>BJKM01000777.1:135261-349949 GCA_015082035.1 Chaenogobius annularis
ATAACTAAACAAAAAGTACACTTTATAATTCAGGATTAGGCCCACAAACGATCTGTAATACGTTACTGGGGTACCCGACTTTTAAATTGTAAAGTAGTACCAAAGAGCAGCACTTTGGGACAAAAATGAGACCACTGTGCACTTTCTGCATCTATTAATAAAGTATTACCGGTATAAGTATCGTCAACCAGGAAGTAAGAGCCAAAAGCAGCGCTCTAATTGGCTGTGCTTGGGTGGTCTTCCACAGTTTCACTTTGCTTTCAGAAAAAACGCGTGCCTGAAGGTGAATGCATGTGAATATTGACAATGTTCCAAAGGGTTTGTGAGAGCGAGGGACAAGTTACACAGATTTAAAAACGTAATTACGGTTTTGTGGTGTGAGAATCAGGTACCCCACTTTATAATACTTAGCTAACATCCACTGAGAGAAAACATTGAATCTTGTGCCACTTTGGTTTGATATGTAAAGGCCTTGGTATTAAAGATATTAACCATAAACCAAAATATTTGCATTTTTGACACAATTATACCATAGAATGCAAATCTGTTCTCCACCTCAAGGTTAATGGGCAGTTTAGAATGTTATGTCATGTGAACCCAACATAGTGGTCATTTTGGGTTGTCACATTGGTTAAAGTATATATTTTGTAACAATATTAAAAGGTATAGGAATAAGGACTTGAACCTGAAACCTTGTTACTGTAAAGCTAGAGACTAGAAACTGGTGAATCAGAGCCAAAACACTGAAGTAAACAAAAAAAGTAGTCAACCAGAAAACAGGAGGCCAATTGGCAAAACCATCTGTAATAAACCTATTAAAGGTCTGAAACCAGGTTAAACTATGAGCATATCTTAAATGGATAACTTGAATATCCAGCAGCACACTACATGGCTCGCCGATGTGCAAAAACCAACAACCACCATCTCCCGACAGGGAAAACTTGCTCTCTCCATTCCCATACAGAGCAGCCATGTTCTACTATACAACATATTAAGGCTCCATACATTCAGAGTCAACTATCCAGTAGCCAAGTCATTCATTGTGTGTGCGTGTATGAGTGCGGCATGTCAAATGAGGCCAGTAGGGGGCGTTTTATAACATTTCTGGAGAATAAATACAGAACAAACAGTATCTAGAGTAGTCTTTTCTTCTTTTTTTTTTTGCATATGCGCACCATCACCTAAAAGAAGTAAAGTATGACCAATATAAAATGTGATGTCATTGACAGTAATGTTCTGAAATGAATACGGCTGAACGTTAATATCAAGTTATACAGATGCAAACACAAACTGGATACAAATTTGGACCAGAATGTAGTAGAAATATGAAGCAAAACAAGTTATTCTGTTCTGTTAAATATTTTGGGCACATATCAATTACGGTCTTCAAAGTGGATTTGGGGGTTTTCATATCATCATACAAATAAATGAGAATTACAGATGAAATTAGAAGTCATTTCAAATTGACCTCTTGTTTTGCCATTATTGTAATTAAATGCAATCCACAAATTGCAACATAAGTGGTTAAACAGTTTGCTGCGGTCTAAAATGATTCCTCACTTTCCTAAAGCCTTCAGAGCATCCTGATTATAAGAGTACTTTCAGAGAACAGAGTTTTGGCGTAACGGTAAAGCTACCAAAAACGCTTCATAATTAGACTGGTCGATCCGATTTTGACCAAAAAAAAAAAAAGAATTTGCTCAACTACATGGACAAAATTGGGTACAGTACCTTTAATTATTAAGAATTCATATTAGGTTTTACAAATATCATTAAAGTGTGACAGCACAGTAAACTTGGTCCAAACGATTGGCAAAAGTATGACAGGAAAACCACTAAAATTGTGTCTAAAATCTGTATAACTTGTGATAAAATAAGTCCAGTTAACAGTGAGAGCAAGATATGGACAATCCCACTGTGCGTAGTTGGATAAATAGATCTCATCATGTTAAAAAAAGTGTAGATAAAGCAAACCCTATAATGACAGAAGAAGACAGAAGATACCAGCTACCATTTCCAGCTGAGATAGGGACAGTGAGATTGCCCACTCCAGTATGTAACTAATGCCTTTAAACCTTAAACTCAGGAGTCGTGTGCATGTGGGTGCGGGCGGTACAGAGGATTGGATCAGTCTGGTGGAAAAGAGGAGGCAACAGAGGAGAGCCGAGAGCCCAGCCCAGCTCTGCTCCGTCTCAGACACACACGGGACACTCACACAGGCACACACAAACTTCAGTCCATCTTCTCCTTGTGCACCAGCTTGGGCGAGTCCACAAAGTCCTGGCCGTTGTACATGATGATGGCGGCGGTGATGGTGCTGGCCGCCCCCCAGAACATCACGTAGGCCAGAGTCTCCGTCCACGTGTCACCTGGAAGAAAAGGAGAGGATTGTTTTTTTTGTTTTTTTCCAAATACATTTTTAACCAAATAAAAGGTTCAAATATGGAAGCTAAATGATTCCAAACAGGAAAAAAAAATATATATATATTTATTCTTTTTTGACATTTTGATTTAATGATGCCACTCTTTTTGTTATAAAACATCTTTTTGTACTTGTTTTAGAGTCTGTTTGGTCTGTAAAACAATTATGATAATCAAAATACGACGATTATTATTTTTTAGAGTCGAGACACTGATTGGTAATTTAATCGATGCCTTTAACTAAGGGTCAAGTCTGTCCTTTCTATGCAATTTTTCAGAATTGATGCCTGTTTAGTTTCAATACTAATTTTCAATTAGTCAGTGTATATATTTTTGGTCGTTGTAAAACACAGTATTGATCTATACGATCATTTGAAATAAGACCATTGACTTCCTGGTCAAAACTGCAGAAGTGATTCTCTGCTGGCCTTGTCTCTTTATAGTGGCATTTCATCATAGCAAGAAGGGGATTTTCGTTTATTGTGCTTTTATTTTTGAAAAATTACAAATTGAATCCCCATTTTCAGTAAGTACTGAGCGAGTGGTAGGTGGAGATCAGAACAGCAGCCTGAAGTGACACTGTGGACCATTTGACTTACCAGCCATGAGTAGACACACAATGCACATGGAGAATGCCACCAGCATGATGATGGGCAGCTGCAGACAGAGCAGAAAACACTTTAGTTTAGCATTGTTGTATTAGACCCACCTGATACACATAAAAAGCATGATCTAAACTAACAGTGAGGAACTTCCAGTCCTTCTGCTCTCGGAGTGGAGTAGGTCCATCAGTCTCATCCACAGCAAAGTTACCCAGGAACAAGTCGATGGAGTCCTGAAGAGAGAAAGAACTGCTTACCGTTTTATACAAATGACTTTATTCAACATGCAATACATGAGCTCTCAGGATTACATTATATCATTCATCGTAATCATTTTAGAATGACCAAATCCAGCTTAAATATACATAGTGTAAGTCTACTTTGCCATCACTGTCATGTGGTGGTGTAGTTGGAGAGTAAAATTTGAATTTGCAACATGCATCGTCGTATCGTACTTGTCTGAAGCCGTCTGAGAAGTTGTTTTTGTAGTAACGAATCATGGAGTTCCAGCCGTCCATCACAAGTCCCCACTGGGTCCTCTTCCCTGTCCTGAAGGGAGAAAAAAAATAAACACACAAATAAATGCATCAGGGCAGTGAAATATCAGCTGATGCAATAATCCATATCACAAAATAAAAATGTCCAGCTTTAGTCTTTGTTAACCAATGTCAAAATCCAACATTAACAAGAACATGTACTTTTTTGTCTTGGTTTACTATGATACATTTTTGTGCACTAGGCAACTTTTTAGTCGACGGTCCCCCACATGGTTGCGTCCACGGAGATGTTTTTGCTTTGGCTGAATTGTTTCTCTAGGAGGTGCCGAGGAGGGGCAGGAGGGGCTGAGTCTTCAATGGTGGTGTCCAGATACTGTTGCATGGCACATACTGTAGCGCCTACAATCCCTCCCCCGTCCATGTTTGCCTCACTGTTCTAAACACATTTAATTTTAGATAACACCTTTTAGCAGTCCATAAAGCAAACTGTTAATTCCTTGCTTTAGTGTTGCCTCATTTTTAACACTTTTTGGTTGTCTTCGTTGGAGCATTTTTATGTGATTCTCCATGAAAAAGAGACACGTTTAAAACTGTGTCCCCTCCCTGAGCTGAATGGTCACCACCTAAACTGCAGGAACTGTAGGCATCATGTATCAGTGCTGGTGCAGCCTCTGCAGCTCAGTGAGCCTGGACATGGCCTGGAGAAGAACTGGTATGTGTCCTCTATGCAGGTTAAAGCACTGACAACACAAGTTCAGTGGAGACTGTAGTTCCTTTTTTAAAGCATGTAAGAGCACAGGCTAATTGTCATCCCTTTAAATGCAGTGTAACTGGTGGGGCAGTACCTTGTAAAGTCTGTCTTGAGGGCCCCGGTCCCTGCGTACTGCACTGCACATGCGTTGGCGTTGTCAGCCCAAGCTGTTGGGAAGAGAGACAAAACAAAACAGTCAGAGCGGCAGCCCGCAGGAATTTACACAAGGTTGTCCAAATTCAAACTAAAACTACAACTCATTTTCAGAATTTGGCAAGAGGCAAAAGAAAAACATAATTTAGAACGAGAGGTTTGGCCGTTTGATCCCAGCTGCAAACAGTGCATGCTGTTGTCGTGTCCTTGGGCAAGACACTTCCCCTCCCTTGTTTGCGTGTGAGTGAGTAAGTGATTAGTGGTCAGTCTGCCCCGGGGCAGCTATGGCTACAGAACTAACTTACCACCACACGGTGAATGAATAATGATGACACTGACGCTTTAAGAATGTGGTGGTCACCAGACGTAACAGTGAACAGGACTCACCATTCTTGTAGATTTTCTCAAACTCTGCCTGCTCTTCGAGCCTCTGGCCGACGTTCAGAACGCCCATCCTCTGTGGGCACAAACATATGTTAGCACACAGTTCAAGCTCCTGGTAGAGTATACTCAGAGGAGGTTGTACTTGTACCTGAAGCTGTGACTGCAGTGAGCGTCTGGCCAGCAGGCTCTGGATGACATTGGTCCTGTCCAGACAGTCCATACAGTTACTCCTGAACACGCCCTTCTGCTGGGATAACGTTTTTCCATCTCCGTTTACCATGAAGAAGCTGAGAGCAAATACACAACTCAAATTAATTATTAATTCATTTGTTTTTAAAATAAGTCAATTGAACTTATTCAGATATATTTGCAGTGTATAATATCTGATCAAATTACCCATATTCATCTTGTGCCTCAGCCACAGTGTCCACCAGGATCTGTAGCCGGTCCCATCTCATGTGACTGCACTCTTTGTGGAAGTCAAAGGCTATGTAACTGCAGAGACAAGGCACATCATGTCAGAAGGTTTTAAACGTTCTCCTCATCTACATCCATGTGGGTGCTGTATGTGTAAAGGATTAGACTTTTTATAATGTGTAATAGAACAGACAGTAGTAGTTGAGAATGTAGAAACAGTAATGATTAAAGATGCACGACGTCACTTTTCTGCTGGAAGGTCCGGTGGCACAGAATAGCAGCGTAATGTCACGTATAATTAAAACTATCAAAAATGAATGACCTAAGGAAGTATGAAAAGCGTATTAAGTGATATTTTTGCCCTTTTGTGTTTTTTTAAAAAGGAATTCACATCATTCATTTTGTGCTGAACTTGAACCCGGACATTTACAGGTACATTTAAGCACATTCCTGATTCTTAAAATATCGTTATCGGGAAAATGCAAAAATAACTGAGACATTTTTGTCAATATTGCCAGCCTTTAATACTTAGAACATTTTGATGAATTTAAACAATCCATAATAACACAATGTCCCTTTTACTTTTAATGCCGTGTGTTAATCTAATGGGATTATGCTCTGTGCCACTTACTTGAGTAAACCATTTCCCATTTCAGAAGCCATTCTTGCAAAAGCTTGTTCTAGAGGTTTCTCCGATCCCTTCTGGTTCACCTGAACACAACACCACAATAACACGACACACAATTACAGCAACTGGATGCTAAATCGTTTTACATCTCCTTTTTAAACACGTCTTACCAAGTTTAGAATAGTCTGCTTTCCATAAATAAGGACTTGTGAATCAAAATGTCTCTGGAAGCCGTCGATCTGTAAATGTAAAACAAACTTGAGCTTGTGTAACAAATAAATAAAATAATTCCAGAGCCGAAAAGGAAATTCTTCAGGTCCGTACGTGTTTGACGGTTTTACTGATGATAGGTTTGGGTTTGTATTTGAGATTGGGCCTCTGACTCCAGTAAAACGGCATAGAGCCTCGAGTCTGCAACGGGAAGGACACAGAAAATGCGTTATGAATCCATTCGATTAGTCCATTTTAGGACAATCTGTACAAAACCGGGAGTTGTGTAATCTTGCCTGCACAAAAGATGCCTTAGACCCCTCGTACAAAACTATCTGCTCCGTCTCCACAAAGTTGGCAGCGTGGCCCTCTGAGTCGATGCCTGTGGAGCACAAAGCTTCAGTTGGACTTGACAAGGAAGACGGGAGAGGAGCTTGTGAAGCAAATTTGGCCTTTTATTACACTTTAAAAATGAGTTAGTCTTTGGTTCATCATTAGCTGAATTTTAAAAGCAACATAGGGGCAAAAAATATTTAAAATGAATTAATGTGAAATAAAAAAGATGTATATTCTTTGAGGGATGCGAAAGCCAACTGCGGTTTTGCCCCACTTTAAGCGTGTGTTTTCCAAAGCGGTGATAAATCATAATGTGCATTAAAAGTGGTTAGATGAGAGTGCGATAGAAATACCTCTGACGTAGTATCTGACCCCAGCTCTGAAACAGCTCCTCCGCGAGATCAGGATCCACTCAAACACTTTACCATTGATGCGGCATGGCTTCATATAAATAACTGAACGTGGGCGGTCAAGGAAAAGGCTTTACATCTCAAAATATATCTTGTTTGAAGTTTCAAAGATCCGTACCAACAGTGTAATGTTAAAAAGGATACATCCATGGACAACAGGAAGAGCAAACCGGTGTAGCTGAAATATAAAACAACATATTATGATTGTGTTTTGTGCAGTTGATATTATGTGGGCCGTCCCGGGCTTTACCTCGGGCTGCGCTGCAAGTTCTCGGAGGAGGTTTCCATTCCACACAAATCTTTGATCCGCCTGAGAATCACAACCGGATATTGACATGTCCGACTTCATATACACTGGGCTTTTACTGTACATCAACAGTTCATATTTCGGTCTCCTATTAAATGATAATGGAGAGATCTTTCTACAATCTGAAACAATTTTTCAGATAAGTTCAGTGTCAAAACAATAATACCCAGATACTAATCAATACTACTTGAGCATGTATGGATATGTAAAGTTTACAAATGGAACACATTTGGACCTCTTTGAATAGGTTTGTTGATCTTTATGTATATCAGACATTTGTGCAACAGGATTTCACTATAGGATTGTTAAGAGTGTATTTTCTATTAAAGACGTTTTGCAAATCAAGCTTTTCTTTGGTATCAAAATCGTGATTTGTACTCTGGCAGCTGCTGACTTTCAACCCCAAATTTTGTAATATCTGTGGTCTTTTTCTGTAATTATGCAACTAGAGTTGTCACAATAAAAACTTTTCAAACCGTTTCAACCCTTTCCAAAATTGTTTTCATTTTTATATTAAATAATGTGCATGAATGTGTAAATAACAGAGCCACATCTTTAGCCTAATCTTTAGTCTAGTTCCGTTTTACTCATTAATGTCACAGCAGTCACTGATGCACTGAGGACAAACTGGTAATGACAAATGCACACCCAGAAACTGGCTCTGTGCAGAAAGATATTGGTGCCAAATATTTGGGCCACATTTTTAATATTGGACCAATCCCAAAACTAAAATATATATTGCCAAACCCTAGTTTTTAAAATCAATTGGAGTGACATTTTTTTACAGCCTTAGTTTACAATATTGTTTTTTTTTTTAGTTCTATCCATTGTCTATCTCAGGCATGTCCAAACTACGGCCCGGGGGCCAAATGCGGCCCTCAGACAAATTTTTGTTGGCCCTCTGGCTTCCTGCCAAGTTGGTCCAAACAAAAGTAGTACTTTTTACTGTAAAATTGAAGAAAAAAAATCAAGCATTTTGATGTTATACCAACCTAATATTAATGTTCCAAATCTTATTAAAAGGTGTGGTGGCTCATCAAAACTACCGTATTTTGCGGACTATAAGCCGCTACTTTTGTCAGATGTTTTGAGCCATGCGGCTTATTTAGAGGCTGCGGCTTTTCTGTGGTTTTTTTCTTTCACCGCTAGGGGCGAACTACTAACCGGAATATAGAATCAAAACTACAGAAAAGTTAAGCAAAGAAGCAGATGTTGCTTTTTTATTCAGCTAGCAAATAGAACACGGACGACAAATTACCAACTATAAATTATTTTCAAATTCTTGCCCATCATTATGGAACCCAAACGAAGAAGTTCGTATGAAGCAAGTTTTAAGCTGAAGGCCATCGATCTTGCTAGGAAACCGCGCGGCTGCACGCAAGCTTAACATCAATGAATGTACGGTGAGACGCCGCTGGAGGGGACAGCGGGGAGATCATGCGATGCCAAAAGTCAAAAGGACAACGAGTTCTGCGGCCTATACAAAAGGTGCGGCCTATGTATTGTTTTATTATCGTTTTTTTAAAAATAGAGCAAATGCGGCTTATATAGGGGAGCGGCTAAAAGTCCGGAAAATACGGTATGTCAAATGCAACATTTCAAATGATTCATTTCATTGTCGGGTTGTCTGTGGCCCTCTGCTCCGTATAAGTTTGGACACCTCTGGTCTATCTGTTGTGCTGAGGATGCATGTGGTCCTCACCCGCTCCAGCAGGCTCATCTCCTGGAAGTCTGGACTGGTGTTGGCCAGTCTCTGCAGCGTGTGTGTCAGGTCAAAGTCTGTGCAGAAGTAGAATCCGTCTGTGTGCAGCACATTGTTGATCATGGACAGGAAGGTCTTATTCTCCTGGGACTGAAAAAAAGGACACAGACATACATCTGTCAGCAGGCCACATTTCACACAGGCAGGCGGGGAAATCTACTATCTCAAAAACACAAGCCCACAACACCAGTGAATCTGCCGGAGGATGTAAGCAGACATCCTGTGCTGGTTCAGCTGAATTGGTAAGCATGTGCTGCTTTAATATTGCAACACCAGATAAATATATTGTGGTTGGAGATGGGACAGGACACACTTTCCATGGGATTAGATTCAAAAACAAAAAAAGAGAGGAGATTTTGACATGGTATATAATGAATACATTGTGCAAATCAGTTCAAAAGTTTGACCTCACAATCGTTGATTTATTTTATTTCATATTTTTGCAGTCATTGTATCACTGCCTTTTGGAACAATTTTTTTCCCCCCAAGACACATTTAACTTTTAAAAAATGTCACAAGATTATTTTTATGCATGTGTGCACATACTTGTGGCATCTTGTCCCATCCTTAATTGTGATGTGGGTAACCCAAAGACAAACCAGCAGTTGCTCAGAACTATTTCATCGAAGAACTTGGGCCACTGGAGCAATCTAACTGTGTATTGAATAATCGTCACTAAAAACTCCAAAAACACTTCTACCATACACGTACACATACACGTACACACACACACAACTGTTTTAGTAGCATTCTATAGGGTGGCTATGTCTACATATCACTTGCTTGTTGTTGCCTTAAAGCTGCACTGTGTTACTTTTCTGGTGAGGTGTCCACTGCTGGCTTGTCTCCATGGAGAAGTTATTGCTTTGTCTGGAATAAGCAGGTGAAGAGTCCCCCACCAGAAAAGTTACTATTTGAAATAAAGTAAACTCATAGAAGCATCATTAGAACAGCATGAAATCTGCTTTGAGACCAACACAAAGATTTAACCGGTCAAATTTTAGCACGCCCTTTGAAATACATTAAGACTTTGGAAGCAGCCGATTTAACATGGTTCCTAAAAGGTGAAAAAATTACAAACTCGTGATGGGCAATGCAAGATCAGACAATTGAACCAGGGCTGGGATACATGTCCATGTATACAATGGGCGATGTATTTACGGTAAATACCCACAGACAAATATTCTGAATTATGGGAATTAGATTAGAACATTACTGAATGGACAAGGTAGGAACATTTTACAAGTTTTGACTACCATCCCAGAGTCGTTTTCAGTCTGAATGAATTGACAGCGTTGTGAAGTGCACTTGAATTTAAAAACTAATTTTGCCGGTCAGCCAGAACGCTGATGAACAAAGCAGCGTTGTCCAGAGCGGGTCTGTCACTATTACACATCCATTGTGTTGTGTCTGCAGCCGCAAGACAAATTTCTCTCTGGGACAATAAAGTAATTTCTGATTATGAAGGATTCAGTAGAATAAGAAGTACTTACATTTGTAAATGAGAGTGTGTCTGTGCCTCCAGACTGCTATTAATAATGAATTGCATAAAAAGAATTGAAAATGTACACATCACTAGCAGAAGCTAAACTAAAAAGGCTAAACATTGGGCATCTCTAAATCTTATCCAAAACAACACTTAGGGGGGATGACTTAGTTTTAATGGTGTCAATCCTCGGCCAGCAAAAGCATTTGGTTTGGAGCAGAGGTCAGGCTTTAAAGGGAATAAATGGGATACATTTTTTAATTGCACTGACTAGACAAAGAAAGAGTGAGTTTTCTCAAAGTGATGGAAAAATACCCAGCCTAGTGTTAGCAGGGTTAAATTGCAGTTATCAGCTAGTCCTTTGAGCATCAGGACACATGGCGTGGTTTTTGATCTTTGTGCATCCCTGCAGAGCTAATAGGATGTGTGTAAGCCAGTTAACCCGTTAACACTGTTCACTCACCAACTCACTGCCTTTTGTCTCAGGAATTGGCTGTTCTTGACTCTTCTATTGATCCAAGGAAAGCGCTGGATTAATAATGCACGGACTATTTAGTGGAAGTACGCAGCAGCACAGTTCCAGTTTGTAACATGAGGAGCGAACGACTACGCAGGACAAGCTTCAGACCTCAGACGAGAATGACTGTCTGAAAAAAGTCAAGCTGCTGAGTGATCGCTCCCTGTCTTTGTTGCACTGAAATAATCCAGGCAAAAATAGAAAGATAATTAGGAGGAGAGGAGTGAGTCGGCTGCTTTGTACCAATCTCCTCCCTGAGCACAAATGGGAAAAAGATGAGTTTTTATGCCTAATAATAGTGTTAAGAGGGATTTGCAAAACATTTACTGCAATTTAAGACACCATTTATTGTCCAATTTAAATTAGCGATTGACCGATGAGGGTTTTTACCAATATTTCAGAATTTAGAGCGCCCAATGGCGTGAGTTATGTTATGTTAAAACAATGAGTTTGTGGTCATCTAAAATGATGTTGAACTCAATTACTGCCATACTGTACAATACTCATAAGGGGTGTAACTATTCGGTTTGAGTCTTTTCAGCACGCATCTGACAATTTTGCATCGAGACACGTGTACAATGTGTATTGTGACAATTAAGAATCGTGATGCATCGTGGCATGAAGCATCATTACAACCCTGCTATACATTATAAAAGTATAACAAGGAAAATACATTATATCATCAGAGATTATTTTTAGACACCCGCTGCCTCGTTTAACAGCTAACCCATAATGAAGCAGTGTGATACCATTTTGAGCAGTGTTAAAGTGTTAAAATAAAGCTTTATGTCTCTACTTAAAGCTGTTCATCAGCAAAAACAAGTATTAATGTTATATATACACATTAACCAAACTGCACTTTTTAAGGCTGTTAGGTTTGTGCACTGTTTTCCTCTATTGTATTCATATTTTTCATAATTTTAATATTTTTTTCCTTTAGCCAAAAGAAATTCCCATTGAATTACATGTTTTGGCATATTTTTATAGTTCGTTTTTACACTTTTCAATCCCTGCTTGTTCTGTTTTTCTGCTCCCTGGAGCCTTAAAATGGAGCACCTGTGCGCTCGTCCCTGTCTGCACCTGGCAGACCGCCTCTGGGTGCGTCAGAAGGGGCAGGACCAACGCTCGCTCTGAGCTCTGCGCTCCTGTTCTCTGCAGGCACGTATGTTTAGCTTTTTGGTTTAACTGGTGGGACAACTTCAAAACTATTCAAATTAGTTAATACACAGGGCCGTATTTTTCCCCCGGCGGTAGCGTTAACTTGGGCGCAGCAGAGCTCATTTCGTCACACCTTGCAGTCGGCGCAATTGATGACAGCGCAGGGCGTGGAACTTCTAAACAAGAGGTGTGATTATGCCAAAATATGAGGTGGAGTAAAGCAACTTGAGGGCGTGGTCTGGTGCATTCTGTGAATGGCCAGAATTGTAACTAATAAACTTCAAAACTAGCGTTAATAATAGCTTGGGGATGTTTATGAGTTTCAGATATTTTCCTCAAGCATAAATGACCAATATTAGCCTGAGTGGGTTTTATATTTGAGAAGAAGCTTTACAAATGAGGGGAAACTTCCCTCTGTCTCCCTGATACGCACACCGCGCAGCGTGGACACTAGTGATGAGCGGTTGTGTTTTGATGCACAGGTTGGGCCGGGATAAGAAATTCTCATTTTATTGCAGGGCAGGTTTGGACGTTTATAAACGACCGTGTCTCGTACGTTTGCTTTGTCTCGTACGTTTGCTTTGTCTGCCATATTCCACTGTATGACATTGATGTATTTATCTTGCATTTACTTAATAACGGGTGTAAAAATCGCAAACAAAACATCTTTGAAAAACATGCATTCTTCTGGTGCTGCCCGGTGGTCGAGTGGTTATGGCACAGCACAAGTATGCCTGGCCCCTAGTGTTCAATTCCAGACTCTGACATTTACTGCATGTCCTCCCTTCTCTCTCATCCCCCATTTCACCCTGTACTTTCCTGTCAATAAAGCCTACGGGCTAAAAAATCTAAAAGAAAAACATGCATTCTTACTGTGAGCGGGCACAACTTGCCACAAATCTGACCTGTAACTTGGCTTGTTTGTCTCCATGGAGAGAGTTAAAGGTGCACTGTGGCATTAAACTTAAATATTGCAACGTTATGATTTTTTTTACATCCTGGTCCCTATCCATCCCTAATAATGGTGAGGGGCAAGGTCAGACTCTTTTGCTTTCAGCGCAGCCAACATAAAATGAATTACCCGGTAATGTTAGTTTAAAAAAAAAGGTGATCCCTGTCAAGAATTAGGATACACACGTTTGAATTAAACTTTTGATGGGCAAAGTGCAGCTTCATGAGGCTAACAACAACCATCCTCCAAAACTAATTTCCATTTGATTACAACATTTAAATGTAAATTAAAATCCAGGTACAGCCACTTTCAGAGAGGAATCTATGAGAGGCAATCAGATAGACGTTGTTGCTCCATGAGGCCTAATAGTTAGTGCTGATGGCCTGACCTGTATTTCGGACAGGTGCAGCACGGTCTTCTTGTAGGAGATGATGTCAAAGTCCACAGCCTTCCACACGGCGTGGCCCATCAGACTGCCGACGTTCTTCTTCCTGGTGATGATGATCAGGTACATCCCTGAGGCACACGCAGGCTCAGACTACACAGCCTCCAGAACAAGTACGCTCAACCACACACAGTACACAATACGGAGCACAACAGTACCTGCCACCAGCCGGATCGTCCCCATAATGCCACAGATGGGCCGCGTTACCGCTGAAGGTGGGACATTGTTCCTCCCTTGAAAAAACAACAAAACATGTCAGAGTGATGAGAAACATTGGGACAATAGCCATAGCAGTTAATCAGATCAATTCATCTATACAACATGATAAAACCCTTTTGCAAATTTTTACATACATGATGAACTTTAGTTCAAAAACACTAATGTTAGATAGTGGTACCTGTGAGGGTCATCTCATTGGAGACCCTGTCAATGGCTAGCACTGCGTCAGCGCCTTCATCACAGGCTTCGATGTAGAACTTCTCTGGGGTTGTGTGCCTACAATCACACAGCAAACACAAGGATTAGTGAAGAATGTTGTGTACATGGTGCATTTGTTAAACATTGAATAGCAAAAACAAAAGGCACATTTTGCCCACAGTATTTGATGAAGGTGTGCTCATTCGATGATTTTATGGCAGTTCTGTCTGCTGAGTACTAGAAGAATGAATATACTGGTATGGATTTTTTTCTGAAGTCTTCTGTCTCTTCAGCTGTGAGGGGCTAGTCTAAGCTCTGGTGTTCTCATTACTGCCATGTCATTGTAATTTGATCAAAACTGAACAATTGAACAAGTACACTCATGTAACCACCAGTTTAGACACGTCCATCGATGAGCACTGGGCGTAAGGTCCATTTGTAAATGCAGTCGAACCACTTCAACAACTGATCAAGTTTAGAATGTTTCTTTTTATGGAGGTAAGAAATGAGATTGCTTTATTTGTCTAGTAAACACCAGGTTTTGCTTTACAATTGTAAGATTGACTTTAAATGGGGACAATTTAATCAATTTGGTATTTCGTCATCACTCATTTATTCAAAGTTGTATTTTGATTGATTCCCGTTTTGTCCTGCACCTGAGGCTCGAGAGCTCAGAAAATTCCTGTTTTCACCTACCCCCTATCCCCGCCCACATCCCTGTACTTACCGTAGTTGCGATCATATGAAAAATTAAGACTAAAGTGACACACGTAGAGTTCTAAAATATCACACTTTTCAAAAATAAAAACACGCAAAAGAGGTGGGGCTTATGCACTTGAACAGGAAGTCAATGGACCAATTTCTATTGTTAAGCCATTTTAGATCAGTATTGCAGTTTACAAAGAACAAAATGCGAAATGATGATCCACTTATGTTTAAGTTCAATATTAAGTACCTGGAGAAAATGTAAATCTGGTTAATTGAATTTAAAGAATAGAAATATGCAGCAAAAACAATAACTGTTCTTTTTACCGAACGCAATAAAACGTGAACATTATTTTCTGAGTGCACATTTTGTCCAGGAGCATTAACATTTGAGACAAGACTGAAATATAAACTACTAATCCAAGAATCTCATGCATTTCAGAACATGTTTAAAGAATTAAACAGTAAGATATATGAGGGTTGAATCTGAATGGTCGCAATAAAAATAAATAAAAAAATAAACAGCAGTTATTTAAGTAACATATTACCCTTTGCAAAGAACCAATTATCCTGGCTATTTATGTGGAAAACTATAAAATATGAAATCCTACTATATGCGTTATGACGTTAGGAATTATGGCAATATCATTACTATTGTGATATTTTTAACAAATCTTTCGACACAAATCTTTTTTCCGTTATATTGAAACTAAAATGTACACGTCTTGATTTACTAAGACTCTCTCAAACTAAATTTTAACATTGACCAAAAAAAAAAAGATTAAGGCTAATCAAGGCCAATTTAGGACTTTACTTAGGCATTTTGCATTTAAAAACACGTCTTCATTAAAATTGCTGTTTTTATATCTCTATAGATACGGCTCATCTATATCTATATCCATCTATTTAGGAGCTTGCATTACAATCATCTGTTAAACGTTAAAGCTAAAATGTAAACAGATTCCTTCAAGCAAATTGAGTCGCAATCACAAAGCTTGTCACGAAAAATCAGATATTTAAACATTTGAATTTGATATTTTTCAAAAACCATTCATCCCTATTAAAGAGATCGAAGCTTTTAGACAGAATAATACAGCCATGGAGAGATACTGGGACGTTTTACATTAGTTCTTTGCCAAGGACAAGTATTACCTAAATAACTACCCTGCATTTGCTATTTTGAATTGATTTACAATTCACTATTCAAGTAAACCGATATAATCCGTTTTATTAGTAACATGTCGTGACAAACGAAGAACTAAACTAAACCAGATAGAGTCTACACAGTTGTGGACGCTGGTGTTGGATGACTGCACCCCGACTTAAACCCGCAGAGCAGAAAAATGTGACCCTCTTTGGGATGACGTCTGAGGCTTAGGGTCCTGTAGCCAATTTGCACTTAACGGTTGGAGTACCGCAGCTACACAAGTAAGCTATTGTTGGCCTCTGCTAAACAAACATACACATGCAATTACTTACTGCTCCTGCCTTGTCACTCACTGTTCAACCAAATGAACAAATGCATCTTAATAAGGCTCGTCGAAGAACTATAGTGGAAAGGGCAAAAACACGGCTGTCGATACGTCTTTGTTGAGGTTCAAGCATTGCAAAAAAAATTGTATACAGTAAATGAGCCACTTGTCACATAATCCAGATTATTATTATTATTATTTTTCATGGGATATAGCATATTAATTAACAAGATCCCGAGTAAATATGACAAATTTCGCCATCTTCAGTCCCATGCCGGTTGCACATCAGGCAGTAATAGCAGCACAAACAGGAAAGAATACAGTCATAGATTAGTTTAGATTTCTGGCTTCTTAGGTTGTTGTGATGCCTCGACCGATCAGCGTTAAGTTATATATTTAAACGTCCTGATCGCCTTCAGCAAGAGACTTTTCAGATATAAAACAATAAAAATAAATCTACTGTGAGTATGGATGTCAAGATTATTCGGTTAATCGATAATCATGATTCAGGTCGCAATATAATCGTAAGACCCAAAATAAATTATAATCCTGGCAGTTTTAAGAGCAAAATTAAGTATTTTAACTTTTTTGTTTAAAAAAAAAAAATAGATATAAATATAAAACAACTTTTTTATTCAGCCGTTTTTGTCATGTTTAACTTAATTGTGTCTTTCGGAAAGTTACATTTTGTAAAGCCAGTCTCCCAACAAATGAAAGATTTCACCGTTCTTTAGTCACTGCCTCAATACTCATGAATGAATAATCGTTAAATCGTGATGTTTTTCCTCACAATCATCGTAACACTAACATTTTATATGGTGACATCCCTAAATGTGAGCCAGGCGACACGTTTTAATCTGCCGTATAAATATATGGCCACATTTAAACCAAACTGCTCTTTGCTTAACATTCTATTTGAACTCACCTGTGTGTTTCAGTATCAGACAAATACAATTCCACAAGCTAAAACTGCAGAATGGTTTACTTCAACATGAACTTTGTGGTTTATCTTCCTCAGCAGGTGAACTTCACGTTAGAAGGTTCCACTTATGACAAACTGTAAATATGGCATTCATAGTTTTATGTCCCAGCGTAAAATACAAAATAGTTATGTTGAGGAGTGCAAATTCTCAGCTCAAAGTCAATCATTTACTGGAACCAAGCTGACAAATATTTTCTTCACTTTTATGCTATTGCTTTTTTGGTTTTTTATGACTTTAGCGTCAACCAGAAAAAAAACAACTATTTTCAATTACTTGCTCACTTCTGTAGAGTTAAGCCAACGAACCAAACCAAAGTAGTGAACAGTCTTCATGATTAGGGGTTGTAGGATCACACAAGATTTCAGGAATGTCCACAATTCATAAAGCTAGCACAGAACAAAAATACAATATGAGCACAATAATTCATTATTCAAAGCCTTAAATCATCTTAAGGCAACAAGATAGTGCCCAACCTACTACTAACCCTTTTAATGTAAAAAAAAAAAAAGTCTACTAAAGCCTGTCTTTTCTTACTGCTCTTGCTAAGTAAACAACCTTTGTGGCACTGAATGCACAATGATAGCTTAGAAACTTGCTGATATGCATTGGTGTAACAAGTCGGGTTTAGCATCTACTGAAGGGGATTGGCAAATAAATACGCTGATGTCGATATGACGATGGCAGAATTAGCGGTACATAATGAATGAGTGTGGACTGAAACTTGGCTGGGTCTTGTTCTACCAGGCGAGCCTGTCAGTGAACTTCAGCCGCTGTGTCATGACGCTAACCCCGGCTCCTCCAGCTCCCTCCGTCGCCCACCCCACACCGCTACGGCTAGCTTAGCATGTCCCACACCTACAACCAAAGCAGAAAAGCATGGAAAACGAGGTATACGGTAAATTCCAGTTACTTACAAATTGTATCTCTCGTAGGCGGTCGCCATCTTCGCTCCGTCTACCTGACCTCGGTGACGACAGCAGTAAGAGTGTCTTTACTTTTGTTGCCAGATTGGAAAACAGCATCCCAACCTCAGGCTTACAGAATAAAATGAAGATTTCCCTCTCAACCTGGCACTCAAGCAGGAGTGCCGTACTGGATTCAGCATGCTGTTGCACACGTATTGGCACAATTTTGCATTTATATCATATTCTATTCAAACGTTAAAGGGCCTTGTCATGTTGCTTGCACTTTAACACACATCGTTTCTAAATATCTAATTCCAGCAATAACTAAGTATGCAATTATTTTGTTTTATTTGCAGTTGTTCACGATTGTAAACGTACTATAATTGCATACCGTTTTTTCTTCTTTTTGCTCTCAAACTTCTTCACAGGCATGCGTGTCATTTTGAACAGGCATTTGTTAGCACGTACAACCACGCGGTCCTTTGAAGGACCCTTATATAAACCCCTGACGCTCGCTCATCGGCCTGTTTTACGCGTTGACTGCACGTTACACTGTGTGCACACTAGTACGCTACCTCTGGAAAAGTATGTATTTGTGAGTTTTCGGGTTTTCGAATTTATTTGTCCATGAACTTCCATTATGTCTTTCAAATTGTGATATAACTTGGTTCTAGTTTGTTTTGTACGCCTAAATGCTTGGAGCACGTGGCAGACCTAGGCCTCACCCTTCTAACCATGTGTTTTTTTTTCTTTTTAGGATAATTATGACCCTAAACCCTGCTCATCGGAAGTCTTCCTGTGAAGATGGAGTGGGCTGACAAAGGCTATGACTCCATATCTAAATATGGCTTAAACTTTCTCGGGAATGTTGTGTACCTCTAAGAGACTGGACTGCATTTTCAACTTCCTCTGTAAAGTTTGCAAAGTGAGCAGTAAGCCAACATTTTACGGCACTTATTGAATAACTACTTTTTGAAGGCTTGTATGCTTGAACTTTATTGATCTGTATTGTCTTCTGCAGGGACTTTGAAAGGCAAAATCCAAGAAAATGACACTTTGAGAACTTTTGTCAGCCATGCATGAAAGGTGAGCACAATAAATTGCCTCAATTTTGTGGCAAAAGGCTGCTTTGATGATTCATTAGACTAGAGTCTCTGAAATACAATGAAGCTCTTTCACAGTGCACTGAGTTGCCAAACTCTTGTACTTGTACACTAATACTTAACTTGACTGCTCTAATTACTTTTTTCCTTTTTTTTTTTTTAAGATTGCTGTGCGGAGTGTTCGTTATAAGTATAAGGTAATTTCTGTTAAATATGTAACTACTTTCAAGGATGTGGAATGAAGATATTCTTAGACTAGAGTCTCTGATAAACATGAAGGATATTCACAGTGCACTGACCACAAACTGTTAACTTTAATTTCCACTTATTCCAGTTTCAGTCTGACCTTTTTTTTTTTTCAATATCAGAAGTTGTGTAACAGGCTCATGAACAAATGGCTGGACAAGGGAGGAATTACCTAGTAAGTATTTCTACCTAGGTTAACAACCACATTATCAAACAAGCAGTTTGCGATTAGAGGTCCACAAAGAGTGGCTGAAGGTTTTTCACTGAAATTTAATGGCTAAATGACTAGTACGTCTTTTCAGATTCCAGAGTTCGATGATGATTTCAGTTTTTCGTTCGACTGATTACTGATGTTTTTCTCGCAGCGCACTGAGTACTCTGGGTTTTTTTTTAAAAAATGGCTTTAGCACTAGAATTTTCTGAAACTAATTGTGTTTCTCTCTCTCCAGGCCCCTCCGGAGTGAGGTTATGCTGGCTGTCAGGTTGACTTTCTCTGAACTGCTGAAATTGGATGATTTTTACAGTCCGGGGAATTTGTCATGTCTAAATAAAAATAAATGGCTTTTAAACCTGTAATAGTTGTGCCTAAATTATTTTTAAATGGGTCAGTGTGTAGAAAAGTCTTTGGTTGTTGTAAATTAGAACTTGAAAATGGAAAATTTTGCTGAGGATCAACCCTTAATGCAGACCACTTCACATGGCTCAAATGAAAAGCTGAGAAACAATTAATATTGCAATTCAAAATGCCCTTTGACTGTCCATAGTGTCAGTTATGGGAATTCGATGTCAGCTGCAGTAAGCAGAATCAGTATGAAGTAAAGTGTTGCCATATACCAAACTTGCCCAAATGATTCCATGTCCTTACACCCATTCAGAATGGGTTTGTCAATGGACAAAATTCAATGTGTCTCGGACTTAAGGTGTAAAATGGAACACTGATCGCTAAAAACGTATTAAATCCAAAGGGCATGCATTAACTATTTCAAACTAATATAAAATAAAAATGGGGATTACTACGTACAAGAGTTAAATTTACAGTTGAGTGCAGAAAATGCGCAGTGAGTGAATAGTTGCGGTTAAAGTGGCAGGTGCCAAAAGTGTTCATGAGTCCAACGGAGGGAAAGAAACTATTCTTGTGGTGGGAGGTTCTGGTCCGGATGGACCGTAGCCTCCTTACTGAGGGGAGTGGTTCAAATAGTCCATGTCCAGGGTGAAGGGCAGCTGTGATCCGACCTGCTCGTCCCAGAGCCCTGGAGACGTACAGGTCCTGCAGAGATGGAAGTCTGCAGCCGATCACCTTCTCAGCAGAACGCACAATGCGCTGTAGTCTCTGTTTGTCCCTGGCTGTGGCTCCAGCGTACCACACGGTGATGGAGGAGGTGAGGATGGACTTAATGATGGCCGTGTAGAACTGCACCATCTGCACTGGCAGCTTGGCTTCCTCAGCTGCCGCAGGAAGTACATCCTCTGCTGGGCCTTCTTGATGAGGGAGCTGATGGTGGGCTCCCACTTGAGTATTTTGTCCAAACCGGGCCGTAAGGGGAAAGTCATTTGGACCAAAAGACCTGACAGGCATATTGCATCACTATAAGCGTGAACTGCAGGGGAGACACGACCCTCCCCCTCTTACTGACTGTCCCTAAAAGCTCTTAACTGGTGACATGTAGAATCTGCACCTGAGCAGAGACAAGATCATAATGTGGCCAATGCAGTTACCTGTCCGCGTTGGTCCCCACTAGGGGGCGCCTTGACCGTTGGTAAACGAGTCATTTACACTGGTTACCACAAAAGTGCCAAAGTAACAATATGAACGTTACAATACAGATTGTGATGGAATAGCAGTAATATAACTTGTAGGTCTGGACAGGAAATGTTCATAGTTATACCACTTAAATGAACATGGCTTTATGTGTAATGGGCTTTAGAATGTTAAACTTTAAAATATACGTAAATAGTAATTAACCTGTCAGAAGATTTCATACCACTGGTTTGCCTCAAAATGGTGAACCAGTGGTATGAAATCTTCTGACAGGTTAATTACTATTTAGTTGTGGTCAGTCAGAAGAGTGATTGCTTCCTTTCTCTGTCCATGCTCTGGAGGTGGACATGCCAGGCATGGAGCGTGGCACTATCCAAAGGCGTGGCACTATCCAAAGGCGTGGCACTATCCAAGGGCGTGGCACTATCCAAGGGCGTGGCACTATCCAAGGGCGTGCACTATCCAAGGGCGTGGCACTATCCAAGGGCGTGGCGGATAGAGGTTTGCTGGTCTCAGTGGGCTCTGAACATCTGTGATTGAACTTTTTTCTCTTTTTTTTCCCCCCCCTCTCTTTGAAATTGGTTTAGCCTTGGTATTTCTTTGCAGTGGAAATAATTGGTAAAAAAGAACTCAGTCATTGGGAACAAGAGCTTAAATGACAAAGACCTAAAGGATTAAGCTGCCAATGGTCATTACTTTTGCTATTAATGTTCAACTCCAAGATCAAAACGAGTCTTGATTGTCGACGCAAACTTTTAAGAAAACATCCATTGGACTAGGGATGTGCAAACAGCCCTCAGACCAATTTTTGTTGGTTTGGACAACCCATGGGACATCCCAGCAAATGAAGACTAATGAGCGTGACTTTATTTTGAAGGCTCCTCCTCAGACCGGTAGTTCCTTTCCACCGCCTTTGTCCTCTCATTAGGAAAAACAATCCAGGGGAAGCAAGGAGGAGAGCCTGTGCTGTTCCTCCGCTTCACCTGGATTTTAGACCATTTCCACACAACCCAAATGATCCCATTGTATAGACTGACACTGCGACACTGCACCGCAGACTTACTGCAGGGTTTGTGCGGATAAAAGTGATGCCAGCGGGACGAAGGCTAACGTTAGCTTCATCCTAAACTCCAGCTAACGTCGACGCTAAAGGTGAGTTAGCTTTTGTGATCAAATGTCAAAATACTGTGCATGATGTTGTATTTGTCTACACACAGGAATGTTTTCGGAGGTGTTTCAACTTGCTTTATGTGGCCCTTTTTGACTTGCAGAAAAAGAAATGAAGCACAAATTATGGGCTGCTGTTACTCGTTTAAAGTAACAATGCACTTTCTCTAACTGCTTCTCTTTTGTGAGCAGATTTCTGGAGCTCAGCGTCAAGGATTCCGCCCTAAACCTTCAACAAAAAGTTTTACTCAACATAATTCCTTATATTTAACTCCTTGACAACTGCTGTCATTGTCAAAGAGGACACCCCCAGCAAAATGAGAAGTGGAAAACGAGTCCAGGTGGAAATGTAGAAGAAAATTGACATGTAGCCCAGAAACCGAAATTAAACCTTGCATTGTGGGCATTGAGTGTAATGTAAAGGAGGCGCTACCCATTATTTATTGGAACTACACATCCACACCCTCAGGCTTGTCTGCAGGCCAAAGACGCCATTTAATTGGCCTAAAGCTTGAACTCGTATTACCACTTTCCCTACGTCTACCATTACATACCTGCATTTGTTAGTTTTATTTTGCTTAGTCAGGTTAAGTAAGCAGAAGTATTGACATATCAATTGTTACTCGCAGCTTAACCCTAAAAAAACATTGCCATGACAGCTGTGGTGGGGAGAGCGTGGGGGTGGGTCCGCTCTTGGGGCAGTAAACCGGGGACTCAACTTGCCCCACCGACGGTAATACCAGAGGAAAAGAAACTAAATCCCAGCAGAGGATGGGCATCTTGGATATGGTTTGGCTGGACACGTAAAAGTGACCCTGTTAGTCCGGTGGAGGAGTTCTGGGAAGCACCGGACAACATTCAGCCAATGGAAGTGAAGGAGCTCAAAGCAGGGAAGCAAGAGACTGAAGTTCAGCCTAGATGGTGGAACAGATTGCTTCCGACTTATTACATCTACTGGCCAAAGTACGCAACAACAGTGCAAAAACACAACCGCCAAGAGTGTGACGTCTACAGGACCCCTCCACCATCGCCCACTCCGCCTAGCGCCTCCCCATTCCGGCTTTTTGTCTCCAGCTGGAAATTGGAAATCCTCCCCGAGCATTACGACATCTGCTTCAACTTCCTGCGTCACCTTTTTGACCTGTTTGTCGTAGGATTCCTCTGGACAGTCTCCACTCCTTCCAAGCTCGTTCTGGAGATCTTGGGCGTCCAGGGAGCGTTGCGTTTATGGTTTCACGGAATGGCGATGTTCTTCGTGGCCACTGTAGGAATGGCGGGGCTGCTGGGCTTGATTCGGGAGTACCTGGCGCAGTTTACGCTGGTATATGGGATCATACAAGCGCTGGTGATTTCGGTGAGCGTGAAGCAAAGCGTGATCCTAGGAGGGGTGGAAGAGGAGCAGCAAGAGCAGCAGCAGGAGGAGGAAGTGAAGGAGAAAGTGGAGGTGAAGAAGGACATTAAGGAGCACAGAGGAGGCGTGAAGACCGTGTCGGCAAAAGAAAAGCTGAAGAAGATGAGTTAAAATTGGGTGAGTATTTTAACGTAGATCAGAGGGTACAATGTGTCTTGTTATAGAAATGAAATGGAAATTCTGGCTCATCAGAATGTACCAATACTTGAGAACGCAATTTCTATTCAAAGTCTCAGTCATCAAGTAGTCATCTGATGAAACCTTTAGTTACAGCGATGACACATTATCAGAGGTTACACAATATTGTCCTTTCCCTAATAGTTTTGTTTGATCTATATCAGAAATATTTGGATCACATAGTAGTATTCAAGTACTGTTACTACCGCTTTTGTGTTGAACATTACATGATAATTTAAAAAAAAATAAAAATAAGTGTTTTATCATGTTTTATGGTATCAAAATCAGTATTGAGTATCAAACCTTTTCCTTAGTATCGAAGTCGATTTTATTTTTATTTTATTTTTTTAAAACTATTGCGACACTATTCGGCATCTAGAAAAATAAAGTACAGATTTTTTTGTCATCTCTAAAAATGACCCAATCTGTTTTTTTGGTCTTGTGTGGTTTTTAATATTTATTTTATTAATTATTTTTTTAATTTTAATTTTATTTTTTATGACAAAAGTGAAAATAAATTGAAACTACAACAAATAAATGTAACAAACTAGAATAGAAAGAAGTAAACGGAAGTGACTGTTCAAACATAGTTACAAAGTTAGATAATAAGTTGTAATTATATGCATACCACAAATCCAAATGTGTGTATTTTAGAGCCGGTATGACGATTGTAAATCAGAGTGCAAATCCAAGTCAAGGGTATTTTGATCATGTAACCACAGCAAACCAAGTGTGACAGTCTCTATGGGTTGTGAAACCAACCGAGGCCAGACCAGGACAGAGGGGTTTATTCATTCTAATCACCCCAGGCTCAAAATTCTCACTTCTCAAAATCCCTGTGTAACCATATGTTGATAGTGATTTCTTAGTGATTTATTTTTCTCCTCATGTTGCATAAACACCGTAAAGGCAAAGGTGGTTTGCAGTGTGATGATGGCATGCAAGAAGCAAGTGCTAAAGTTCAGGCTCAAAAGTCAAGCTTGAAATGTGTCTCTGGTTCACCATACATTCACAATAGTTGAGAAATGTGTCAAAGAAAGGAAGTTAGCTCTGTTCTAAATTAGGTTTGTGTGGAATCCTCAAAACAATGTGTCATGTTCAAGTAGTCAACATTCTTCAAAAAACATTCTTATTTGAGCTTTTGAAACTCTCTTATCCTAGCATTAAACATTTCTTAGAGGCACAATCTCCGGGCTTAAATCTCCACCTCATATCAGGTTTTTAGTTTACTTTGTTCTGATTTATGATATAACAGACCGAAATGAAGCAGTCAGCCGTTTGCCTGACTTCAGGGCTGGTAGACACAGCTCGAGTGCATTTGCAGCCCTCACCTAGTTACATAACGGCACAGCATAATCCTTAAAAAATGTATGATAATGCATGAAAGAAGTTTGAAATGATGTAAATGTCATCATTCAACAAACACCATGGTAACTCAACACAAACACTGCAGGCTGCAGTCATAAAGGAAGATTTGCTGGAGAAAATTATTCAGAAAGCTAAAACAAAGAATCTAGTGTGTTGCTTTAAAAAAAAAAGAAATCTAAGGCAAGCTGGTTCCACCAATATAGTATTTTTAATTTAATATTGATTTTGTGTCCCATTTTATCTTCCCTGTTTTCCTAAATGCAAATTTGTCTATCTGCTGTGAGAGTCACAATATGTAAACCATGTCTGCCAACAACATCTTACAGAGGTCATGGTGAACCACTAATATTTGTAGAAACATTTTATTCAAAAAGTATTGCACTTTTCTTCTGCTATTTGGACATTTTGTTTTGAACTCTTGTTGAACTCACATTGATTTTTCTTTTCCATAGGATACAGGAAGTCCTCCTCTGCTGGACTGTGTGCAGAGACGGCTCTATCACTACATCCCTACAGTGGGACTAAAGACTATATTGCACAGATACCCAGATACCTATGGAATACCTAACTTATGTCCATGATTGCATGACATTCATATTATCACCAGACACTATACACTGGGCATGGTCTGTTCCCAGTGTACATACTTATAATCAGGTGTTGTGTGGGGCTATTTTCTTAATATATTTGAATGTTCCGGCGTGAAAGGAGTTTAGTTGTTTAATATTACACGTTGTATTGTGGGGTTAGTTTGGTTTCGACTTAATTGTGGAGAGACCATTTCTGCCCACACTAGTTTCTGGCAAAGCTAGTTCAATCATTTAGCACAACCCTTAGAGCAATTCCATTTACCAGTTCAGGTTCAGGCTTTTTTCTAAACATGCCAAAAGAATATTAAATTTGAAAAAACGAGTGGGCCTTAGATAGACTCTTGTGGCTTTCCATACAGTCCACATCTTAAATACATTGGATCCAAGACACATTATAAATGGTGTACTGATTCTACATATAAATATTCAACTTAATTTACTTAGACCAACACCTAACCTACAGTAGTTTAAAATAAATGCCATATAATAGACTATAGATATATATTTAAATTGGATCACCATGGTATGACTTTGCAGGGTGGATTATGTTTTGACAAGGCAAATTTGAAATATTATCGATATATCAATATTAAATTGGGATTTTTGAGGTTTTATTAATGCTCTACTCCAACATTTCCTCATCAAAAACATAAGCAGGTTGTGTTTGGTTTAATTTCATTCATGTTTGAGAAATATGCCAAGATGAAGTTTCACTTCATACATAGATTTTCCCAGACACTGAACACTGAAATTTACTTCACTACAAAGCATTTTAGGCTTAATTAACTGGCTTTGCACTTCTTACTGAGATGTTTTTCACTGTGAAAAGCCTTTTAGTATTACAATTTGTGAATTTCAAATAATTTGGACATTTGAACTAAAATTTAGTCTGTAAATCAAGTAAAATCATCCATTGTTTAGAAGTTGTGTTTTGAGATGGCATCTTATGATTGGTGGAATAGATATTTTCATTATAATAAATGAAGAAGTGTATTTGATAATGAGACTTTGGGGTGTTATATAGTTGGAAAGAAACGCTAACTAGGGACGGAGTGCAACCAAGTATAAGTGCAATGTATCGAAGTGCTGTTCAGCCAAAAAGGATACGGTCACAATGCTAACGCTAGCCATGTGTTCGTTAGCATCAGTGGTCATTGTTGTTGGACTCTAAAGCCACTGCAAATGTTTTATATAGCTTTTGTTTGTTTTGCCTTGACTTTATAAAGCTACTGGGGTACATTTTTCTAAAGGGGCTGTTGGCAAGTTCAAGATTTGTTCAAGCCTGCGCAAGTTGAATGTTCTGTTGTGTCCATGACGATAAACTGTCAAGTGTTTACAACCTCTTTCTGCAAAGCTGTGGCCTCAAAATATTTGTTTATGTAAAGCGACAGTTCAGATGATAGCCAGGCTTCAACGCGGTATATTTCCAGATTGTAAAATTGAGCCTTTTTTGTGATTCTTATGTGCCATATTATTTTGCGACTGTGGAGATGCCAGTGATGTATTTATGACACCTGTACAATAACGGCACAAAGTGAAAGTATGATACAAATGTTTTTCAATTTGTAAAGTTCACAAGGTTTGAAATATTCATGGTCTTCGTAGCATGCATGAATCTTTACTTAATCTTAATTTTTACTTAAATATGGAGGTCTATGGCTGCTATTGTGAAAGCAAAGTGTACTCAAATGATCAATTTCATATTTATAACACCACATTTGTCTTTTTAATTGCTAAAAAAAATCTCTTGGAACATGTCTTTTTACTGTGAGTAGACTCCCCTCTTCACACTACCCCGGAAAAGCTACACAGTGCAACTTTAAAATGTACAACACAGGGTACTTTGCAATGATTTAAGTATGTGTTAAATGTGTTGAATATGGCAAGCACTTGTTTGGTAGTATTTGGCTTTCTCTCCAAATTCGCAATTGTTCAACCGTCTTCGTAATGCCAGTTTGTCAGAGGCAATGATGTAAGTGTGTGAAAATGCTTAAGGGGCCAGTGAAAATCCAATCCATACTTGGAATTTTGGAGCTGACGGCTTTTCTGCTTCAAGCCTGTACGAGAAAGTTTCCCCCTAAAATGTCCCACTTCAAGAGATTCAGGTGATGTTTGAACAATGTTTGCCATAGACTTCCACGGAGAATGCTGTTTCTGTCATTACATTATTTTCACTCTGCTGCTTTTTTCTATTTCATTTTTTCACACTTCACCTGGTACCAACATGTGGTCTCACACTTTGGAATGATACTGATTGATACTGTTCGTCTAATTTACGGTCACTCAACAGCGCCACTGGTTCAATAAAAGTTTTCAGATTGTATGCATTGTCTCCTACTATTACTTAAAATAAATACATATTATATTCTTTTAAAAAAACAAGTTTCATTTGCAATCTACTTATTAAGGTATTGTGGCATTGCAGGGACATGTTTCGATTTTTTAGTGAGGTAATAACAAAAAACTAAGCAAGCCTCAAAATGTACATGAGCAGACGTGTACAACATCCACAATACATGTTTAGTTTTTAGTAGTGGCTGTTATTGTCCACTAGAGGGAAGTATGTCATTGAATCTATAATAGATATGGGTTTTACAGATACATGGATTAAACTAAACGAATAGAGGCTGATGATTTCAAGATGCAAAAAAAGCACACAAAAAAACCAAACCATGATAAACATAAATTAAATTGGAAATTTGTTGAACATGTGTGAATTTGAAATAACATTTCAGCCATTTTCCCTGTATCGCAGTTGAAAACTTTAATTCACATTAAATTGCTCTCATAAGCTCAACAGTATATACAGAAAGGTGCGTTACAGCACAACAACAATGTACATATATAACAGATCATACAGAGTACAGTGGCCCGCATGGAAACACAAGTGTCATCACGATCCAAAACCAACAAATTATGAAATCAAAATCAGTGAATTCATAGGAGGATTTGGCCACAGCTGAAACATGAGTACAAATCCTACATATTTTGTTCCTCACCTCCGTTCTGCTTTGCAAGTTCAAATATCTTTTATTTTTATTTTTTATGATTATGCCGCAAATCATCTCCCAATTTGAAAATAAAGTCACACCACACCAAATATAACACTTCAGGGATTGTCTGTATCAAAACAAAACATGAATTGGTGAAATTAATCAGGCAAATGAAGTCTGTGCTGTACAAATGTAAATCATCAATTACAACAGTGTTTAAAATATTACAAGATCAAATGAGATAAATATTTACTCATGGATGTGTGGTCAAGTGATATTAAATGATGATTACATCAAATTATACATATTTTCCCCCCTTTACCATTACAACTTTTACAACTTTGTTCCTTAGGGAGTACAGAATATTTTACTTCGTATCTCACTTTGTAAAGAATCATATGTTTGACAAAAGAAGTCAATCAATGCAAGTGAAAAACTTAAATCCCTTCAAATTCTCACTCCAGTCCACTGCACATCAAGCATCAGCTGGCTCAGGAAAAAAATAGCAAATAAATTCTGAAAAAGAAAACTGCATTTGTACATGACTGTGAACACAGGACAGGCAAAGCATATGGACAAAGTATGTATGGCATTATTGTACTGTATTGTACATGTAGTATTGTATTGTACATGTGCTGCAGTCATTCAACTGGGACATGGAGCGGTTTGTTTTGAAGCAGATTATAAATGTACTGAGCATTATTAGTATTCAATAATGTTCATGCTATTTTGTATGCACTGTTCAATAGAATAAATGATGTGACTTATTAAGCGTTACCAAAATATTAAAACTATGTACACTATGTAACTTTTCTGTAGGAGGGTCCAATAAGAAGCTTTTCTAATTTTCAATTGTTCAATTAAGATGTTATTTTAACATTCAAATGTTCTTACTTATTCTAGAGAGGACTGGGGTTTTGCTGTAACAGGTCCACACTCTGGGACAGTCTTCCTCTGGGCATTAGACCAGCCCAAACTCTGAATATTTAGTTTGCAGGGTTTTTTACACAAACGCAGAGCATTTGTATTATATTATTTATCTTGTTTTTGCATGCCTTGTATGTTTTATCTGACGGCACATTATGTTGCCTTCGTGGTCTCCGTAAATCTGACCAGTAACTCGGTGGCCAAATGGAGACAAGCAGTTGACAAACCTTCCACTATAAAAGTTACATATTGGACATTTAATACAGCTTTATTACAATCATTTCAATATATTGTTTGTTTTATTTACCAAACTTGCCATTACATACTGAACTGCTCATAAATGTCCGATTTCAGCCCAAATGTACACGGTGTGGTTGGTCGTTAGGTAAAACTAATTCAAAATTACTAGATTTTTAAATCTTAAATTACTTTAAATTTAATTATATCCAATATGTTGAAAGAAAAATGTAATCAGATCAAAATACAACATAACATGGCTGCATGTTACAAAAACAGGTTCTTTCTGATTTATTTAAGATTTTTTACATATAATTGTCCAATCAGAGACATAAAATGGAACACATACAATTGCATTACATATTGGTTTAGTTGCGATGGCATTTCCAGTGTTCATTACAATAAGTAAATACAGGATGTTGTTTTCTCATACTGTGTAGCCTTCTCTTCAGGCTGATACTGAATCTGATGAAGCAGCTCGACAGAATGGACCGTGTGTGGGCTGTTAAAAGCTCAACAATGGCTTAATGTAATAATATCCCATATGGATGTTGTCTGGGTGATGGACATTTTCAAACTAAAGTGAAGTGTTGTGTGCTCTCTCTCCGTCTCGGGCCCGCTTCAGTGCGCGTGCGTCCCACCGGAGTTAGGGGGCGCCGCGTTGCCCCCCGTGCCGCCTTCGTGCCCGCCGACGCCCCTCCTGCCGTGTCCCATGATACAGTGTGCGCTGCCGCAGCCCTCGTCGTCGTCCTCGCCCTCGCTCTCTGAGGAGGACTCGCCGAACTGCCTGGGCTTCTCGTAGATACAGCAGCCTGTGGACGGCACGCGCGGATTAGATTTACTCGAGAAAGCAGGCAGAGTTCTGAACAGTGAGCAGCAACTTCCCGTTGTACCTGACTCTGGTTAAAAGGTGGGTCAGTTTAGCGTGGCACGATTGAAAGAAAAATTTCAATATTTCATCCATTAGATTTTCGATTTGTGTTTAAAGCTGGGGCACCTGATTTTCACACCACGAAAGGAGGAAGGACGTATTTAAATCTACCTAACTCGTCCCTAGCTCTCACAAACCCTTTGCACATTGTTCATAACTTTTAATACCCACCAGGGCTGCAATGATTAAGCGGACTATAAAAATAAGCATAATTTATTCATAAATATTCTCTATCTAAAAGCCTTCAGTCACCATATTTCAGCCAGTATGTGTCGAAAATGTGTAGAAATAATCGTTTACCTATCCAACTACAAAAGTAATCATTAGTTGCAGCCCAAATTACCACAAAAATGTATGTCAGAGCGTGTGCACATCTGAAGAAGAAAGCATAACTGGGGTGGACCAACCCAGTGCAGTCAATCAGAGCGTTGCTTTCGGCTTTTATTTCCGGGTTGATGATAAAGATATACATTATTATTATTACCTGCAGACAGTCTCATTTTGGTACAAAGTCTAAAACTTTGGGGAAAACACAAAATTGACAAATGAAGTCAAGCACCCCAGCTTCTGTTCAGTGTGCAGGTTCGAAATACGTCTAGGAGCATTAATATTTGTCAGGATATAAGAACTGCTAAACAAATTCAAGAATTCCATGTGTTTCAGAACATATAATAAAGCTATTCATCTATTTTTTCTCTCAATAACAGGACATTTTGTTGTTTACAGTGGACATTCCTGCCCGAGGTCAGATGCAGAGTCGAAATGTCTGTGCTAATAAAGTAAAAGTATATAATAATAATAATAATAATAATAATAATAATAATAATTGTACTGTGCTTTACATAATAAAACATAATTGGGTTAAATTCATATTATACAGTACAGAATTCGGTTTTCAGCAACATAAACTTGAACTGCAGCTGAAACTGTAGTATTATTTCAGCACGTTTGAGGCCACAGTCCAGGCCATGGCCCCTGAGTGCGCACATCCAGTTCCCACAACCCCAAAGAAAATCAAGATGAATAAATAAATACACAAGTATGACGACAACGTGAGGGGTAGATATGAAAGCCAGCGTGTTCTAGAAGAGGACACTTTCATCATCTTGATCACTGAAGAGGACTGAAATAGCTGCTGTATAAATAACCTGAAAATTTTATTCCAGCAGTTTGATGAAGGACTACGAGAATAAAAAAGCCTGTTAGGTGCAAGACGTTAGAAAAACCCCGCATTCTTAGGCTGCAACAGTTAAATCTTAAAAAAAGACTTACACTTTGAAGACCTCCTGCCCAGATGCTCATTATCCACTGTGTCGCTGGACCACTCCACCTTCTTCTCAGTCTTCCTCTTCCTCAGTTTGATTGTCAGGCTGCGGCCCTCCTGTAACATCAATGCAACCATTTCAAGTACAGTCAATTCTAATTTAACAGCAAAAACAAATATTAGGACATTGGCCAAGTCTGACTTTGTTAAAATGTAAAGTATAACAGTAATATTATAGGTTAGAGTCACTTCTGAATCCAGCAACATTAAAATGCCAGAATGAGAAAACAATCTTACAGTAAAACTTCACAATTATTGTAGAAAAAGTTTCAAATATAGTCTTTTGGACACTGTTCCTTCACAATGATTGTTCTTCCACAAAATACTTACTTGGTAGGCTAATATTAAACAATAGGACTGTGATTAAAATATTGATACAGCAATATATCGTGACAGACCTCTTGGCAATACGCGCATCAATGCATATCATAATATTACATACATTTATTAAAAAGTGCCGGGTTCTACACTTTTTAACCCGCTGACTACTGCATGAAAATGTGACTTATTCATAATTGTATTCACTATTGTATTCTGACACTAAGGACCTTTTGAACATGAAATTCTAATGAATTTTATTGTTTTTTGTGTACATAATTAAAACATTCATTCATTTTCTTGTTCCCATTAGGGGTCGCAGGTGACTGAAGCCTATCCCAATGACTTTGGACCTTAGGCGCGGTACACCCTGAACAATCGCAGGGTTGAATGAAAAATCATTTGAGTAAACATTTGAGATTGGGTTAAAGGATATCCATGTATCAGGACACGCGTCCTATCAAGCTTTGAGAATTGTATCTTTGGATATTTGGCAATATCCATCCTAGACAGCACATTTTATTAGAAAGAATGAACTCTCAAACTCCCAAGACTTGTCCATTCTGCTGTGATCCTTACTTGACAAATAAAAACAGTATAATTTTATACTTGACACCTAAAGGCCCCACTATTTCATTTAAATTCTATTTTTTCTCAAAGTTTGTGGGGTATAAATAACATGCACATTTTTACAACGAGTAAAAAAAGGTCAAAGTTTGTTCTGACAATGTACTGTCAGAACAATGCAACAACTGTTCATGTTCATGTTATTTTAAACAATGGTGGAGAATTTAAGAGGACCACCTCAGTCTCCTTTATTCTTGATAATGCTAAATTTCCCATTTTTATGTTATTGAAAAATGCAAAATCCAGTTGCTGTCAAACAATGACACACTGATTATTGCTGAGGTCCATCTTGAGCTTGACATGTCGCACATATTAATTGGTAATCAGCTTTATCTCTGAATACAGTTGGCCTCCCTTTTTACGTATGTCCAGCCCATTTACACTGGACGCACAGATGTTTAAACGCAGCCTGCATCTTCCGTTACAGTTCCGTTTGCATCTGCCGTACCTGTTGGGGCGGTGGCGGGGTGTTCGTCTGCACCGTCTCCGTGATCGTCTCACTGGATGTCCCGGGGACCTCCGCCATCCCTGCCTGCGCCGTCTCCCTGCGCCGAGCCGAATAAAGCGATAGTACGGCTGGGGACAGTTCTCTGGAGAAGGTGAAAGGACGCAGATGATGTAACGACACGGATAAAATGTACGTTTCTTTTTCTAGAGTGTCAAAATTAATAGTGATCCAGGGGAGGATAGCTCGAATGCTAAAGCGATAGCGGGGGAGGATGAGGGACTGGAGGTGCACGGGACCAGGTATCAAGCTCAAAAGGACAAACTGTGTTGTCGCCGGAAGTGCCAATGATTTGACAAAATGCTGCACAAATGAACAGAATAACCACGACAAACACAAGTATTTACACTATTTTGACAGCATAACCGGATGTGTATGTGAAACGGTATGTGTAGCTTTACTATTGAAATCAGAGGGAAGATATTTTCTGACGGACCACTTCCGCTTGTCCGAAAACTTGTCAAAAACAACCTCTTTTTAACATCAGTTACAGTAGGACATAAAGCCAAGCGTACTGCGTCCATTGAATACATTCAAAATGTTACTATTAATCTGTTATTTGTTTACGTAAATATGAAAAAGTGATTATTTTCCTGTTTCAGAAAGGTCGTAGGAGACATGTGTCCTCAGTCTAAAGTGAAACACAGTGAGTAGCTTAAATTGTTATTCCTAAATGATCATACACTAATAGGTATGCACCATGTTATTTTTCATGTGTTTTACATATATGTAATAACAGCTTGTTATGTTGTCCTTTTCTCGTGCAGTGTGTTGATGATGAGGATGTTGAGGACTGGACTTGTCTGGAGAGTGACAGAACGATGCACTTGCAGACTTCATACCACCACCAACTCACCAAAAGCATCAAATATCCCTCGACCACAAGCTGAAAAACAGAAGCGCAGAAGGGAACGAGAAAAGGCCATTCTTTCCAGTCAAGTATGAAGATTGTAGATAGTTTTTCCACTGAACTCATCTACTACTACTTGTCGTTTATTGTTTCAATTATGGTTCCAGTCTCCCAAAGATGAGGGACTGAACTGGACGGAGAAGGAGAAAATAGTATACACGGTCCAAACTCCACCTGGAGCAAAGAAAGGTGTGTATATTGTTGAATTATCATTAGGGGAGCAATGATTATTCAACTTTAAAAAAAATCATAATTGTTTTCTGGACCATACAAACTTTAAAGCACATACAAAAAGACCTTTTAATAACAAAGACAGTGGCATTATTAAATAAAAATGTCATTGAAGAGAACAGTTTGTGTTTTCCTCAATAATACACTTTATTTGTAAATATTTTCTATCTATTGCTATGTTCAGTTGCTACATTTGGTTGATATAATGTATTTATATTTTTTTTAGTCTATCGTTTGACTTGTTGACTAATCCAAACCAATTATAGCAAACTAGGCGACTAATAAAGTAATTATTTGTGATAGCCCTTATTAAAGTTATTTGTTGGTGGAAAATAAGTGAAACATTTAGTTTGTTTGTTGGATTGATTTTGCAGACACCAGCGTACCTTACCCTGTAGCCTACAGCCCAGACTATGTGGAATCCAGCTGGTACCAGTGGTGGGAGAAGGAGGGATTCTTCAGACCGGAGCGGCACGTGAGATACTTGGTTTTGGGTTTGCTTTTACTTATCAGTTCAACTTAACATGAAACAACCACCATCTTGAACTCGTTGTTGTCGTCGTTGTCGTTGTCGTTGTCGTTGTCGTCGTTGTTGTTGTTGTCGTCGTCTACTGAACAAAAGCCTTTCCATTGAACCACTGGTCATACACCTTCACTGTTAATTTCAGATAAAAAACGACTAGGGTTTAATTGTACTACAAAGGGGAAATGACTCAACACAAGCAAACAAGCGTGAAGATGGTAAAGACCACACGTCAAACAGGAACATTTAGAATACAAAACGTACAATCATAATTAAAAAAAGCAATATCATTATTAGTTAAGGTTCCATTGACAAATCTGGGTGGGATAAATCTGTTGTATCGATTCTAGGCTTGTCAAAAGTATCAGACACTAATCGATACTAAAACTAGTATTACAACCATATACCAGTACTCATTTGAACAAATATTGTGCTTTAAAATTGTTATAGAATTATCTTGTTTTGTTATCTTTGTGGTATTTGAAAAAAAAGGAAATCTAGTTTGAAATGTTAGTATTGTGACAGCTCTAATCTACCCGTAGGCACTTAGACCTGATGAATTCAGCACATATTTAGGCTCGTTTGCAATTTTCAGAACCTCTCTGGCCAAATACTTTTCATAGAGAAAAGGCTAAGGTTGTCTTTAGTGTTGTTTTTCTGAGGTTTGAATGTAGGACTGGGCGATATGGCAATAACTATAGAATAGTGATCTATACTTGTGTCGAGCTGCTATTTTGGTTTGTTTCTGTTTAATGCAGCTCTATGTTCAAACACACACTCTTTCCTTTCTTTATGTTCTAAGAGAGTGAAAAGTGAATTCAACCAATCACAGTGAAGTTTAAACATTCAGAAGCAGTAGATGACTTTAGCATACAGATACTGACTGCTTAAATCGTGATCAAATTGAAATTGTGAATAAAATAAATGCCAAATAATCACATTTGGTTGGCAGTAACTCTGTTGGTATACCATTTACAATGAAAAAATAGATGATTCAATTTCCACTATTGGCATTGCATACTGCTGTTGTGCCTTTGTGCAAGATACTTCGCTCCCCAAAGTCTGTGCACATTTAAATGAGTGAATGTAGGGTTGCCCTCTAAAACCACTTGCTCATTTGTTCATTCTATCAAAGGAAACATATTATGCTTTTTGTTCACCCAGAAACTTAGCATTGAACTATAACATTAGTAGATAATCGTTTCACATTTTGTCCATGGTTAAATGCAATATTGATTTAAAACGGCTTAGCAATAGAAACGGGTCTATTGACTTCTTGTTCAAAACTGCAGAACTGAAAAGCCAGGAAAACTTCATAGTAACATTTCACTATAACAAGCAACAGATTCAGATTCATTTACAAGTTTTTATTTTGATAAGTGGCTACATGTTTGACCCTGACATGTTTTAGTCTTACTTTTTTCAAATAATCGAAACAAAGTACAGCGAAGTGGGCAGGATTTTCTGAGCACTCGAGCCTCAGTTGCAGTTCAATTCAGGATTATTCAAACGTGCAGGAATGAAAAAAATAAAATAAAAACTTTGAGTGAACTAATGACGAAGAAACACCATTGTTTACACCAAAGCTTATTGAAGTTGATTTGGCCTAATATGTCCCCTTTAAATCCCCTTCTCTATCAGAATGCTCTATCTGAATGGAACGCTTCATCCTCTTATCTTCTCAGGAGTCAGTACCTCATGCGGTGGACAGGACCTTCTCCCTGTGTATCCCTCCTCCAAACGTGACGGGCAGTCTGCACCTGGGCCACGCTCTGACCGTGGCCGTGGAGGACGCGCTGGTGCGATGGTAAACCCCCTGCTCCACACGGAAAACCTTCATAAAAGATTCACTAAGGCCGGTTATTCTTATCGCTGTGTCTATGTTGTGAACAGGAGGAGGATGCAGGGCCACAGGGTGCTGTGGCTCCCCGGGTGTGACCACGCTGGGATCGCAACTCAAGTAGGATACTGGCTGCTATTATCAAAATGTATACTTTTTATTAGTGAATATTTGGAAAGTAAATTAGGGTGGGATTTTTGTTTTGTTTTTACTATAATACTGTATTCTTTCTGTGATGAATAAATGTTTTTTGTTTTGTTTTGTTTTTTTAATGTTTTCCACCCGTAGACTGTGGTGGAGAGGAGATTCCTGAGGGAAACGGGGAAAAGGAGACAGGACCTGAGCAGACATGAGTTTCTGCAGGAGGTGTGGAAGTGGAAGAATGAGTGAGTCCATAGCACAGAAAGATAATGATCTGAGTTCTGAGAAAGTTGGCTCGCCCCTCCATCACTCTTTACAGTCCTGATCCAACAATGGTATGTGTGGCTATCTGTGCCTGACTTTAGCTTTGTCTCAATCCATGAGATGTTTGGAGAGCTCTCACAGTGGTCTGAGATTGCAGACTTGTTCTGTATCAATTTTCCCATATCTATGATACAGTTGTAAGTCAGCTTTAGGGACAAAGTGAAGTGGGACATGATGTGAGCTCAATGGATTTGGGATTAACCTCAGAATATCACAAAATATGAATATCAAGATAGTTTTGGTAATTGAAACTTTTTAATAGGGGACTATGAAAGACACTTTTTCTTTTTTGACAAAGGCAAAATCCTGAATTTTTACGTTTTACTGGAACTTGCTCACTGAAATGTTGACCAACAAGTGTTTTGTCTATGAATGTATTACAAAACTTGCCACAAATTATACATTTCGTGAACCTCAAATACAGTTTTGAGGCTATTTCTACCCTCCAAATTCTAAATGGTTGCTAATTTTTATTATGAAGACTTAAAAAACCGTTAGCATTTGGAACATCATGTTTATCACTGAAAATCTGTTATTGTTTACTTCATTTAGCCTCCAGTCGCCTTCATTGTGTTGTTTTGAACATTCTAATTAAGGAGCGTTTTAAAAGGTCTATAGTTATATACCTTTAGCTATACATAATATATATAACAATTATATCAGAAGATCTAATGAACCTAATCAGATTGTAGAGAAATATACGTCCATAAACATATGACCAGTGTTTCTTATTGTGGCTGCTGTTTGTAGAAAAGGAGACGAGATCTACCATCAGCTGAGGCAGATGGGAGCGTCACTGGACTGGACCCGAGCCTGTTTCACCATGGACCCAGTAAGTGCACACAAACTACTCATATACTGCATAATAAACACAATTTTATTTATGAGCAATGGATAAAACAAGCTATTGAATGCTTTGGTTTATTGGGATCCTTATTAGCCTGAACAATGGTGACTCTTCTTGAGGTCCACATCTTAAAAACACATTTATTACATGCAGTTAACAGAAATGTGTTCAAACTTTAAATGTATTAATTGAGGTTTATTTATCAAGTGTAAATATTCTGTCAAATCAATCACAAATGTTCATATTCCGATTTTGCATTGCTTCAAAACAACATTCACACCATTATCTAAATTGTGATGTATTGCCCACCTCCAGACGACACAAAAGAAGACATATTTTCCTGTTTAAATCTGATTTGTGTTGTTGTCTTGTCTAAGGGGTTCAGCCGCGCGCAGTGACGGAGGCTTTTGTGCGTCTGTGTGACTCTGGACTCATCTACCGCGCTGAGGCTCTGGTCAACTGGAGCTGTGCCCTGCAGTCGGCCATTTCTGACATAGAGGTAGCAATAGAGCGGCTAAAGGGTTTTTCTATGGCTGCCAAGAATCAGAAATGTCACAGTTCTTTTAACCAAATCTGACATCTTTGTTGATCGATTCCAGATCGAAACATTAGCCTAGACGATAATTAAAGGACACATATTTTGCATTATTTTTGCATTGTTTTTGCCCTTTAAACATGCTCTTGGGTACCTTTTTACTTTTACATGCAGTATTATGTTTTAGAACTTAATAATGTATCTACTGTAAGCATGCATTTTATTTTTTACAGTCTTATCACAATTTGAGTTAGAGCAGAATCTACTGGCAGCAGAGGGAATTACAATGGGGGGAAAAACGCTAATGTCAGCACGCAGTTGTAATGAACGTGATTTGACGGAAGAAATGCTCAGTCAGGTGGTGATTCATGCACTTAAAAAGGGCAGAGAGCTTTACCTATGACGTTAGTGTGTTTCTTTTTTTTTTTTTTTTTTTTTTTTTTTTAAGGCTCTAGGGGGAGAGGGTTTACTAAACAGAATTGATCAAACAAGCATGAATGGACCCAAGTGCAACTCTAGGTATGTTTTGGATGAGGGAACAATGCGATAAAGTGGTTAAAAGCTAATAAAAAGAAGTCAATTTTGAATAAGATGTGTCCTTTTAAGAAGAAAACGACAAGAGCTCTAGATCAATTCCTGCTGGACCACCACAGGAGAATACATTTAACACAGAGTCAGAGTACCTCTTTAAAACATCAGACTAACGTGCAAATACAGTGTTGTTTGTTGAGGTGTGCATGTCAACAACTTTAGAAATCTTTCAGACTTTTCAAACCGTTCCTCAGGTTGACACTAAGGAGTTGTCTGGGAGGACTCTGCTGCCTGTGCCCGGTTACGATCGACCAGTGGAGTTTGGCACCATGATCACGTTTGCTTATCCTACAGAAGGCCATGGTGAGTGGAGTGAACTACTCTTTGGACTGGAATATAGATCAGTTTGAACTTTGAATGCAATATTTGTCGTTTGAGATGGAGAGGTGTCGGTGTCCACAACTCGTCCTGAAACTATGCTGGGCGACGTGGCGATAGCGGTGCACCCTGATGATCCCCGATACCAGGTGGGTCTTGAATTGGGTCCTGAGTTCTCATTTGGTGGCTCCCTTCGAGTAGCAGTGCCCAAATCGTATGGTACAATATTATCATTATTATTAACATGATTATGCCGTGAAAATAATCCACATTACTCCTTTTGTTTCACGCCTCTCCTTTCCAGGCGGTTCATGGGAAACGGTGCAGACACCCGTTCACAGGCAAACTCCTGCCCATTATCACTGACTGTATGGTGGACATGCAGCTGGGGACGGGTAACTGTTCCAACCCTTTTGTCCTATGTAGAGATGTCAAGATTATTAAATTTACCGATAACCGTGATTATTCAGGTCACTATATAATCCTAAAAAACACAAAATAATAATCGTGACAATTTTACTAGCAAAATTATGTAATCATTTGTATATTGCCGATTATAACAATTATATTTTCCAAAATTATTCTCCAGAATCAGTGTAACAATGTAAAATGTAGCACAAAGTACATTTTATTTTCAAATACTATTCACTTCCACCATTTTTCTGATTCTGAAATCATTCCTAGTGTCCCCTGGTAAGTGCTCACATACCCCAAGAGGGTCCCGTACCCCTGGCTGAGAAACACTCGTTTAGAGGGCGAAATCGTCTAATTTTAATGCTATAAATGTTATCAGTGAAAACATTTAGATTTAATGATTTCAAATAATTTGTGAACACCATGAAAGACTTAATTCACCTTGATTCACACTGCCACATACATTAACATGATAAAACACAATTAAACTACATGAGTCTAACAGAATTACAGAAATTAGTCAGTTTTTGGTACAAATCAGTGAATTAAGATATATAAAAGTGTTTATTTCTTTATGTTGACTGCACTGAAATGAAGCAAAGGATCATGGTCGATGTAGTTCCCTCTGTTTTTTTTTTTGTTGCAGCAACAGAACAATACATCAGGCAAAGAGGCTTATGGCACAATATTATTGTTAGACTATTGACCATATAATATCACATGTTTAGGTTATTGTTACAATAATATTGTGGAAATTGTTTAGTACAATTGAGTGAGGATGAAATAAGTGATCTGGAGTCCAAAAGTTGCTACAACAGTCGCTCAGTGAAGCTCAGTGAACTGCTCCAAGACTGGAGATTTATACTGAGAAATACCAAGGTCTATAACGGATACAAGTGAGTGCATCAGCAGTGCAAAAGTGACAATTCAAACAGCACCTAGAACAGTTCAGTCTTTAGTGTCAAGTGAAGAATGTGTTTTTCTAATTTTCATCGTCAACATTTTTTTATCTATAATTTCACTTTCCCTTGAATATAATATACATTCAAATAAAATAGTTTTGCTTCAAACTTATTTGCTCAATGTTATGCACAACCTTTTCAGCAGCCCTGGTCTGTTTTTGATCAGGAACTATACGACCAAATAAGTAAAATCCTTAAGATAATGCAATAATAAAATGTGTGTTCCCAGGTGCTGTGAAAGTGACCCCCGCTCATGACCACTCAGACTTTGTCCTCTCCGAGAGACACTCCCTGCCGCGCCTCACTGTGATCGCAGAGGATGGCACAATGACGCCCCCCTGTGGAGACTGGCTGCAGGTACAAGGCATAAAGCATTCACAGGAAAAAAATTATAAGTTGTTTTTTTGTACCAGTTTAGATTTATTTACTTTTAAGCATATTAATCTGCCAGTGTTATCTCAAATGCGCTTTTCTTACACCATACACATAGTATAGTTAAATAAGAAAAAGTTTATTGACATTCAAAATGAAACAAATCAAATGATATAGGTTTAAGTCCAAGTCAAATCGTCATTGATAGTGAAATCAAGATTGATATTTAAAATTCATCTTTTATTAAAAAAGACAAGTAGATATGATTTTTGGGAGGAATTGATGTACAGTTGAACATCTGTAACCAGGGTGTGAAACGGTTTGAAGCCAGGCAGCTGGTCGTGGATGCTTTGGTGGAGAAGAGACTGTTCAGAGGGAAACAGGAGCACAGTATGGCTCTACCAATCTGCAGGTACTGGAAGAGTGATGTATAATGGTTTGGCTCGTTTTGGCCTCACTTTATTTGTTTTTGTTTTCTGAGTTCAATATTAGTAGCTTCTGCTTTTGAAATGTACTTTATATATACTGTTGTGTTGTCAAAAGTAATGAAAATCAAATACTAATCGATATTAAAACTGCCGTCGAAACTTATTTGAGCATGTTTCAACAAAAAAAAAAAACTTAAACAGGACAAAAGTCTGCCTTTTGGGAACAGATTTAAAATGACTGAGCTTTATCAGAACTAGTAAAGGACCACAATATTTAATAAGAAAGTACTCTTATTCTCTCAGTATATTTTCTAAAACGTTGACCTTGAGTATTTTGTGGTATCAAAATTGAGAATCGAGTATATACTTTAGCATCAAAATGACGTTTGAATTGTTTGTATTATAAGACTAATCAATTGGTTTTTGCTTTTTAATGAGAATTTATGATAACCGAACACAAACTCGATAAGAACAAGAAAGAAGGAAAAAACTAAATCTGGACTAAAACACTGACTAAATTAGATTTAGGACTAATCCACGACTAAATTGGAACTATACCAGGGTAAAGAAGTGGTGCGAATCATTGACCCAACCAAGTGAAAGTGGGAAAATAAACTGCACATTCCATTTCATACTTTTAAGAGTTAAAGTTTTTGACAATTATCAACTTCACGGCAAGCGCCAAATGATGAATATTTATGTACAGAATATTGTGGAATATATGATTGAAAATTCAGAACATGGTGATCTCATTGCTCTTTCCTTTTAGTCGATCAGGGGACGTCATTGAACCACTCTTGAAAAAGCAGTGGTTTGTGCGATGCAAAGAGATGGCGACTAAAGCTGTGAAGGTAAATGATCTACTCAGGAATTGAAGTCTTAATAAAGTTGACTTCACATTTGTGTCTTTTTTTTTTGTCAGGCTGTAGAAGATGGACAACTGGAGATCATCCCACAGTTTTACACTAAAACATGGAAAAACTGGCTCTCCAACATCAGGTGGGCATATGTTTTTGGGTAAAATCACAAATGAACTTATTTGAGCTTATTTCCTTCAGCAATATGTTAACAATATGTTGCTACAAACTATGCTTCTATTTTCACAAGTCTTCACATGTTTGACAGCTTTGTTAAATGTCTGTTAAAAGGCGCTTTTTTTTGCCATTAGTTATGCCTGTTGCTGTCAGCAGAGGGAGCTCAAACACTAATCTTATCTGTGGAAATGGGTATATCTCTTTTAAGACTCTCAAACATGAAAAACAAAGGTGACCAAAATCCTGTTTAAAAGCCAAAACAGACTAAAAATGCATGACATGGCCACTTAAAAAAAACCTCTATAAATAAAGCATACTCCTTTTTGTGTGTACTGATGGAACAATAGTGTTGCTGCGTGTCCTGTCCCTTCATTCTCAGATGATGGATGAATGAAGCCTTGTTTTAAATGTACAGCTCTAACACTGTGTCTCTGTGCCCCTCAGTGATTGGTGCATCTCCAGGCAGCTCTGGTGGGGACATCAGATCCCAGCTTACAGAGTGGAGCTACCCAACTCCTCTGACAAAAAAGAGGTCTGGTTACTATTTTGTAAAAGCCTGTATTCTGATGTAGAGTCACAGAGAGGCGAGATGAATGCAGAGACTGAGGATAAACCAGATTTACTCTCCTTGTTTACTCTAGCTTTATCCTCGTCTCACCGCGCCACAAACTTGGAATTGGCGCTGTGCTCTGTCACCAGCATGATAATTCTCACCAAACCACACTGTGCCGAGCTTCTTTACAGATATTTTCTTCCTCACAATCATCTGTTGTGTGTTGTGCAGCAGTGGGTTTGGGGCCGGAGTGAAGAGGAGGCCTGTCATAGAGCCTCTGTCAAATATGGAGTTAGACCTGAGAATATCACACTAACACAAGGTGAGCTTCTTAAGTCCTCTGCTACATGCACACTAAATTCACTGCAGTTACATTTAGACAAATGATGTAAAATTTACTTTTTTTGTGCTTTGAATTATAATATTGTTGCCGCATCGTAAACATAACGGTGAAATATAGATTGTTACATAGCTGTGTATAGTATAGGATAATAAACTAAGAAGCATTTCACAGGGTATAAACATACCAGCGAAGATCTCTGGTCTCAAGGAGGTGAGAGCTTTTTTTAAAAAAAAAAATCATTATACTCCAGGTATTGCTCAACAAGCATGATATTGATTTTGAGATCCTTGTCAAGGTAATTAGAGAGTTTATACACCTCATACTAAAGATAATGAGTTTATGTTTTATGTACAACAGAGGGAAACATTTAAAAAACACTGCAGTTCTACATCGAAAATGACATGTATGACATTTAAATTAGTTGTTTTTGAAAACATCTGCATTTTTCGGGGGGAAATGTATATAGATTATATCTTCCTCTAAAAATGTTTGATTGGCGTCTGAATGCAGTGATATACAAATCAAGCCGGTATGTAAGGAAATGTTGAAATTGTATTTTCAAAAACTGATCAAACATTTTTTAACCTTTTAATATGTAAATATGTATTCATATTTGTCATGAACCGACTTCTGCCATGCTGTATTTAGACCCTGATGTTCTGGACACGTGGTTCTCCTCTGGGCTCTTCCCCTTCGCCATGCTGGGCTGGCCTCAGCAGGTGCGACCCTAAACATTCCTAAGTTGTCAAGAAGTAATAAGTAGGAATATCTTGTGTGACAAGTATTAATATAAATATTTACATACTCACTGTATGTTGTGATGACCCAGACTAAAGATCTTAAACAGTTCTATCCGAACTCAATTCTTGAGACGGGCAATGACTTGATCTTCTTCTGGGTGGCCCGGATGGTGATGCTGGGGACAGAGCTGACTGGGCAGCCACCATTCAAACAGGTAATAATAATAATAATGGTATATATATATATATATATATATATATATATATATATATATATATATATATATATATAGGTATAATAATGTGTATATAATATTAAAAATATATAATATATATTATATAATATATATTATATAAATAATAATATATATATATATATATAAGGATATATATTATTATACAACACATATATTATACACATATATACACACACACACACACACCGGTATGTATGTATATATATATATATGTGTGTGTATGTATATATATATGTGTGTATGTGTATATATATTGTGTGTGTGTGTGTGTGTGTGTATATATGTGTATATATATTATATATATATATATATATAATATATATATGTATATATATATTATGTATATACTATATAGTATATATATATATATATGTATATATATATATATGTATATATATATATATATATGTATATATATATATATATATGTATATATATATATATATATATATGTATATATATATATATATATATATATGTATATATAGTATATATGTATATATATATATATATATATATATATATATATGTATAGTATATATATATATATATATATATGTATATATATATATATGTAGTGTGTATATATGTGTGTGTGTATATATATATTCACAAACACATACATAAAGTGCTACAGTCAGAACACACAGTATGACACACAAATGGTATCAGAACACTAAAACAAAACAGTTTCTATTCTAAAAAATGCTTTTTGGAATAAAAATGGTGCAATATAAACGCACTAGAGTTTGATTATGTTGATGAGGACTGTATTGTATCATTGTATTTCACAGTATGTCATGTATATGGGCTGAGTGCGTTACTGTTTTCTCCCTCCATGAACCTGCCAACGGGACAACAGATTGGCCCGTAGGCTTTTTTTTGACAGGACAGTGTAGTTCGAAATGACAATGAGACTGGGGAATGACATGCAGCAAATTGTCGAAAGCTGGATTTGAATGAGCGGCGCAGAAGGATACTTTTAATGGGCCAAACAGGAGCACAGGAAAACTAGCAGAGCAGCGTTATGTGTCAGAGGAAAAGAACATTGATGTGGCTTTATTTTGTCTGCGCGAAGCTTTGGGAGCGCACACGTCAGCACCTCTGCACACAAAGTCTACCCAAACTGCTATCACCGTCAACCAAGCTGCGGCTCCCTTTTCTCCTCACTCATGAGTTTGTAAATACGTGACGAGGCAAGGAGGCCCGTGTGCTTGTGGAGAGGAGGTACCAGAGGAAGGAGGTAAGACTCAGTATGAGCAGAGGATGTGAGCATGAGGGATGGGGGAGCAGCAAATGTTCCTGACAGCGAGAGCAGAGGAGGAGCCGAGTTTGTGAGGAGAACACATACAGTGAAAGTTCACGGGGCAGAGGAGGTGCTGTGTATGAGGAGAACACATGCAGTGAAGGTTCACAGAGCAGAGGAGGTGCTGTGTATGAGGAGAACACATGGAGTGAAGGTTCACAGAGCAGAGGAGGTGCTGTGTGTGAGGAGAACACGTGCAGTGAAGGTTCACAGCGCATTGGAGGTGCTGTGTGTGAGGAGAACATTTGCTGTGAAGGTTCACAGTGCAGAGGAGGTGCTGTGTGTGAGGAGAACACGTGCAGTGATGGTTCACTGGGAAGAGGAGGATGAGGGAAGGAGGTGTTGCGATTGTGTGAAGGCTACATGGGGAGCAGGTCTGCATACAGATATATGTGCCACATTCATTGGCTCTCGTCGCTGTCCGCACTTTGGAGACAGAGCTAAAACGCATTACTGTTTGGAAACGTATCAAGTACTAGATTACCTGGGAAAGCAAACTTGCTACTCCAAAAAGGTTATTTGAGTACTCTTAACGCGTCACCAAGTAAGGAGGTACCTCCAATACCTAGAAGAGATTTTAAAAATGGTTTATATTTAATGTCCTCTACCAACTTTAATGAGCTTTTAACCTTGTTGCATTAACAAAAGCAGCTTGTCATTAGTGTCCTCAAAGTTGTATTTTGATGGATCCCTGCATGTTTGAGTAATCCTGTATTGTCCTGCAACTGAGGTTTAAGTGCTCAGAAATGTCAGTTTTCACCTACCCCCTATGCCCGCCTACATCCTTGTCCTTACAACCGTTTGGAAAAGTCTCCGAGTGACACATGTAGGGTTCTAAAAGAAAACGCTAATAGTGTCTTTTAAAGCCAAATTTGTATATTATAATGCAATTATACAATTTGGCCATTGTATATTTTTTCTGTTTGTTCACATCTTTCCGAAAACATAAAGCAAATGTTAGTCCTAAACAGGTTGGAATTTAAACATACATTTGAAAATGACTCTTCTTTGGATTCAGTTGTTGGATACCGGCCTCTGACTTTATGTACATTTGTGTCTGTCTGGTGCCAGGTCCTGCTGCACTCCCTGGTGCGTGACAAACACGGGCGGAAAATGAGTAAATCTCTGGGCAACGTTATTGACCCACTGGACGTTATCCATGGCACGTCTCTGGAGGTGAGCAAAACAAACCTCCACAAGCTGAAATAATAATGACGCACGGCTGGGCTTTTATTGCTCACCCTGAGAGAGACAAACCTCAGGCAGAAAAAGGTTTGTAGTGTAGAGGTGTCACAATATCACATTTTAGTGTTTTAGTGAAAAGAAGCATGATTTTATGATTATTGCTGACCATAACACAAATCAAATTCAGTTTTCTCTGGTTTTCATTTAGTAATTGATCTCTATTCCTTTAGTGCAGTGGTTCTAAAACTTTTCACACTAAGTACGACTTAAGAAAACATTTGGAACCACCAAATTCAAACCAGGTCTAAAAAAGGACTATTTTAAATCCAAACCAGGTCTAAAACAGGACTACACATTTGCTTACTAGTTCGAAACAACCACTTGTGTTTTCCTACACTAATAAACATACATAACATTATTCATTGGACAGCACGGTGACATAGAGGTTAGCGCTAAGGCCCTGGGATCGGATCCTGAGTTTCTGTTTGCATGTTCTTCCTGCGTCTGCGTAGGTTTCCTCTACTACTAAAAACATGTACAATAGGCTCTCCCCCTCTGGGGCCAGGACTCCCCTGAAAAAGAGATGCTACATCTCAGTGGGACTTTCCTGGTTAAATACTCTTCTACTATAACAATAAGGCTCATTCTCACTCTTTCACTTTATTTACAAGAGAGTACAGTTTTGCAATAATTTTAGCCACGACTTAATCCTGGAGGTGAACATTTTGAACTCTGAAATTCTCCTATTTTCAGTGGATAGAGATTTCTCAAGTTTACAGCTCTTCAGACTTTTCTTTTGTCCGTGGGCAAGACATTTTAAGACGGGTACTGACTGACTAAATGGCACCCATGTTTCTGCCAAGATTTGGCTTTAGAGGCAGCTTTTACCCAGATTATGGGATGGGTTTAATGTTTACATTAAAATTAATAACTGGAGTGTATTTATATGTATAATTTAAAAAGACTAGAATTTGTAATAAAGTTGTCAAAGGAAGTAGACATGATTGTGCATCTGCTCGTAATCTTTCTTCCTGTAATACATCTGAACATGAATATCCCACTATGCTACTGCTCACACTTAGCCCACGTTTACTCCTCACGAGGACTGTATCAGCTGCACTGTGTAACTGTACTTGTATGCTCCCTCTCAGAACCTCCAGCAGAAGGTCAGGGCCGGAAACCTGGATCCCCGGGAGCAGCTGGTTGCCATGGAAGCACAGGTCAGCCCCCCCCCTGTGTACCACAGCTCAGCGCTCTCACACATACACTCTTAAACCTCTGCCTGTCTGCTTCTCTGCTCCTCTGCCAGAACAAAGACTTCCCAAAGGGGATCCCGCCGTGTGGGACTGATGCCCTGCGCTTGGCCCTCTGCTCCCACAAGACCCAGGGTGAGGCTCAGGACTCATCTCTGAGACTGTGCAGGAATGCTCTGGAGTAGAGAACCCTAGCAATAGCACATTATAGAACTTTTATCCCTGCTGCAGGTTTTTAGCACAGTGGTTCAACTTCTTACACATTGCATCCCAGAAAATATGGTTTTGTTGTTTTAATATCATATTATACTAATTTACATCTGTAGTAACTGGGCATTTTGATGTTGAAAAAAACAACTTAACAGAATTATATACATGTGGGTAAATGTACATAGGTACATGCAAATATTCAGCAACATTTCCAATTGAAATCTTAATCAATAGACATCGTAAAGGCCTGTAGAAAAACTGGATTTATGTTGGACTAAATTTGGGATCTAAACTGAAATACCACCATTAGTACCATGTTCTTCAGTTTGGATACAACGTTTGGATATGACATTTGGATATAAAACAAAACGGTCTACATCTAACCTGGCTCACACCAGATCGATGTGTTGCACTCTGAATTGAGTTCTACACATTTATCAATCTGGAAAGTGACAAGACGTTCTAAAAATAGCACAGAATTTCTTTGTAGCAGTTGCATATAGCAGCACATCTGTCGGCCTTTGTGGTTCACTGCAGCTCTTAACAGTTGACTTCAGTGTCCACTCTAATCTATGGACACCTCTGTACATTTAAAGTCTCCCAGCACAGAGCAGCCTCTTTTCTTTACACTTCTTTAAATGGAAGTGCCCGTATCACTTTTCCCTGAGAACAAATGCTGGCTATCAGGTTGAGACGCTCCGTGCTCATCTGTACCTACAGTTCAGCGAATGTGGAATGTAGTTGTCGGGGAAAGACACAGTAATAATACTCGCGTACAACTTAAACTAAAGCTTACCCTTAGTTTTAATGTCAAGACTATTTTCCAGTTACATTACTGTTGCAAGTACTGTCACCAAAAGTCTGTAACTCTAGCCTCCTCTGCTCTGTACTTGTTGTGTGCGTTCCCAGGCGAGGACATAAACCTGTCCATGTCCCAGGTCCTTAGCTGCAGACACTTCTGTAATAAAATGTGGCAGACTGTGAGGTTCACTCTGGGAGTGTTGCCTGATGGAACTACTGTGGAAACATTGGAAAAGGTACAGCAAATAAAAATAAAATCGGATCTCTTGATTTGCGTTGTATTTTCACTACCAAAATGGTGCATGAGAATTCAGAACTTTAACATTTTTGAACATTTTATTAAAAAAAGATTTTGGCAGATTTCCCCTCAAATTGAAGTTGTTTTGAATTGTTTTTGAGAAACTAATAGCTGACACTATAGTTTTGGTCTTAGATGTTTGATGAGTTTGGAGTGCAAACTGATCCTGATTCTGTCCAGAAAATTATTACAGCTTTCACTTTAGATTTGACAGGTCCAGGCGCTGCATACTTTTCTTTTTAGCTGATAGTTGGCAAAAGAGAATAAATGACAAAAAATTAAGGGGATTTTAAGGGATTAAGGACTAGTTTTCAGAATCGTGATGTGGCTCTCCAAGAATGTCACATGGACCATTTGATTCTCAGCCTTTGATTAAAAGCCTTGTGTAGCCACAAAGCTTTTTTGACAAAATGACAATTCTATTTTAATGTAAATGGAGCAGGGGCACTGTGTACATCATGCAACATTAGTTTAGAAAAAAGTAAAACTGAATTCTCTATTGTGGCTTGATTGTTGACTGTTTATCAATGGAATCTGTTCAAAATAAAGGAACCCTTTTTTGTTATTTTGTTGAAATTTCCCTGATATTACAAAATCATAGCTGTGAGAATAATTGTATGTGTGCTTTTTTGACATTCCCCGCGGACATATAGTTGGCTCCCCTGGGCAGGATGGAGCGCTGGGTCCTGTCTCGGCTCTACTCCACCGTGCTGCAGTGTGAGCAGAGCTTTGAGACCTACGAGCTCCACAGCGTTACCTCGGCTCTGCACTCGTTTTGGGTCAGCAGCCTGTGTGACGTCTATATGGTGAGCCACGCTAATGCTAATGCTAATGCTGTGTTCTCTTGTGGTTTTGTGTGGGCAAAAGACATGGGAGTAGGAGTTTAAGTTGGACATATACTTAGTTGTGAGTCAAGTGTATTGTCTGTAAGGAAACGCTCAAAACGCTCAACAATGGATGAACTTGTACTGTAATCTTCCAAACAAGGTTATTAAGTGATATTTCTGCACTTTTGTGATTCATTTTAAAGTTAATTTGACCAATTATAATAATTTTTAAGAAGTTAAATTAATTCTTTTTTTTTTTTAAACAATGATATAATGTTTTCTTGTTCATACTACCTAAATATTTACACCTAACTACATTTTTATCCACTGTATGAATGTTATAAACCACTGCATCAAATATTAGGATGATTGGAAAGATCTCTAAACTATCAAATTGCTATTTTAAGCATCACAAATATAATTAAGATTTATGATTTAATATTGGGATTATGTTCGAAGATCACTTTTTTTTTAACACATTCAGGAGCACAAACTAATACAAGTAAATAAAACAATAATAAAAACGACCACCTGCAATTCAGAACATTTTAACCAGCTTTGTAGAGGTTTATACATTACTATAAACCTCTAAAAGGATATTGAGTTTGTAGAGGGAATTATGTTACTTAAGTAATGGCCGTTTTTGCAATTTGTAAATTTCAACCACTTAAACTGCAGTCTTTTGTCCGTTGCAAATTAATCTAGCAGTTTTAGCACATATCTTTGTTAAATTTAAGAATATATACATTCATGTACACTTGGGCTGTTAGTTGGATTATACAGACCCTAAAAGCCCTAAAAAAACAGCAGTAAAATAGACATAGTTTGACCAGTCGACTAATTGAAAAATGAATTGCTATTATACACTTGTTTTTCATCGTTTCAATCGTGAATTCCTTTTTATCCCCCTCACAATATTTATATTTTAACACCTTTTACCAACTGAGTCCTTATTTGCCCGAGCATTAGAACTATCAAGAACACATTGTCCTTTGTCTTTGTGACTAATGCAAGGCAGATGCTGTCTACTATGAACTGTTCCAGGAAAGGAGAAGTTATTCTTTATAGTCCTGATATCAAGGTGAAAGTTGATTTAGAAGCTGATAGTTGTATTGCCAGCAACAGCCCTCGATCATGTGACCTAAGATTATCAGTAACGTCAGAGCATTTTCAGAATAAGAATAAACTCAGACTTCTGGGATTCGCCCACCTGCCTTTTATTATTTGACAGGAATGTTCCACAGTATGGCTTTAAAACGCGTCTGTCTTCTTGTTCTTATTCTATTACAGTTGTTTTTTATTGCTCATAAGTAACTTGCAAAAACCTGCATTCTTATTGTGTGCGGGGTCGCCTCCAACATCTTCAAGGAGACTAGTAGGTATAAATATTAGTAAGGAAGTATTCACCAAAAAAGTACACATTACTGTACAGTAAATGTTTTAGATTCCATATACTGCTATTTATATCATTATTTTATGAATCCATTTAATATAATCCATGCTATTGTTTGCTCTCTCTAACATTAACATACATACAGCTCATTCCTTGCATATATGTCAAATAATTATGAAAAATACTAGGGCTGTCATTAATGATTATTTGACTAGTTGTCTAGTCAGCAATACATCTTTTGATTAATCGGATAGTCAATGTCTTAAATGTACAATAAATTTAATTGTTTATCAGCCAAATGAAGGTTGAAATATGGTAACTGAAGCTTTTCAAATACAATAAAGTGCATCATTGCTGAAAATCAGAAATAATTTTTTCTTTTTGATATTTTGATTTAATAATTTTGTGGTCTTTGTTATAAAAAAGTGTGTTTTAGAGTCTGCATAATCTAGATAACGATTACAATTATCAAAATACGATTACTTTTTAGAGTCTAGTCACAATTAGTTGACTAATCATTGCAGCCCTAAAAATATACTCATTTAGTTTGAGATAGTTTTAGTTATAGTTTTATTTTTGTTTAGCTTCTTACTTGCAACAGTTTAGCTTGCTTTGTCAAATCTTCTCTGATCTCTGAATCTCTCATCTTGAATGGCATTTGAGTTCACTTTAATATTCTGCCCTCCTCTTGTGTGTTGCAGGAGTACATGAAGCCCCTGTTGTCCTCGCACACACAGGGGACTTTGGGGCCAGAGGGGGCCGCGGCCTGCAGTGTCCTGTTCCACTGTGTGTCTACGTCCCTGGCCCTGCTCAGTCCGTTCATGCCCTTCATCACTGAGGAGCTGTGGCAGCGCCTGCAGCCTCACCAGCCCTGCGTGCCTGCCTCCTCCAGAGCAGCTCAGGCCAGCCTCTGCCTGCAGCCCTACCCCTCCTCACAACAGCTGGTACCACTCCACTCCAACATTTAGCTTTCAATGATGCTAGGGCGATGCGATTAATCACATTTGAACTAAGATTGAGTTTCAGTCAGTTTTAACGCTCAGGGGTCTTTATAATAGTGAGGTCCACAGTCTGTTAAAGCATGTGGTTTGGAGCAGAGTTCAGACTTTAGAGGAAGAATTTTGACTAGTTTTTTTAGTTAAATGCATTGTTCATGTTCATGATATTAATATCAAAAGATTTTTGAATTCGTTTTTATTCAGGTAAAATAAAATAGAAAATCGTGATTGATCAATAAGAGGTAAAAAAGTGATTTTCTTTCATCATATCACTCTGCACTAGTCTTTACACCCAGTATTCATAAAGGACAAGCTTCTTGCTCAGCTGTGTGCCTTACTTACTTGGGCTGCAGTAGCTCAGTGATAGAATGCTCCTCTACTGATCTGAAGGTCGGCGGTTGAAATCCCGCTCTCGACATTAACATCCTGAGTAGAGCACTGACCCACAGGTGAATACTGGTGAATACATGAAAACTGCTGTTGTGTCCTTTGGCAATACACTTGACCCGCCTCGCCCCCAGTGTCTGTGTACACTGGCGTGTGAATGGGTGAGTGAATGCGTGAGTGGTTCCTTGATGCAAAGTGCTTTGAGTGCCTTGAAAGTAGAAAAGCGCTATATATTTGTGGAAATGTTTACCATTTATCTTTGCTCATAAAAACTGCACAGTCACAGCACAATTAATAATCTATTGTCAGTTTGTTCTCCTAGCAGACAAAGTGAATGATTATTTGACCATTTAATAATAACACATTAGTCATAGTGTTTTTTCTAGACACTCTAAGTCATTTATAATTTGAAGTGCCCATACTTGAACTGGTTGACGTGTATTCCCCAAGTTCTTCCTCCAGATTTGAAAACGAATACTATTATTTAGCAACAATATCTCAAAAGCCGCAGAATCCAGGTTTTATTTCCCAATACAATAGAAGACGTTCCCATGGTGGTGTTAAACGAGTGTATGCCATTGTGGTATTGTGGTGTTCCTTGTAAAGAGGTCAGGTCAGCCAACAGGTGCAGCCTCAGAACATGTGTGTGAAGAACGGTCACATGAGCTGGAGAAGGTAACACCACTTGACAGACTGGAGTTGCGGCGGGGCAAGTATTTGTCTTATTTAGAGACAAATCTATTCATGTTTTTGTCCTCCTTTGTTTTAATCATTCCATACTTTTAGCTTACCCACGATTTAGCCTCATTTTAGACCATGTTCAACCCTAATAAAGACCTGGTTTAGATCTGGTGGTATTCAGAAAGCAAAACGATATCTTGGGTGGTACTTGATGCGAAAAGCTTGAGAACCATTGTATCTGGAGGATCAGAATAAGATATTATATTTCGTATATTTCTTTTGACATTGACACACGAAATCTCATTTTACTTCTTCGAACAAGTTCCATATTAAAATATTTTGTTTTCCACATGAATACACAAATACTGATATGCTTCTTATTTCTTATTTGTATATTAATGTGCCATCGTCATTAGTTATTCATAGCAATTGCCTATTTGCCATAACTAGACATATAACATTTTGAAAAAAATCCCTCCCACCCTCATTTTAACTCAGTATGTCACAGTATAAAATATAATGTAAAATGTGGATTATTGTGAGAAGAAACAATGATTATTCACGATGGTTGGCACTATGACCATACAACATTGAAATACTTACCGTATTTTCTGTGCTAAAAGTCGCTCCGGAGTATAGGTTGCACCTGCCAACAAATGTATAATAGAGATTTTTCCCACAATTGGGAAATTCCAGTGTTGCAACAAAGGGTACAGAAAATAGATTAGGCACAGTATAATAATAAAAACAGATAACTTAGAAAAAGAAAACTCATAAAAACTCTTATAATCTTAATGATAATAACTCTTATTTACAGTTGTCATATGTACAGAAAATATTGCACCAGGGATGATTGACATTGTGTCACAGTATTGCACAGGAGTATAACAGTATTGCACTGGAGTATAACAGTATTGCACTGGAGTATAACAGTATTGCAGGAGTATAACAGTATTGCACATGACTATGAAAGCTGAATGACACGTTCAGGACTAACAGTGTTTCTTGTAAAGTCTGACAGCAGCAGGAAGGAAAGACCTGCGAAACCTCTCCTTCACACAGCGAGGGTGGATCAGAACAAAACATATGTCGCGCTGGAGTATAATTCGCATTTTTAGGGGGACATTTATTTGATAAAATCCAAGACCAAGAACAGACATTTAGTCTTGAAATGCAATTTAAAATAATAACAGATTAGAGAACCACATGGTGAATAGGTGTGCGTATGCTAGCGTAACACCTTCAGCTACATGACGCATAGACAATTAACTGTCCTAACTGTCTGGAATGTTAACATAACATATTAACAGTTATTCAGATAACTATAGCATCTTGCTTTTGTCAGTGTGAAAATAATCAACATGTGAAATGCGGTTGCCAGTGTGAAAATAACAAGCAAAATTATATAATACTGTGTTAATAATATCACATATAAGTCGCTCCGGAGTATAAGTCGCGCCCCGGCCAAACTATGAAAAAAGGTGCGATTTATAGTTTGGAAAATACCGTTGTTTGCTTTCTTTCACAAGTCTAATTTTCTGAGTGAAAAAGTAATGCTATTGTTTGCTTCCTATAAATATATTGTATCGGTTAACCGAGATGAATGTATCGTAACTGGTCAAAACCTGTTTTGAATTCAAGTCATTTGCAACTCGTGTAGATATGTTTGCTCGTTTTTTCAGACAATACTGTTTCCCTCCTGGCTTCACTGCTTGGCTTTTAGCTGACACTCACATTTTTCCATGTGTTTTGCTGATGTGCCGTGTTTTTATCTGGTCTCCTTCCTGACAGGCGGCCTGGCACTTCCCTGAAGAGGAGAGGGACTTCCTGTGGGTGCAGGAAGTGGTGAGGGTGGCTCGGTCACTGCGAGCTCAGAGTGGAGTCACAAAAGAGAAACCTGCAAGTGAGTCCAGGCCAGTCTGCTTTACCCCTGATTTCGATTAGTGAACACTCCAGAGAATTATAGCTTATTTTTTTTCTCATCAAAAACATTCCATAAAACAACTTTTATTTTCTTACTCATGCACTTTTTATTCCGCCACCTGCCACCGTGGAGCTAATATTGCTTTGCCTGTAATCTTCCACAGTACTTCAAACATTTTTATCTTACCTTGCTTTTATTCATGCAGTGATTTTTGTGTGCTTGAAAATACTTTTAAAGCTTGCATTTTTTTAAACTGGGTATACATTTTTCACAATTTTAGGACAATCAAAATTGTTCCCAAACTGTGCAAATTGATGAATCGACTTATCATGACTAGTCGACTACGGTAATCATGAGCAGTCGACTAAAAAATATTTGTAGTCATATTTTGATATTGTAATGGTGATCTATAACTATAACAGAGATTCTGAAACGGATACAAAAATACTTTTTGTTAGTATGAGTGCGACCCTACAATTCAAACATGTCTGAAATCTCTGCGACCGTACCATCAGCAGTCGCGGGCTCATTGTGAGTAGGCAATCAAATTAGCACAAGCACAAATTCTTTTCTTGTTTTGTGATTTTAGTTTGAGTCAAATCTGCCCCAAAAATGCACAGTGTGAGCCCAGACTTCTCTCAGTTCAACACTAAATTATGAAAAATGTTGCCCCAAACCTTGACCTTTCCTTTGGTGCAGGAAACAGCTTTTCAGTTTATGGATCAATACAAATCCTCTGAAATGACTTGAGAATCGATGTCTAAAGCAAATGCCAGACAGATGTGTTTGCCACCTCCGGAAAGTGCTAGGCTCAATAACAGGAACAGTATCCCAAAGGTCAGAGAGTGGGAGAGAGGATGGAGCGAAAGAAGAGGCAGGAGAAAGAGAGAATGAGAGAGAAAGAGAGAGATAGGGGAATAAAGAAAAAAGGAGGAGAGAAAGGGCAGTGTGAGAGATAGGTGAGAGAACGGGAGGGGTTGTGGAGAGGAAGGAGAGACAAGACGAGCACGTCCCCTTTTATGGCAGTCTGATGGCTTTTATTAGACCCACCTGCCTCGTAAAAAGCTATTGAACTTCTCAAACTCCTTGCGCTGCTTTGGTTCGAAACTTGGATGAAAGCTTTTTAAAATGGACGTTGTGTTAAAGGTGCGGTGTGCAAGTGGAATAAATGATTTGAAAGTCCCAACAGTACACCAAGTGCTAGTGAAGATTAATTGAATTCTTCTGAAATGGGCCCAAAAATGGGAGGGGGAGTTATAATTCACTGGATATCATTTTATAATTTTCAAGCAACATTGTTATACTAAAAAAGTAATAAGTAATAAATGCATTTTACATATTTATGGTATTATGGTTGCATAGGGTAATCTCTTAGACCGTTAGTCGATTAATTGGTCGATTGAGTCTTAGTCAACCAAATTTAGATGAAATTATTTAGATTTAGATGTAGGAACAAAGCATATTCATGAACATACAATGTAAGTATGCCAGAATTTGCCTCCTTTCCATCATAGTCTCTTGCAGCTCAGGACAAGAAACAACATGTGTTTTTGTTAACACTGCACACAAACAACAAACGATCAGTAGACAGTTTTATTAGGATTATAAGGATTCCAATGGACCAATGTGAGCTGGAGTTTTGGGAATGACTGGACAGTTTATTCTGCCTTTTTCACTTATGAAGATGCAGTTTCTCATACTTCTCTGTATACATAGTACACTCTCTGCAAGCGCAAGCTCTCAAAACGAATAAGTATCTCCGTGAGCTGACCATGCACCTGACCCAAACTACACTTATAAGATACAATAACAACTATGCATACAGAGCAGTATGAGCATACAAAAAAGCTTCATATAAAAAACATTCAATTCACTCTGTAAACCCCAGCTAACTCACTTTAATTAGTCAACTATAAAATGTTGGTTTTCTAAGACTTCTATTAATCAACTAAAGGACTACAACCCTTGGAATACCAAATTATTTGTAAGCAGGAAATTGTTCAGATTTAAACTGGGTGTACCCATGACTACATCTCAGGACTAGCTTTGTCTAAACCAAAGGGAAACCAGACAAAATGTATTATTAGCACTGTCTGACTATGATTTAGATTTTGATTGGAACGCCAACAGTCCCTAAGTACCACCAGACAAACAAGACGGAAGGATAAAATCACTTTTTCTGGTGTTGCAGTGTGGTTGGAGTGCTCTTCGGCACAGGCTCAAATCCTCCAGAACTTCAGCTCAGCCCTCACGACTCTCAGCCGGGTGTCCAGTGTCCAGCTCTTGTGTCCCGCCACACAGGGAGGAGACCTGTCCCTGCCCCCCTCCCCCTGTGCTCCTAAAGGCTGTGTGGTGGGAGTGGTCGATCACACATGCAGACTGCACCTGGACGTCAAGGTACACGTATATATGAGTACGACAAATGTGAATCAGCACTGATTTATATTTGTTGTACTTGTATAATTCAGTGGTAGAGCTACAGCACATGCTCTAATGCCTGGCAGTTGTGAGTTTGAGTCAGCAGTTTGATGAATGTCTCACTTTGACTTCCCCCTTTGCCCACACACCCAGCCTAAAAGTGGTTTTAAAACTGTAAACTAGGGCTGTGCAATTATACAAATTCTCAATGAATAACAATAAATTACAAAAGCCTTCTAATCAAAGAAATAAAAACCTACACTGGCTTTTAAAAGGTGAATCACAAAACATTCTCTCAAACAAGGTAATGAGTCTATTCTGCCTCCGTAAAGAACCTTTTACATATTGTACATGAATAATTGTTTCAAATTACTGTAATTTTTAAATAATGTAAGTTTGTTCGAAAAGCTTTCAATGGCTGTGCATTTGAGTCGCATTATTTGCATGTTATAGTCATCAATAAAATGTTTCAGGTAACGCATGTGTTGTTCAACCATTCAAACACTATAGGGCAAAACATTTTCTACATTTTTATCTCCGTACAAAGATAAAAAATTCATTGGAAAATCCATTAGCACTTATGTACCAAAAGCAGGCCACTTAGTGTAATGAGTAAGGAATAAGTTCTCAGACGTGTATTTTCTGGCTCATACAATATTGTGCCAGTTCTACAGTAGCCTGAGATGGATGTACAAACCATATGTATGCATGTATATATCCAGTGTGAAGTCATGTATTCTGAAATATTTATGTTTTTGTTATCGGGCTTGGTGATGTGGGGTAAAAAGTAAAGAAAAGTCGATTTAAAGTAGTTACAGAAATTTAAGAGTTGTTCTTTCTGATTATTTGTCAAAGATGAAAGAAAAAAAGTTTGAAAGAGGTTTTTATTCCAAAACAGTTACTCTAAAAATCCCTTAAGTGTTTTTGATGATCAGATTTCACACACACCAAAAATAAAATCTGATTATTCTAGTTATTCCATTTTTACTGGCCATATAATTATTTTCAATATTTTGATCACAGTTTAATATCTGGTTAATTTCACAGCCCTTTTTGCCACCGGGTAATTGCAAGAGTTGAACAATCTGAATAATCTGTATTTTCTATGTCGTCATCTCGGCCAAATCTTCTCTACAAAGAAGCCCAGTATAAAAATCTTGAATAATTTACTAATTGGTTATGATTTCTTTTGCCAGAGTGGAGCAAACATGGACAAGCAGATCAGTGAGCTCTCCCAGCGCAGAGACCGGCTCATACCTAAACTAGAGCAGCTCCTCAGCCGGGTCCGCTCCCAGGACTACCAGACCAAAGTCCCCCCACATGTGCGAGAGACGCTGGGGAAGAAGGTAAGGCCATGATGGACTATTGGCTTTATGTATTTTTATTCATTCATTATGAAGGTATCAATATCAAATAAATATACCTACATTTTATAGGCTCAGTCTGTACATTTTAGCCATCGCGACTATTTATGGTATAGCATCCTGTCATAGTAATAGGATTAACATGTAAAAATGCGAGTGCACTGAAAAGAAGCAAATAATCATGGTCCATGTAGTTACCACTGCATTTTATTGTGATGCTGCTATAAAACAATGCATGTGGGCAAAAGAGTCAACCATGTAATGTATAGTAAAAAGTCCTGTAGTTCTGTCAAACTATTATCTAACTGTTCGTTTTTTTAGTTTTTTGTTTAGTCTTTATTTTAAGGGACAATGTACACTGTACATTGTACAGAGACATTAAACTTGTAAAAAACAAAGATTTCTGTGCCAGATTGTAGCCAAGTAGCTAATTTCCATCTGCAATCCCTGAATGATTCACTGCATTGTCCTCCGGTCATGTGGTTTCAATAAGAAACCCTCTGTAAAAAAAAATAAAAAGAGTATTGTCTGTTTATATAGAACATTTTTTCCCTATTGAGCACTCAAAGCTTCACACAGTATGGCATTAAACCTGAATATCTTGCTCTTTTAATTGGTAAAGAAAAACTGCCTTGTGAGCAGGTCGCAGTGTTGTGAGTTCAAATCTGCATCTGCCAATTTGCTGCATGTCTTTCCTCAGTCTCATCCCCATTTCACGCTGCACTGTCCTGTCCAATAAAGTCTACGGGCCAAAAAAACGATTAACAAAACAAAAAAACATAAAAATGCAAGTGGGCTCACCTCTTGACAAATCAGCCCTTGCAAAAACATCTCTATGGCGACAAGCAGGTGGCACACCCTCAAAGGTTCACAGTGTAACTTTTCTGGTTAAGTATATTACGCATGATCAACGTAAGTGGGCAAACATCCAGCAAAACTGCTGTCGCCCAAATCAAAACATTAATACCAAAAACACACTTTATTTGTAACCCCACTTATTTCTGTTCTTTACTGTGTTTTCTTGTCCAGATGTCAGCCCTGGAGCAGGAGCTGAAGAACACAGAGGAGCAGCTACAGCAACTGACTAAACTCAAACAAGAGCACACTGAACAATGAGTGTCTGTGTGTGAGCCACGTGAAGATCATCCACTATTTATACCATAACCTTCTGTGAGCGTCCGTCTGCTCTTCTGCTGCAAGGACGTGTATCTCGGGATCATTGTTTCACAGCATATTACAGCTCTGCATAATGTTCCATCTATCCTAACGTGGTACGCTGCTGTGGTCTAAAGAATGGATTTAATGTTTCCTCTTTGAGTGCGTCTATTTATTATTGAATGCTCAAGTGCATAGGAAGTAGTGTGCAAAGAGGCACTGCAAAAAGAAGAAATTATTACATGATCCAAGCATTCACATGAAAAGACAAATTGCTGCCATTTTCTATAAAACACAAAACACCAATCTTTGCATCTCAGCGGGTATTTGAAAATGAAGAATAAGCCTTGTACTTGGAACCATTGGCTCAATATATTAGACAATCTGAAACAATTTATAGTGTTTCAATTGATGGGACAGAACATAAAATTGCCTGCTATGCAGATGATGTCCTACTATATCTGACCAAGCCAGAAATGTCCATACCCAATGTGATGCATTTCCTCCATGATATTGGTCCAATGTCTGGATACAAATTGAATGTACAAAAAACTGAAATTCTTTCTTACTGGCAACCCCCTCTGTCCCTTAGAAAGATTTACCCATTTAAATGGCAAACGGAATCCCTCAAATACCCAGGTGTGGTCCTCTATAAAGAACTATCAACAATTTTTGAAAAAAAACTATGCCCCTCTCTTCTCCACGATACAGAAAGATCTTGAAAAATGTAATCTTATCCCATACTTCAATCAAAGGATTGAAACTATAAAAATTCATGTTTTGCCCAGATTTCTCTATCTATTTCAGACTCTCCCGATTCCCATTCCCAACCAGCTGTTTGACAAGTGAAAAGCTGCTTTATTTCAGCCCAAATCAGAGCCTTGCTATACTTCCCAAATATGAATCGCAATGGAAAAACATTGAGATTGAGATTAAGATTGCGGTGCCGGGGGTTCCTGTACAGGCTTTACTGGCAGACGACAAACGATTGAGTCATTTGGAGGAAGTTAAGAACCCGTGGGTGAGAACTGTCCTTACAACATGGAAGGATCTAATTAAAACATACAAACTGAACAAAGATGTTAAAATCTTAAACTGGTTGGCAAATGACCAAGGTTTTCTACCAAATAGAATTGACCTGAGATCCAAGGTCTGGACTACAAAAGGTATAAAAGTCTTCTACCAGATTGTAAAAGTTAATCATAAGAAAAGATTTGATTTGTTAAAAGAATCCTTTGACTTGGAGAAACAGGACTTCTATAGGTATTTACAAATAAGGAGTTATTACAACCAAGAAATTAAACAAAGTAATGACCACTATAACCCTCTGACTGAAATTTTAATTAAGGCCTATAAATCAGAATTTACACAGGGAATAATATCTAAACTATATCAATGCATTATTAACCTGGACAGCTACTCTACTGAATTTATTAAAAATAAATGGGGAAAAAGAAGGTAATTTTGTTCTGACGGACGAGGAATAGGAAGTTGTCTGTATGTGCCTGTGGAGAACCACTGACACTGTGACAGACATTAGACATATGTGAAAAAATGACTTTCAGACTTGACCTGAAAACTAACAAATTTGAACAACTCTGGGCGAGATGGGATGTTTATGCTGGACTAGGTATGTAGTAACTTAATGTTTAACCACATGGTGCCATTATTATTATTTCTCATTACTTGTACTATTGCTACTTTCCTTTGATCTTAAGATGTTTCCCCAGCTTTTGTGTTTTGTGTGTCTGTAAAATTAAAAAAAATAATTTAAAAAAAAAAGGAAATGAAGAATAAAGCATATATTTGCCTCCAAACTATTTGTTTCTTTAATATGGAGCAGATTTTTGGTAAATATGGAGTTATCTATCATTTACAGAACAAACATAGACACTGGAATTTAAGATGGTTTATATTGCCGTAATAACAGTTGTAATGTCATATTAGTAGTGTACACTTGCATGGTATTGTCACATAAAAAGTATATTTGAGAGAACCTTTTGAAAATTATGGTTTTATTTGAAGTTCTAATCTATATCAAAAAGTTCTAGTTTAAGAAAGATTTGAGTTACAGTATAATTTATCATAATGTTATACATATAAATCTATGCATAATCAATTATCAGAATACATTGTATTTTATGGGTCTTGTTATAACTCGAGCCCAGTGAATGAGAAACACTATATTAGGAAATTATTCTTTACAGGCGAATTCAATCATCTATAAGACTTGAGTATAAAGTTAGCCTGTTACTAAACACTGAAAGTACCATAGAGTTATGCAAAAGCTAAAAACATATTTTAAAAAGTTGTTACAAAAACTCCTATTGAATAATATTGCTATAATACATATTTTAGTCAGTTTTTTTGTGTCATGTCATTTCAGTTGGTTGCGTTCAAGTGACATGAAATTCTACAATTTGTACACTGCCTATTGAAGAGTGATGGATTATGCTTTATGATCACTGTGGTGATAAATTACCTCACTTAGCTGCTGACACATCATTCAAATGTTATACATTTTGCAAAAATACTTTTTAGTAGACCTGATTGACTATAGACTCGGTCATTTCCAAATTGACATCTTCAATTAAAAAAGTCCTGTTGTGTGTGACATGTTCATTGAAGGCACTTAACATTTATTAAAATTGTTAGTGGCTTGACCAATTGTGATCCTTTGATAACACAGACTTTTTATTAACAGATTATTCAGACAAATCTGTAAGGAGCTAGTTTTAACATGCCCAAAAAAAATCAATATTGAAATGTTTGCTTAAATAATCTCTAATTATCATAAACAATCTAAAATAATCTAAACAATTGAAATATCCAATCCTATTGATTATTAAGTGCTGTCAACAACAGAAAACTTTCAACGCACGACACTGTTTTTAGTCCTTCATATCTTCAATCTAATCCATTGCCTAAAACAGATGTGTATACATTCACTGCACTGGTTACCTGTGAAGAGTTACATCTGCAAAGTAAAAGTAGATTTTTCTGAGTGAACAGAAGCTGAAGAGCCGCATAAAACAAATTAACATTAAACATGGTTCGAGTTATTGTTTAATTTGTCATTTGTGATTTATTCAATTTAGGTATGGGCTATGGTTGAGTTGTCGAATTATTACATTATTTTTTTATTAAAATGTTTTAGAAATATTCTTAAAATTCAGCGTCTCCACGATTTTGTAGTCCGGAAGCATGTGGTTTGGTGTAGTCCGTCCATGCAGCGTCAAACCAGGCATCCTTCAGCAACAGCAGCAGAAGAGCAGAGCCAGCTGGAGTGAACCCGGAGCCTAGCCAGAGCGCACTGTTTACGGTCACAACGTGCACTTTACCGATCTGAGTGGATATACAACCACAACCAGACTTCGCGGCCCTGGCTCACATTAACATTCAACACTGTTTCCGATCCAGGAGCCGGGTGATAATGGGAAACAAATGTGCGGATGATGCTGCTGCTGCTGGGAGCGCACCGGTGAGAGATGTGCTATGAACGTGACTTCGTGGGGAACACATCAGGCACGGCGGCGGCAGCGCAACTAGCTCCCCGGGAAGCTAGCTAACCCCCGACCATACCTGTACCCTCTTTGCCCGTGAAGATGCGAGGGACACGGCGTTGCTCGGGGGGGACATGTGCGAGGTAAGTGACCCAGATTCCGGGCCCCCAGCCTCGTAAAGTACCCGCTGGGAAGAACACGAGGACGGGTTGTTAATGAGAAACCCCACTCCTGAGCTGTTAGCCGGCTAGCTAGCTGCGCAAATCGGGTTAGCTTGATTTAAAGATATGTATGATAAGGTGGAAAAAATTGCGTAAAAAGGACTGGTCTTTGCAAACAACTTTGATTTGTGCAATGTGTGTTTACTTGGTGATAGGTAAGAAGACGATGGACGGTTTTGTGGTTCAATAGCTGCACATTAGGTAGGCATTGGGTTACATGCAGAATGTCTATGATTACATGCATTGGTTATTAGCCCACATGTTATAATGTAATAATGCATGATGAACAGATCTCTCTTAAGCCATTACAAAGCTAAAACAATATTCTCAATTGGCTGAAGGTTAAGGTTTAAGGTTAATGGCTGCAATAAACCAGGGGACAATGAGCAACAGGCAAAGTTATTAGTAAAAAAAAACAAAAAATAAACATTTGAATTAGCTGCAATATTGGCCGTTAGGTAAAGATGCTACCTCCACTACTGCTAGGCTCTCCTGATTGACTAACTTTAAAAAAGTTGCAGGAATGTTTAAAGACTGGTTGTTGCGATTCTTCCATCATGTCTGAAACCATTTAAAGATAGTTTATGGATTTTATAAGTATATGAGTTTTTGTGTCAGTAAAGCACATACTATAACTTGTGCACATACATCAGCTATAGCAACATAATTATATATGTTTTTGCTTTTTTGGACTAGATATAAAGCCTCATGGTTGGTTGTATTTTTGACTCTGGTAAAGAAAAGTATCAATGATGGGTGTAAGGTCTATCTGTTATCTGAAATGGGTTTGGTGAGGAAGTGGCTAATAAGACTGCAGCAAATCAGTGGTCGTATGTATTACTACTGGCCTCTGCTGTAAGGTGTGTTATAAGTTGTGTGAAATGGGAAATGTTTGATGTTTAAATGTAGGCCTTTTCAAACGATTGATTAGTTGGATGGATGGAATGTAACCTTTGAACTATAGAATTTGATTAATTGAACTCTACGACAATAAAATCAGCTATTTACTAGGTGTGGGACAAGAGACAACTCCCACAAGATCAGATTTTCTTTGCGCTGTAAATGTAGTACGTTTTGAAGCTTCTCAAAATTCAGTTATTTTATAAAAAGGTTTAATGGGATTATCTCCTTTTAGGGGTTATTGTGTCAGTGGCATAGCCGTAATATTATTATTTATCGTATTTTCTGTAGCAATGTATCTCATATCAAAGTTTCGACAGGCCTTTGTAGTAAATGTAAGAGGTGTTATTATTATTTGCAAGTATTTTGAAGATATGTGGACTTAAAAATACACACTGGCACTTCCTTGGTTCACAAAACAAAGCAAAACAACGCTGGACAGATATTTTTGACAGTGATCAACACGATACAAAGATTAGCTCAAAACGTGGATTGTACATAGATCATCAACCTTTTAAAGCAGTGTTTCTCCAGCTGAACTGTAGCCTGTGTGAACCCTTGTCCAGCACATGGCTCCGGTCGTCATGGGAGCAGCTGGGATTCCTCTGTACACAGCTGCTGTGCCTATGTCCCACTACGCTCCCCTCTCCCCTGCGTGTATGCACTGTGCAAACTGGGAATCGCCTGGCTTCTCCCTCTCACATCCAGGTCAGCTGAGCCATTAGACATTAGAGAGCTGGATGCCTGAGTAGGCTGGTTTCTGACTCCAGGGCTTGTCTTCAGGGATGCCAGATCTCAGGGGGGGAAAAAAGTAACAGGGCGTGTAGAAAAACATTACCTCAGCCCTATAAAAAAAAAAAAAAGGCACTGGCACAAAAAGGAGTCCAATGAAGAGGCATTTACTAGTTGTAATATTTTAAACGCGCAGTCTGTAAATTTTCTGGTGGAAGGTATGCTGAAGACAAGATATTGGTGCCGCCAGGTCAAGTTATGGTCCGATCTGTGGAAAGGCGACCCCACTCACAGTGAGACTTCTTGTTTTTCAAGGTATTTTTGAGTACTAGAAACGCCTGTAATGAAATAAATTCTAGAGAGATATGTCTATGCCATAGTGTGGAACAATATAGAGATTATGCAGATAGCATCACAACATTTGTCATTTCTCACACAATTTTGCCACTCACTGATAAAATAACATTTTCTCCTGCAGAAATAGTCCGTAAGCAGTAGAAAACCAGATAAACAATAGGAACACTGCAGCTACACTCACATTTAACTGATTATCTTTCCCTCTTTTTTAAATAAGATGTTTCAGAGTCCAGGTGTTGAGGAAATTAATTGTGTAATTGTGTAATTGTTATCTCCCCCTAATGTTAACAAACTCAGTCAGAGCAACAACTGAGAAATTAACTGCAGTTAACAATTCCATAGTTGCAGTAATATTGCAAACCTGGCAACTTTGCTTGCCCCACTGATCCTATTTCTACATAGAGAGAGAGAGTGAGATAGAGAGGGGGGAGGGCCAGGGGGTTAAGAAGAATAGAACGTGTGAAGAGCAACAGTTCCCTCCCACTTGGACATCCTAACTCTCTCAGCTCGCTCCTGAACCGACACGGTTTTGTGATTGAACACAAGTAGCATGGCAAGAGAAGTAGGCTGCAGGTCACAGGACAGGTAAGAGCGAACGCAATGCTTGAACACTGTTAACTGTGGGATAGGAGAGTTGTGGGAATGTCAGAACAGAACAAGAAACCAATGTGAATATACCATGTGTGTGTGACAATTGACAGAGAGTCCTGATGATTATTTTTTTTTTAATCATATAAATAAATCTCAGTATAATTCTCAGTGTTGGCAAGTATTTCGATGGAGGTTTTTGTTTAGTCCTCTAAACTAGTCTGGCTGGTCAAAAACTACTAAGCTTAAAGATTCTACTTATGATATAGTTCCATCACTTACAGTATATTCACTGCATCTAAAATAGATACTCAAGTTTTTAAATGTACCTTTTTAAAATGTGAAGAACAGAAGGAGTTAATTTTAAACAGTATTTAAAATAAACAAATTATTGCTCACTTACCTAATGCATTCTGAGATTCCTAATTAATTACCCAGACGAGTTTCAGTGTTTTTCGCTCCGTTCAGAGCCCAGAGCGAAGTCACGGTAAAGCTATCAACTACTAGCTTCTCCTGCTTCACGGAGAATAAAACGCTCTATAATTCAGCATACAGGGGTCTCATCATCCTAAGAGCTGCTTTTAAAAATATATCTGTTCTACGGCAGACTTTATTGTACGGGGGTGGGGAAATTAGGTACAGACCCTTTTAAAATATTTTGGGGAAATTTAGCATTGGTCAGGGTTCAAGGAACTTCAAAAAAGGGTTAGAATAATGGAGAAGTAGGACATCCTCCTGAACATTTTCCAAAGACAGTTGTTGCCAGTAGAGAGTGGTTTGGAGTGGAGCCAGATAAAATCAATAGTTGTTGCTTGATGTTAAGAAGACATGCTTTGTAGTGAAGGAATATGTGTAGGGGAAGGTGCTCGAACTTAAAAAACACTGAGGTGCTCTTGAAGAATAACATGGTATAAAGCTAGTAATCCCTCATTGGTATAAAGCTCATGAAAGTTGCTGGTAATATGAACCCAGAGAAGTACAGGTTTGAGTGATTGTCGTTTGTCGTTACATTTTTCATCTCTTCTGAGTTGTTATTGTGCCCGTTTATCAGTTGACAGTTGTTTGACACTTTGCATGCGGAGAGAATGGACTTATCGGAGCTTGACAAATACAGTTACACCAGTGTGACCAGTGGGACGTCACATTAGCTGCTCATGTTTTCACCAGCCCTTTTGATTATGATTAGGGCGGCAAAGAAATGGAAGTGTAATTTTAGATAATGCATATAATTTACATGAATTCTGTCAATTAGACAAACGTTATAATAGTGAAGACATTTTACCACTCGTCTGAGTAGCTTCTTCAGTTCATGTCTCCATAAAAATGTTGTATGTACAGTATGTTGTCTACTAAATGCTAAATGTTACCGTTCAGTGATAGGGATACAAGGACAAATCATTCTAATAGTCTGCTAGTTAAGTTAACAATATTCAGTTAATTTGTGAAAGAATCTGTTCTATTGTGCCCAGGACATTTTTGTCAATAATCTTATGCGTTTAAAAGATTCTGCCAAATGGAGGCTTCTAGACAAACTATCTATTCTTAATCTAACAATTATGTCATATGTTACTCTGGTTATAGTTCACTTCAGCTAAGGACTAAAGATAATTAAAATAGTCAACAATTCTTGTTAATAAGTCACAGTAGGGCTGTGCAATTAATCAAATTTTAATCAAGTTTTTGGCATTTCTAATCATCAATGACCCCCTTGAGTTATTTAATCAAGAAATCTACAGCCCAGTCCGTACATTTTGGAGCAGAGTTCAGGTGGGAAGAAATGGTTGAACACTGCAATATCGATACTATTGCGATATTTGAATATACTTTTTGATACAATTATTTGTTGTGTTATGTTCATACCTCAGAGACTGTAGCGTAGCTAATTTTGGTACAGATAATATTTTTATTTTGTAAGGTTAATGAATTTGTACATGGTCCCATCAATATAAAAATTGAGATTATTACAAGGCTACTGGTAATTTAGACTGAATAAGGATAATCTTGAATAAATCCATTTTCAACAATGGTACATTTCTGTCAGCTTGAGGACTTTGATGTTATAGTGATATGTTTAGTTCGTTTCAATAGTCATGATTCATTATCCTATATTGCAATATGGATGCTTTGCGATAATATTGTGCAGCCCTGTTTTTAATAAGAAAACATTTAATCCTCAATCAATTTTAGGTGTAAAACATAATTTTGTTGTTGTTGTATCGCCCAGCTCTTAAATTGTTGAAGCCCATTTTTTGCAGTTAATATTTCAGTATTTCCGGCATTGAAAATGTTCGCGGACCCTATTTAAAATGTGCACTGTGCCCTGAATCATAAATTAAAACACTAATCCAACTACAATCTGATGATGTTTTTAAAGTATTGTTCGTTATGTCCAATTTATAACTAAATTGATTATGTTACGTATCTGTACGATCAACACTACTGTACTATACCTATTGCATCAAGTGTGTAAGCAAACATGTTTTTTGCGTCTGAAATGGTGTCACGACAGTGTTTATTTCGGAATGATGATTTTACAATTGTTATAAGGTTTACTATTGTGAAATCCATATTAGGGCCTTACTGATATGGAGTTTTGGGGGCCGATATCAATACCGATATGAAGGGGGTTGGAAGTGCCAATATATTCGCTGACATACAGTATTGTTTATGTCATAAATTATGTCATAAATTGTTGATAGGCAGCAGATTATATATACATTGTCTCACACTACATTAGTTCTTAATTTGGTTTTATTTCGGCCACATTTTCTGTTATTCTGTCCCTTAAGTCCTTTTTCATTTCAAAAGTAAGTTTTCCATAACACTATGTGCCTATGGCACTCAACAGTCGCACTCACTTTGAAGCTCACTGCAATTCTGGAAGTAACTAGTTAAAGTGACTGCAAGGAACCCATTTCCTCGTTAATTTTGCTAACACACTGAGCCCAGAGCCTGATATTCGCTCAGATGACTGATCGTGTGAACTATTGCACAGTGTGGAGTGTGCTGCCTGACAACCCATTTATGTTTGTATCTGTAAGGGATCTATTTATTTATTTCATTATCTTTTTATTTGTATGTGGCTATTCTTTGATCTGGTGTTGTAATAGCTGTCATTTTCCCAGACAATACCAGTGTTGTGTTCACAGGCAGGTGGCCATGCTTACAGCAGATTATTGGCATCCCTATATTTGTCAGCTCTAATTGGTTTACGTCTAATGCCGAGGAGCTCCTGTGGTGGCTCTCACTGACCTTCACAGCTTCGCTAATGTTTATTTAAGCTAACAGCAGACATTGACTCTGCTAATGCACACATGGCACTACTGACCTGCTATGGGCTAGCCAAACAATGTAGCTGCAACTGACCAATCACGTCTCTGCCTCATAGCGTGGGTCGAATAATGAGCAATACGGATAGCGCAAGAGGAATGAGGGAGAGATACTACAGATATTATAGGCTTACTCCTCCTGACCAACACAGAGCTTTAGAAAATGCCCACATTAAAAGATATTAAACCCATTATGGTAAAAGTTAAATTATCATCAACTCATTCAAAATATTGTAAAGCAGAGTTTCTCGCACATGTCTGCCTCTGTGGCCCCTCGCACATGTCTGCCTCTGTGGCCCCTCACACATGTCTGCCTCTGTGGCCCCTCACACATGTCTGCCTCTGTGGCCCCTCACACATGTCTGCCTCTGTGGCCCCTCACACATGTCTGCCTCTGTGGCCCCTCACACATGTCTGCCTCTGTGGCCCCTCACACATCCTGTCTGCCTCTGTCTCTCCTCTGTCTCTCCTCTGTCCCGTTGCACACGCTTCTGTCCCGTTGCACACGCTTCTGTCCCGTTGCACACGCTTCTGTCCTGGTTCCCTTTGCGCTTGTCTCTCTCTCTTTTTGCAATCTAACATTTGAACTTGCTCTGCTACTGATTTGACGATATAAAGCATATGCGAAAAGAATGTGTGAGCAATCGATTCTTTTCTGCTTTGACCCATGGGCTCTGAAAACAATGAAACTTAAACACAGTGGTACGAGTCAGCTCTGCGCAGAAAGCAGTCAGTGTGTGATGGTCATGGACCTGCAGTGGCAAACATGATCCACAGTAATGAGAAGTAACGTGAGTGCTTCTTCTCCTCGAAACGCCGTATTTATTGCAGTGAAGTGACAATTCTGCACTGTCCCAGTGGCTGTGGGGGGCGTGGATACTTTTCCTAAGTGGGGTGAACCAGAAAAAGAAGGTCTGTTGTAAAGTATATGTATTTTGAGAGATTCATGCATGCAACTTTTAGACATTTTCGTCTAGTTACTGCTTGGTAAAAATAAATAAAAATAAGGTACTACAGATTAAAAAAATTATAATAATCACAAATCACATATTAGAAAGTTACTAGAATTTATTTATGAGTTATGTTTTATAAATCATTGTATATTATGGAATTTATGAACTGTATTATCAGGTTTTGTGGTACTGTGATAAAAATCTAAAGTATAGATATAATTTACCAGGTAAGTACAGGTAGACAAACTAAAAAATAATTAAAAGGTACACAGCCATGGTATTAGACAGCATTCAGCCATTCCTCAATGCCAGTACAGTGATCCCTCGTTTATCGCGGGAGTTGCGTTCCAAAAATAACACGCAAAAAGTGAAATCCGTGAAGTAGCAGCTTTATTTTTTTTTATTATTTTACAATGCAGTACTGAACTATAGAATGAAACCAAAAATCAAAACCTGTTTTAAAGCCCAAAATTTCTTTTAATATAGTAATACAAGGTTGGAAACATTGTCACTCGCGTATTTCACAGTCCCAGCTGTGCCTCTTCGTCCTGGCTCCGCCTCTTCGTCCTGACTCCGCCCCGACTCCGCCCCGACTCCGCCCCACTGTAGCGTCTGTTTCTACTGAAGGCGCAGGAGTCTTTCTCCAAGAGAAGAACATTGTTATGGGTAGTTGTTGGCGCTCTTTCTTTTTCTGAGCATGAAGATTTTTATAAACGGATATGCCACCTTCCATTATATTTGAGAACTGCAATGAACGACTTATCAAAGGGTCCCAAAGGGTCCCATTCTTGTGCCGTGCGCTGACATTGTGGGTTTTGTTACAGAGAAAAAATTCAAACGTAAAGTTGGCAGAATGTACAGAAACGAAAACTATTGACAAGTGGAAAAACCAATACAGTACAGCGTCAATATTTAATTTCTAGACAACAGTAAAGCCCCTGAGCCAATCAGGATTCAGAGCACAATGCACTGTAAAAAATATCCGCACTGTAAAACAAAATCCGTGAAGCAGCTAAGCCGTGAAAGATGAAACGCAATATAGCGAGGGATCACTGTAATAGGAGAAAGGGAGGTTAAAAGTTTAGCAGGAGGAAGTGCATTTGACCCCAAATCCACATGACCTGGTACAAGTGCACATGATGGGGGCAGGGCGCTCTCTCTTCTTTTTGTCTCTCTCACTTTCTCTCTCTCTCTGTCTCAGTCTGTCTCACACTCTCTGTATCTCTCTCTGTCTCTCTGTCTCTCTGTGTTAGTGGCTTGTAGAGGGGAGCTTGTTGTGCTTTCTTGCTGCCTTACAATTGCTAAGTCGGCCCGGACCTAGTCATGAAGAAGCACTTCTTAAATGAGACCTGACAATTGCTTACAAACTACAGTCCACCAGTCATTTAGATTATTTGTTCTTTTTCAGTTTTTCACACTAAGCACATCTTAATAGATAGTTGGCTTTCCAAGTGCAACCATAGCTGGAAACGAAGGCAATAAACCAGGTCAAAACAGGAAGAAGAATGGAACAAGTAGCTTGGACTAGGTGAAAAGTGGAATACTTCATATAATAATAAAATTTAATACTGAATATAAAGCTGACATACTCAGCTTTTAACGATTTTATAATGGTTTTACCCAATTATAAGCCTATTCAGAAAATGTTTTCCCCTATCACCAGCTACAGCGTTCTACTTTTTGGTGTTCTTCTTTAAACTTTTTGTATTGCGATTTTGGATTGGTAAAAACATGTGTGCATTATGCTTCTATTGAATAACCAAATTAGCTGGTCAATCCAAAAACATTCATGTTTGACTTTTAGTATATTCACAAACTAAAGAGTTGTAAAAACCTTGATGACATGTTTCAAACATCTACAGTAAGTCCCTATGGGTACATTTACGAGGGAAGTTCTCAGTCGTTAGTCCCAAGGAGCCTAAATTTAGGTTGATGGTAAAAAACATCCAACTTCAAACAGGTCTGTGAATAGAACCTAGGACTTACTTGGTGTTGGACAAAAGACTAACTAACACATACATCTTAATCCATGTAGGATTTTTGTTTACACTTTTAATGATTCAACCTTAAATGTTAAACAAATCGTCATCATTTCTACTATCCTTCTCACATAACAAAAAATATATATGTATTTTTTAAATTTTATTTTCCCAGGATGATGGCCGAAGGATAACATCAGGGACTGCGCATTCCCTCCACCCAACGCCTCCTCCCATTTTCGTTTTGCCACTTCTCAATGGGAGTTCAGCGGCACCACCACTGCCAAAATGATTTGTGCTCAAAAGACAAGATGGCTATGATATTCTAGATCTTTTTCTATAAATACCAAGTCACTGGATCTCCTGCCCATGCGAGACGGCACTCACTACTATTCTACTTCCACCACTATCCCCCCTCTCAGAACTCCGATGCCCTACCCCGAGTTTTAAAGGGCCATGGTTCGGAAGAAAGGCTCTTTTATACTATGCGGTGCTTTCTTGTTCGTCGCCTGGAACGCTTTGCTCCTCCTTTACCTTTGGGGCCGCCCTCCCATCGGCCGGTTGGGCGAAGGGGGCGGGGCCGAGCCGGTGGGCAAGGAGGAGTGGGGGGCGGGGCAAGGTAATGTCGCAGGCGGCGGCGGTGGCAACCTGGCAGGGGAGGTGATGCGTTTGGCCGAGGAGGTGGAAGTGCAGCTGGAGAAGCAGAAAGAGCTGCTACGGCAAATCGAGAGCCACAGAGCGCAATGGGCACGGCAGAAGGAGGTCGGGAAGAGGGAGACGGAGAATTCAAAAAGGGTAAAGGAAGTAGTGGTAGAAAAAACATTGGCGATGGAACAAACTATGGCGGAAAGCAAGGCGGTGAAATCGACGCAAAAGTTAGTCGCCACACCCACCCTAGAACTCAAATTGGAAGTAACAAATGTAGAGAAAAACAACCCTGAAGAGAATACATTAGCAACATCTACAGCCAGCCCAGAGGTGGTCATCCCTATTCTGGTCATCGCCTGTGACAGGGTGACCGTCAAACGTAGCCTGGACAGACTCGTCCAGTACAGACCCTCTGCGCAGCTCTACCCCATCGTCGTGAGTCAGGACTGCGGCCACGCCGACACCGCCCGGGTCATAGGCTCCTATGGGGACCAGCTCACTCACATCAGCCAGCCCGACCTGGCCGACATCAGGGTGAGGCCCGAGCACAGAAAGTTCCAGGGATACTACAAGATCGCCAGGCACTACCGCTGGGCACTCAACCAGATCTTCATCCGCTTTGGGTACTCCAACGTGGTGATCGTGGAGGATGACCTGGAGGTAAGAGCATAGTGTGATATTCACAAATAGATTACCGTACCTTTTTATTACATGACCAGCAATACTAAAGCTTTATAATTGTTATGTTTATTCTTTTTTTTTATTTATATTGAAAAGAACAAAACAATAAAACAGTAAGGCCCAATACTACCCCTTCATTTTGGGCGTTCACGAGAGACAAAGGGGTGTACCATTTCTCTTATGTAGTGAGGGGTAGAGCTAAGGCGAAAGGCTGCACACTAGGTATGCGCGGGTTGTCTTTTGACCAATGGGTTACCCGCAGGTCGGGTTGGGGCGGTTTGTGAAATAATAATTTTATAGCGGGTTATAAAATGCTGACCGCAGTATCACATGTCCGCACCGCACATGCATTGTTGCATTTAGTCTTGTCTAAATTCAGTTCCTCATTAGACTTGTTTCTCTGTGAATTTGAGCCAGATTGTAAGAAAACGCGCAGCAATTCGCAGCTCAACGTGCAGAGAAAACGTCTGTGCAGTCATCACTGTTCAAAATCAATTATTTTGGGGGAAATTGTAAAAATCGGCCCTGCATATTGGCCAAAATATATCGGCAGAGCTTTGGTATCGGCCATGAAAAAAACAATATTGGTCTGCCATGTCTACTAAGCTTCCCTTCCAAATTCCACATTCTCCAAACCAGCCGAGCACACGTTACCAGTCAAGCAGTTTCCACTCCGAACACAGGCTTGCTCAAATAAAGCACTAGTACTTTGTCCCCCAACAGATATGGCAACAAACCCTGCATGAAGTCCCAACATTTTACTCCATATAGGAAGAATCTAATCTGAGGTTTAAATTGACCAATTGAGTCTCTCCAACTACAAGGGGCAGAATAATTTGGAACAAAACCATGGTGAAATTGACTATGTTTAACAGAGTAAGCTTCAAGTCTGTCAATTGACCCAAACAATACATTAATTACACTTCCAAAACCTTCTAAAGCTTGTTCAGTAGCATACAATTTCCCCCTGCACTGTAAAACATCTATTATTACTTTGTTAAATTGGTATGTTCGGCACACTGTGGGATAGCAATGAATCAAAACAGCATCTCAGTTGCTATTGAGAACCTATAATTAATCATAACAAGTATTCATTTATCCAATGTGTGTGGGACTTGATGAGGCAGTTTAAATGACTGAGAGCAGGGGGTGGGCCGGGAACGGCAGTTTTTTTCTTAAATTAGTCCGCCAGTTATGGTTCACAGTGGGCTTATTCAATGTAATTTTCTATGGAAGTTGACAGGTTCACGCCCACATTTAATACCTATGGGGGATTTTGGATTATGATAGTATTTGGATGGTAAGAGTTCACCAAAGTTCCAAATCATGCTGTAGCACTAAAGCAATTGCATCTTTCTACTGTGGCTTGCAATAATATTCATACCCTTGGAACTCTACGTTTTGCCACGTCATGACCACAAACTTAAATAACTTGTATTGGCATTTTTGTGAAAGAGAAACACAAAGTGGCACACAATTGTGAAGTGAAAGGAAAATTATACATGATTTCCAGATTTAAAAAAGAATGATAAAAAGCTGAAGAGTGTATGGGGAATATGGCACAGCGGATGCTTTTAAGTGACATTTCTGCTTTAACAACACATTTGCCTGATGGAAGAGGACAACTATGGCGAAGATTGGATAATATTTTCATTTTTTTCTGCAACTTGGTGCAGACTTGAGCCCCATCTTTACGTAGACTTGCTCCACACTAGATTTGAACCACACCACATTTCCTGTGAGATTACACTCTTACCTGGACCAAGCATGAAGACTTTGGTGAAGTCTGGATCATATTAGCCGCGTCTTCAACTTCACTCCACACTGCAGGTGGTGACTGCATATGGATTTATTATGAAGCACAACATGCAGACTTTTGAGGCTCCGTTTCTGTTTTCTGGTAAAATGATACAAAACGTTGCCTACTGCCCAGCCCTAGCCCCACAGCATGATGCTGCCACCACCATGGTTGACAGTGGGGGTGGTGTGTTCATAGTTATGTACCGTGTTAGTTTTCGCACATAGCGTTTTGCTTTTAGTCCAAAATGTTCAATTTTGATCTAATCGGACCATAGCACCTTCCACATGTTTCCTGTGTCCCCCACATGGCTTCTGACAAACTGCAAACATGATTTCTTATGGCTGTTTTTCAACAATGGCTTCTTCTTGCCATTCTTCCATAAAGGCCAGATTTGTGTAGTGTATGACGGATAGTTGCCCTGTGGACAGATTCCCTGGTTTGTAGTTGTGCCATTTTTATAACCTATAACTGTGCTTTATACGTCTCCACAGCCCTGTCCCTGACCTGTCTGGTGTGTTCCTTGACCTTCATCATGCTGTTTGCTCTCCAACATTCTCTTAACAAACTTCTGTGGCCTTCACAGAACAGCTGCATTTATATTGAGATTAGCCTATACACAGCTGGATCCATTGAATCTTTATTCAATCATTCAGCAAACATCAGGCACCTTCTGACAGCAACCGGTTGCACTCAGGGAAAAGAGGATGAATAAATTTGCTCGCTGCACTTTTCAGTTGCTCTTTCAAAAAAAAAGTTGATACAATTTATTTAAGTTTGTGGTTGTGACATGACGTGACAAAATGTGGAAAAGTTGCTGGGCTAAAAACACTTTTACAAGCCATTGTTGGCTCATATTATAAAATAGCTGTTTTTGAACTTTTAACCACGCTATAATCTTCTATCATCCAAACTATAGCTGTAGTTTGAGTAATCATTTAGGCTGTTTCCAAAGTTAGAATATCTTAAAGCAGCAGGATGTACTGTTTTAAAAACGATACTACAATCATAATTGGTCCGTGTAATCCCTCATTCGTACAGGAGTGTTCATAGTAGAAAAAGATTCAGTTGTAGTCATCTGGACTCTGTTTCGAAAGTCGGAACAAGACGTTTTGACTTTCATCTAAAAGTCTATCATAATTGAACCTAGGTTGCCATTGCCTTACCCTGCATATCCATGGGTTTCAGAACAATAACAATTTAGGACGGTTGCCATATCAATTAACAATTTAAATCTAAATATGATATATTTTGAACGGAGGACAAATGTTTTCCTCATTCTCACTGTATGGACTGGTCATGTCTCGTGTTCAGCTCAGAAGCTTGGCAGTAGAGACTGGGGGTATTGAGGCATTAAGCTTCACACCCAGGTGGAACAAAGGTTTTCATCCTGTTCATAAACATCTGTGGTAGGACTCCCAGTTTGTGCCTTTGAGGTTTGGAGAGGCTGTTCAGACGTGGTGGTGGTGTCCTGGGAGAGTGACATGGGGCTGTTAGCAGTGAAGTGTGAAGAGGCTGCATGACAATCAGCACCTCCCATTAAAAGCTTCGTGCTTTGGTGAAAGGAAACTACAAAGAGGGAATAGCCCCATGTATCAAGCCCTTTTGTTCTATATTGCAGTTTACCATGAACAAAATGTCAAATCCTGATCTACATACGCTATAGTTTAATACTAAATACTAGAAAAGCATAAGTAATTCTGTAGGTCCTGGTTTCTACTCTAAGTTTTTGATATGTTGTGCTACCCTTGTTTCTCATACTGAGCAGATGAGAGTCTGGTCTGTTTAAGCCTATTGTTTTTCTCTTTTAAATCGAAAGCAGAAAGCCCGTCCCCTGCAGTGAACTCTCCAAGCCTCACACACTCCTGGACAACAGCCCCGTGTATGTCGTGTAACGTGCCCAGATCAGACGTCCACAGCTGTATGTGTTAGCGGCACAGAGCTAACATCCCCAATAAGCTTTCGTGATGTTAGCCCACATTAGCGCGTCGTTGCGGTGTAATGTGTTATGTGCGTGGACAATGGCTCGAGGAGAGGAGTTGGCTAAGCTGCAGAGAATGTGAAGACTCTAGGCAGGACAGGGCTCCATAAATCTGGAGCTGTTGTACTGGCTACAGGGGAAAAATGCGTATACAATTTACAAGACAAAAACCATTTGGACTGGAACTGAAATCGAAGCGGTACATGTGCCCAGGAGCGTTAACCAGACTCCCATGCATCCCAGAATGTAGAGGTCTAAACTCTGCTGCGTTTTTAATTTTTTTATTTTAATTTTACATTACCTAAATATTGGCCTTTACAATTTCTTCTGATTTCCGCAAATCAAATCAAGGCGCTCTTGCTCAACTCTCTGCAGCAGTCCAAAGTTGTTGCTCACTTACCTAATGCATTCCGAGCCTCGTAATTATTCACCGCGAAGAGTTTTTAAGTGCTTTTCACAGCTTTCAGAGGCCAGAGCAGTTTAAAACAGTGCACTTTGTGTATATATATATATATATATCTATATCTGTTCTGGGGCTAAACGGATTTTACAACATTTAAGGAGGAAAACATACTTTTGTAAGTCTAACATTAACATTAGGTGTTGGATGATGCCCGCTTTAATGATTGCACAGATTTTATAGACATTTTCGAAGTTGTTGATTTTGAGATCAAATGAGAATAAAGAACATTACTCCATAAACGGGGACTTGGTTATGCAAGCCATCATCTGCTGTTCCTCCATGGGATCACCAGACACGTTTCTCATGTTTCCAACACATTATCATGAAATTTAAAGGTATTGTTTTACTTTATTTTGTGAGGTTATAGAGTAGGTGGAATCCTGAGTATAAAGAAATCACACACAAGATTCAAATGTTCTTTATAAATTGTATTTTATTGAGCAAGTGGGAGAAGACTTCTTTTGTTTATTCTGGGACTCTAAATCTATAGTGTGTCAGGGATGTGGGGATGTATCCGGAGCTAATGAGCCATTCAACGTATTTAGCATCAAATGGCTTTCTCAGTCATGGTGGTAATGGAGAGACTGTTAACCCTGTGTGCTCCTGCAGTGAAAAGCACTGTCAGGCTGAAGCGCCAAAGTGCCTCATTACTGAGATGTGGGTGCGGAAGTGGCTGAAATAAATGCTTGAACGCATCATATAATAATGTTAATAATTTGTAATAAAAAATAATGCATTTCAAAGATTAAAAAAATATATATTTTGTGTAAAAGTGGTTAACACAAAGTAAAAAAAAAAAGTCTCAAATGAAAATATAAAGCAAATATGTCAACTTAATCACCAGTGTTTGGACACAAGCTAAAATCTTTTACATTATAGAGATCGGGATGCAAAGTAATAAAACAAACATTAGCGACAAAATGAGGTTTGACAGAATGCAAAACGGCCACAGAGAGGCATTGGCCAAAATGATGAAAGATAACAAGTAAATAAGTCACTACTGGTATAATAATGATGCATCAGTCCTATATAGTGGCTGTTTCTGGGTGATTTTGATAGATTTAAGGGAAAAAAAACACTAACACAAGCCCAATGAAACCTAATGGTATAAAATCCAAAATATAGGACTATTATTTTACCAACAATGTGCCATAAACTTAAACTAATTCAAGCTGTGCATTTTGCTTCTTTCACTTGGAGCTCGTTGAGGCTTTATCACATCTGATCTGGTGTTTTTTTTAAACTTTTTAGACTAAAACCCACTGTTACTAATGCCTTATTGCCCTTTCTCTTCATTCCTGCTGTCGTGCACACACACACACACACATACAGAAGATTTAACAGGCTAAATGAATAAGCAATAAGTTATTCTTTTCCCTTTCTCTCCGTGTGCTCATGACACTGCGCTTCAACTGCTCTAGTGACTGCATTATTATGAATGTGATCTCTCCTGCCCGCTTCCATTGAAAACTTTTCCTCTTCCCGTCCCGATCACGAGGTTAGAAGCAAAATTCACTCCCACGGGAATCCTGGAAAATTGTCAGTGTCTAGTGCAGACAGCTCCTCTGATGGTGCGTACTCAACTGGGTCCTCTGTATTCAGCCTCATGTATTTTAGCACGTGAGAATTCTATGAGCTGGGAGATATATTGAAAAGTTGTTCTGGCGATACGTAAAATATCAAGTATAAGGTCGATTATTAAACTACAATAAATGACCACAAAAAGCACAGATAAAATCAACAGAAGTGTTCAGTAATCTTCCAAACAAGGGCGTAAAGTGATATTTCTTCTCTTTTATGGTTCATTTTATGGTTTATTAAATTTTAATGCGATACCTCAATCAAGACATTACTGGCACATTTTTATCACATTCCTGATGCATTGTTAAAATATTGTCAATATCGCCCGCCCATAGTGTGCTGACAATCCCAATTTCTACAAAAAGATAATTATATTCATTTTCAATATCAAATGAAATGCTCACTCTTGGTTTGAATAGTAGATGTCTGTCATCTACTGCCTTCCTTTCTCAATGTTCTTTTCTCTATTCTGCAATGCCCGCAGGTGGCACCGGACTTCTTTGAGTACTTCCGCGCACTTTACCCCATCCTGCGCGACGACGCCTCCCTGTGGTGCGTCTCGGCGTGGAACGACAACGGCCGCGACGCCCTGGTGGACCCCTCCAAGGCTCACCTGCTGCACCGCACAGACTTTTTCCCCGGCCTGGGCTGGATGCTGCTCAAAGACCTGTGGGCGGAGCTGGAGCCCAAGTGGCCCACGGCGTTCTGGGATGACTGGATGAGACAACCGGAGCAGCGCCGCGACCGCTCCTGCATCCGGCCCGAGATCTCCCGGACCATCACGTTTGGAAGGAAAGGCGTCAGCTTAGGTCAATTTTTCGACCAGTACCTGCGCTACATCAAGCTAAACACTGAATTTGTGCCTTTTACAAAACAAGATTTATCTTATTTACTAAAGGAAAAGTACGACGAGAAGTTTATCATAGAGGTGTACAGCGCCCCCTTGGTAAGGATCGAGGATTTGCAGGGGGGTAAGCTGAGAGAACCCGGACCGTACAGGGTGCAGTACTCCAGTCGGGAGAGTTTTAAGGTTTTTGCACGAAACCTGGGGGCTATGGATGATCTGAAATCGGGAGTGCCACGGACAGGATACAGAGGGGTGGTGAGCTTCCTGTACAGAGGGAGAAGGGTGTATCTGGCGCCCCCCGAAGGATGGACGCAATACGACACGAGCTGGGGCTGAGTGCGACTAGTCTTAAATAAAACGGGAGTGAAGAAGACCAAAGAGAATGACCACAGATCCTGACAGTCAGAGAAGGTGTGGCAGGAGGGGGGAGAAATGATCAAATACAAATCAATATTTGATGAATATTTAAAAAGAAAACATGGATACAATGAATGCAAAAAGTAGAGAGTACCTGATTTTTGTATGGTCTTAAAACAAAACTAATTAATTTTAAATTGTTTGCAGTGGTCTAAATGTATTTCTCACACTGCCTGAAAAACAAATACTCTATAATTAGATGCTGACAGCACACAGTGATCTTATTTTCATCCATTGTCATCGTTCATCCAAGAGCTGCTTTTGCTATATTTCTGTGCTGGGGAAAAACAGATTTAACTTTTTTTACATGGAAAAAAAAAACAAGCCCCTTTTAACTTTAAAGAAAAATGCAATGGAAGACAAAATGCCCAAATTGTTAAAGTTTTGCATCTTTAGTTCATTCTGGACAAATAAAAGCTGGAAGATAGAGGTTTTGTGGAATGATTGTAAAGATGTTAACTTTCTCCAAACAATAATACAGCTGCAAGGAACGCATCTTTATTTCAGGTTGCAATCGAAACATATCCACATTGTAAGAATGAAATTCACATTTTGATAATTGCAATATTGATTTAAACAACACTAAGACCTTCTGGAAAATTTGTTGTTGCGATTATATTGATTTGATATGGAGATTTTGTGTAGCCTTAATTCAGATAAAATAGTTTAACTTCCATAAGCCTCACTAATAAAATCCATATCACAAAATTGGGTGAAGATTGCAGATAAATGTTCCTCTCCTCTGAACTGCCCAGTGTTGCGTCGATCTGAAAGAACTGCAGCGTGGTGGACACTTGTGTGTGCAGGTGCTTCTTCAGGACTAGACTTTAACGAGGACTTAACCAGTGTTTAAAAGAGTTCCACGATCAGACTGAAGACCGGCACTGCCTTTTTGTTCCCGGGTCCATCTGCTTAAAGAGTATTCATGTGTGTTAAAGGGATAGTGCGGTACGTCTTGTATAGAAAGTAACTGCCTGAATATTTGTTGTGTGGTAAAACAGCAGGAGGATTGAGACCAAGTTTGTATCCGATTTATGCGACACTTTTAGATAATGAAATAGTTTTGAAGATATGTAAAATGAAGAAAATTGAAAAAGTAAAAATACAATGGTATTTCTGCACTTTTGTTTTAAATATGCAAAACTCAAACCGCAACCAAGACATTTACCGGCGCATTGTGGCACATTTCTGACGGATGGTTAAGCTAAAGAAATATTTAGCCAACCGTACACATTTTAGACTAGGGCTACAGTCTACTTATTGTGACTAATGGACTATCAACAAAGACTGTGGCGTTATTAAATCAAATTCTCTAAGAAGTATAAACATTCTCTATCTAGAAGCCTTCAGTCGCCATATTTCAATCTTTATTCGGTTAATAGTGTGTTGTAGTAATCCGGACACTGTTTTAGTAGTAGAAATAATAGTTTGACTAGTCGACTATTCGAAAAAATAATCCCTGAATAGTTGACTACTAAAATAATCGTTAGTTGCAGCCCTATTTTAGACTGAAAGCTAAGCAAAAACTCGCAAAAGTTTTCGGTTTCATTTACCTTTTACAGGTTTTTATAATGATGATGTCTCCGGCACGTCAGAGTTAGCATTTAAAGATCAATATTACAGCTTTTTCATAGCTATTTTATACGATTTTCAAAAGAAGCACAGCCGGTGATTTTAGAATGCCAGTATATCAGTATATGAGCACTATTTACTGCAATCCAATGTGAATGCTCCGGTGTCCTTTTCCAAACGGCAACTGTACCGACACGTTTAACAGAAATAAAACCTACAGAATATTTGCGCTATCCCTTTAACAACTGGTTATAAGTGTATTTACATCTGCATAGACCATAAAGAGTTTGAAAAAAACAAAGTTGAATTTCTCCTGGGAGCAATTTTTTATGAAATTCTCTGATTTGTGTGTGGTTTGAAAGACTGGTTAACAGTGCCATTAATACACAACAGAATGTAACACTCTTCAATATAAGTTTTTTTTTCATTTTCATGTGTCCATCTAAACCAGCCAGGCCACGATGTCCAGGAGCAGTGCAAACTTACGCGATACTGTAGATGTGAAAATATATGAAGGATAACGTGTTGTGTATGGGATATTTTTAATGGCAAATAAAAAAGATGAATAATTTAGATTGACTTCAGTGTTAGAATGAAATGGAAACTTAATGGTGATATGAGCCAATTTTGTGCCAGGGCTGTGAAGGGCAAGTCTCGTAAATACGCTTAAAAAAATGATTGTAGAGCAAAACTAAAAGAAAGAAAATATAAAATAGTGGATACATATGATGCAGAAAAACTTAAATTGCATATTCAATATAAAACATTTTGATTTGCGTTCTGTTTTACCTGTTGCCCTACACAGCCACTGCATTTGAACTTAATCTTAATCCTCAAGACAAAATCTGTGAATCCAAGGTTCAGTGTGAAAAGAATAAAAAAAACGATATTTTTAGTTGTGTATTTTTACTTTTGACATTTAAAAGAAAAAAAAAAGATTGAACAGTAGAGATGTATGTGGCTTAAAGTCTCTCATCCATGTCGGGTTTTAAAAAAGCTGCATCTTTTTCAGTTTATTTGTCTGGTCAAAAGAGGACTCACACCATTGCAGTTTTAGGGACCACGGCATATTGTATTTTAAAGGTGCAATATAAAGGAGGAACATGATTTAAAGTGCATATGACAGCTTCTCATGTTTTTCTAATAATTGCTTAGTTTGGTGGGATAGAACCTGTGGTAAATATTTGTCATTCTTTTAGTCAAGTGGCAGTTTGTAAAGAAAAATGACAGGAAGTTGTCTTGTGTTCTAAAACCGAATCCCACTGCTTGTAATATGTTTATTACATTTTAGTAAAATGTGTAGTCTAGCCTGTCGTATGCGCTTTAAACTACATCAATTTGAATATTCTGAGACAAAGAAGGGCATACTGGTCTACAAACTGTTCAAAACAAATGTATTGAGATCACATTGTATTGTAGCTTTAAGGCTAAAATATTTTTTGTTTGCTAGCAATGCTAACAAGTGGCGTAACATGAACTACGCCACTTGATTACTTTGATTACAAAACATATGAAGGTTTTTATGTTTGTTAAACGAAAGCCATGAAACTCAAGATAGGGATGTCAATATTCCGTGTTAATATTGATGATTTTTGTCTAACTTCTATAACCATGTAAAATCGATTCATCCCTGCTTGATTTCATGGACTGGATTATGATCGTTTCCTATACAAAGATGACATCCAGACGAGGGTTTGGTTCACAGTTAGGTTTGTTCAAAAACCACTGGTAGTTATTTTGCAGTAAAACGAAGGCTCCTGATTGGCCGGTTATCGCTGTACTGTATTTGCTGGGGAGTCCGCGGGTTGGTCAGTCCTGTGTCTGTAAAGGTGACGTGTACAACCACTGCCTGATGTGTTTATAACTTTAATACATTATCAATAAAATCAACTATTTTGATATTCGCCCTCATGTCTGAGCTGTCTTTACTGAGTGATGATTATATACAACAGGATTTCTATTAGGTAGGCCTATACATCTGTTGTATGATTTTAGTATTTGGGTACTGTATACTTTGTTTGAAGATTTGTCTGAAAATGTTTTTTCAATGGCAAGACACTACAAGAAAAACTGTTTTGTTTTTTTGTAAGTTTGATACCTCAACAACCTAAAGATGCTTTATTATTTAATCCACTTGCATCCATAGATTTCTCTGGGATATTGTTTTTCTATTGTGCCTCGTACTCTGGATCTCCAGATCTTTGTTCTAGGCTTGGTCAGGACTACATTTGCTGGAGGATTTTAGCTGGTGTATGTTTTTGAGTTGAAACCCACCCAGCTACACAGAAAGGCCCAGTTGGCCCGGGAGTCAAATCTGCGACCTCCTTGCGATGAGGCAATAGTGCTAGCCACTCTGCCTGCTCTGAATGTGATTCAGCAGGTGGTGCGGGCACTGTTTGTCTTAAGCAACAGCAAACAACATTTAACATGTTATTGAGAGAAATGCCAAACTTTGTAAAGGAAAAAAACAGTTTGCTACCATTTGACTGAGTAGAAAATATGTGAGAGATCCACAGGGGCCGGTCTATCACATCGGTTCAACTGTGAGGAGAGAACATGAGAGAGAGAGAGAGGTGAGGAGAGAAGGACGAATAGACAGATAAGTGCTTAGAGTGTCATGAGTTGCTGTATAAATCCAATGATTAATTCATTAATTCTCTTCTGCCCTCGGTTAAGTGTTTCCTAACTCAACTTAAAGCTAAAGATTTTCAATGGCTCCAGAAATGATAAGACAAGCTTCTTTATATTCTTTAGAACATTTACTCAAACTGCAATACGGATACAAGAAATACATCTTAGTATTTGGATACCAAATACAAATACATACCCTGTGCAGGCATGTCGTAGTTGAAGGAATTTATATATTTATATATTTATATTTAGTGTAAGGCGGGGCTATTCAACTTATTTTTCCGAGGGCCAGATTCTCAGGGGGCCCTGGCCTCTGTGCCGGATAGGCTACAACCCAGGTCGGAACCAAGACCAACCCAGACTCAAACAAGGTCTAAACCAGGTGCAAACCATGTCTAAAGCAGAATTAAATAAGGACTAAGCCAGAAAACTAGCAAACCAGGTTTAATCTTATACAAGCTCAGAATTAAACCAGAAAAGAAGAAAAAAATATCTATAATAATAATATTTGGAAGATTGGTCGCGGGCCGGATCAGATCGTTTGCTGGGCCTGATCTGGCCCCGGGCCTTAAGTTGAATAGCCCTGGTGTAAGGCATTATCGTTAGGAGCGGGGCAATGTGGAGAGAAAAGGCTAGAATAAATAAATTAGACGAGGAGAAAGAGAGGTAAGGATATGGAGGTAAGGACATGTTTCAAAATGTATACATGTTTTGAATACTAATATAATAAAATTCTAATTTCAGTTCACAGAAGACACTTTTAGATTAGTGTCTGACTCCCTCTGCTGGTAATGAGGGGGAGTAAACCGTGTATACTCCTGTCTCCTGAGTTACTGAGCCACATGGTCGGTCCTGCACGCTGCTCCACAGCTCAATACTCTACGACAGGGCTATTCAAGGGCCAAAGCCCCTGGGCCAGAGGTGTACAACGCGCCACTCCTGTTCGGGTTGCACCAAAACACTGTTACAATAAATTGAGTTAAAACAATAAAATAACTACTGAGATTTGGGTTTTTTTGAGAAATGACATAAAAAATGCTTCTTTCATTCCATGACAGAAAAGGAATCTTAATTTCTTAATCAGATGGATGAGTGTTTGCCTAAATGAGTATTGGTTGAACTCGAGTGCGTCCAACAGGTGGAACTGTTTGCGGTTCTTTTAGTTGTCCTTCAGTTTGAAGTAATTCTGCTGCAGTATCCACACAGATCACCATGGGCTGGAGGTGAACAGGCTGGGGGAGAGAGGGGAAGTTGGAGACATAAGAAAGAGCCAAGACAAAGCCTTCAGAGAAGAGCAGAGAGGATGTGGAGAAGTGGAGCAGAGAGAAAAGTGGAAGGAACAAGACTGAAAGATGAATTAGCTTTTTCTAATCCAATATCCTCCAAATAAGATCTCTGTTCTGTCCTAATGACAAGTCTATCATCACTTACCATCACTATTAGACCCTTTAAAATGCCATCAGAATAGAGGTGACTGGAGGTAAACCGTAACACATTTTCAATCATGAACTGACGACTCCGTAAAACTGATCAAGTTTGTGGACGGGGATGAGTCTGTCTACAGGAGGGAGGTGGACCAGCTGGAGTTCAACGCTCAGAAGACAGTGGCTGATCGTGGACTTCAGGAAAGTCACAGCCCCCCAGCCCCCCCTCATCATGACAGAATCCCCCATCACCACCTCCCCCATCACCACATGGTCTATTTGAACCACTCCCCTCAGGCAGAAGGCTACGGTCCATCCGGACCAGAACCCTCTACCGTTGGACTCATGAACACTTCTCAATCACCTACCACTATACTCTGGTTAATACTCAACCAATACTATTCACGTACTGTTCACTTTTCGGCACTATTTCAGACCATCTGTAAATTTTGGTGTAAATATCTGTATACATACTGAGACCAAGTTTTATTTTTATTTTATTTATCAGTAAATTCTTAATTTTATGCATGCCTTATTTAATTTTATAGACGTCACTATTATCATTATTATTATTATTTTATCATTCATTGTTTAATGTTGCACCTTAACGCCAAAACAAGTTCCTGTGTTGCAAACTGTGTTCAATGGCAGTCAATAAATTCTTTTTCTGATTCTGATCTTAATCTTTATAACAAAATAATAGGCATTTAGTTTGAATTTCTAGGGTAGAAATGGTAATCAAATGTTCTTTTATATTATAATGAATATATAAACTCAAAATGATATTAGAGCTTCACTAAAGTATAATTTGTTGTTAAGTGTGCAATATATCTGTAGATAAAATGAGAAAAAAATGGTGTGGTCAATATTTCTGTAAGTATTCTGTAAGTAGCTCCATATCCTCTGATTAAATAAACAAATAATGTAACATATAATAGTAAATGTCTTAAGGCTATGATATCATTCATATGTATCTGTATCTGTATCTGTAACGATCACAAAACATCCAGAAAACATCCAGAAAGCAGCCATTTTTTCTCATCTTTCAGCCCCATTCTCCATCTGAAAGAAAGTGCCATGGCTCTATCTCTATGGTAGCAAGGGCTTTGAGTGCCTTGAAAGATGAAAAGCGCTAAATAAACGCACTGCAATAATAATAATAATCAAGTGGACCAGCACAATACCTGATGTAACGAGTGCTTTTATCCAGAGTCAAACCATATCCGTCAAGGCCAAATTATAAGTGGACTAAAACTCTACTTTCTTCCACAAAAATACTTGTGATTCCAGCAGCTTCAACATATCCAACATCCATTCAATTACAGGTGTCTTTATTTCTTTAAAAATACCCCCAAAATATATACATAAATAGGAAATGGGGTTACCTCTCCACAGATCTGAACTGTAACTTGGCCAGGTGTTGTTTCCTGCTTGTTTCCAGATGGATAGAGACATTTAATAGTGTGGAATATTCGAGCAATAGAAAAGTTATGCACTGCACCTTTAAAGTCGGAGGAGTTAAGTTCAACTCTAATTGCTCATCTATTACTTTGTTATAGATTAGTTTGTTCTTAAAAGTGGGCAGGAGGTGAAGAAATCTGTATTAATCAACTGATGCTATATAGCTGCTAATTAAGATGAAATGGTAACAAGATAGAGCAAAACCTTGCATTCTGATTAAATAAAAGGCTAAATGTTTGCTACTATTACTTGTTAATAATATAAATTGCTATCTATGGGTTTCAGAATTAGGAGAAACTAAATATTATAACTTTTGAACGGAAAAAGTCCTCAAAATGTTCGATATAACAGGAAGCTGAAACCCATGACATCTAATAATGATCTTCTAATGCTTGCTTATGAAATGATTATGTAATGCTATTCATTTGTTTGTTCTCCTCACTTGGTTTGAACATGAAAGCCCTAGTGTGTGTCAGTGTTTTTGTTAAAAATATAAACAGACGCAAAACAAAGAACAAGACCAGAGAACAGGAGTTGCAAGAAGACCATGTCAGTCCAGTCCTTGATCGTTGGTGAGGCTTGTGTTCGTGATCACCTCTTCGTGATGGCCTTTTTTCCCGCCGCCAAGAGTATATTCCAAAGGCATCCATTTATTGTATCCTCCAAAAAAGCAGCAACAGCATTTCCCGTGTGTCAGAGTTTTCTAGCTCTTTTTTCTAGTAACTGCTGGTATGTTTGCTGCACACACTAAGGTGCACTGCTGTGAGGGCTCTGGTCTGGAGGAGTGGGTCGCAGAGGGGAGCTGGCTGCTTCTTGGTGGCAAGCAACGGCGCTGCTCAGGGCGGCCCTAGACGAGCTCGGACACTGGCCTGCTGTAGGAGGAGTGCAGGGTGTGGAGGGAGATGGGGTGTGGAGTAAACGGGAGGCGTATAAACATCATGACCTGCTTCTTGTGGGGGTCATGCGTAATTTATAGTATTTATAAAGTCAGCATTTTTAAATGAACAAAGAAATGTTAAGGCATTTTCATCAACTCATTACATTTATCTGTCAGGATGGTTTAGAGGATTTTGAGCAATTAAGGTTAAGGTTAGCCTTTTGTCACTTGGTAACCTGTCAGGAGCAGTGGGCACTCAGCAGCACTCTGGGACATAGCTCCAGATCTTGAGCTAGGCTTGGTCAGGAATTTTCCTATTGTGGTGTTTTGGGTTGATGGGGTACCCACCCAGACACAGGGAGAAGCATACAAACTGTACAGAAAGTCGAACCTGGAACCTTCTTGCCGTGAGTTGAGAGCGCTAGCCACTCAGCAACTGTTCACATGTTTTAAGTGAGAACTTGGTCATAAATTACTGTAAGAGGTTTATTTTGAATCCATTACATTTTATTTCAGCATAACTAAAAATATTGATTTGGCGTCAAACAAGTACAAGTAACTGTGTCCTTTGTTGCATTGATAACACACTAAACATAACACAGCTCAACCATTGACAGTGGGCACGTTCTTGGAGAATCTTTCATACTCTTTACTGGCGAGTTCTCTGGTGTGGCATATCACCAGGCAGGACACCTGCAAGAGCACATTTGGAGAGGATGTATTGTGAGGCATGTGCTGTTATTACAGCTACAATCAAATGCCCGTGGGGAAATTTGTACCTGTTCAGTGACCGGCTCCAACTGCTGCAGCGTGGCCTGTACAAACCCTGCGGCTTGGTCCGTTCCAGGCTTGGCCTGACACTGAACATCCATGCCAGGATGGCCTGAGGAATGCACTCATGCTGAACTGCAACAGAATGAGTTTTGCTACATGTTCAAGTTCAACCAGGCATCGAAGTGTGAAATAAAACTAATTTAATCTACATCAAATATTTTGTGCATTTAGTGTGTTTTATTAACTAATAAAAATGTTGGTATAAAATTGTAGAAAATTCTGTGATATACCTGTCTATTGACAGGTATATCACAGAATTTTCCAAATATGGACCTTGACCTGCCCTCCTTAGCTTCTGAAATCTGACAAGGCAACGATTGATGAACGAACGCACTGATCAGGCAATGACAAGCAGGTAAGGCCACACCACTTACCAGAATTGATCCATCAACATCGGGTTGTTTTGCACATCTGGCCACAAACGTAGAGTTTTTGACGTTCAGCCTGAGCTCTCAACAACAAAAACATGCCTGGAACTAAGTCAAATCCCAATATTCAAATTCTGTCTCACCCTCAGACGGGTTCTCAAAGCCACAGTCTGAAATGGCTCACTAATAATATGAAAAAAACATTGTTAATAATAAATACGTCCGTGATAATTTAAGAAGTTACACAATTTTATACAGACCAGGTATTGAGTAGTTCTTTGTTTTTTATGGCATTAGGGTGAGAGGAGAGTTGAATGGTTTGTTTGTATAGCGGTTTCCTGTTTAAGAATTTTGATTCATGGATATGGAATTTTGCATTATCATTAGGTTTATAATGCAATGTTTGTTAAAATGGTTGTAAAAACCAAAGAGCATGTCTTGAAAAGGAAAAACAAAATTGGGGGTAGCTTTTGGAGTGAACATGATAAAGTATTTCCAGAAGGTGGCGGTGTTGGGGCATGACCAGAAAAGGTGAGTTACGGTTTCAGTGTGTGATAGACAGAATGTCCTGAGTTTGCCATGTAGGAGTTTGAATGAGTCTTCTCTCTGCTTGTCTGTGATGAAGAAACTATATGGCAATGTCCAGACTTTTTTCCACGGAATATATGGTTCATAGCTTCTCCAGTGATGAACGACTCTCATTTTGTATGCGCTTTCACCATTCCTGTCACCCCAGGAGAATTCTCCATCGTGACGGACGCAATACCAAAACCAAAGGCCACACCTCCAGTCAAACGCTCTCTCTGATGGAACCTGCTGGAGGGAAAACGTGCTTCTCATCTTCACCATGAAATCGGAACCGCAGGATCAGAACCCTCTTTCAAACAAAAATAATCACGGTACCATATGTTCACCGTTACAGGAGAAGCTATGTACCAAATATTGCGCATGACCATGGGGTTTCCTTAGTATCTTTTGGGAAACATTTTCTTCTTCTGTTACTTTTAATGGCGGTTGGCAGCCAACTGAAAAGGTGCATTTACCGCCACCTACTGTAGTTGTACGGCTAACATCTTTTTTGTGTTTTATGGCGGTTGGTATCCATAAAGTGTTACATTACTGCCACCTACTATAATTGTACGACTTCAAAGTATGTGTTTTATGCTATATTGAGAAGGAGAGAGAGAAAAAGAGAGAACGTGTTACTCAACCTACACTTTTCTTTTTAAAACAAACTTTTGAACTTGCTCTGCTCTATTGGGACACATCCCAATGAAAGTGACGCTCATCCACAGAACTGTGCAGGTGGATGTCAAACTGCTTCCCTGAAATGTTCTGCTCCTGCAGTTTTTGCAGAGGTGGGTAGAATATCCAAAAGATGTACTCAAGTAAGAGTTAAGTTACTCCACAATAATATTTCTCGAGTAGAAGAACAAAGTAGTGGTCCAAGAAATGACTCACGTAAGAACAATTGTCTGGGCATAACCTCAGATTTATATTTTCAAGTTAATTTAATTAAAGCAACAAAACATGAAAAAAAGCAAAAAAATATGGTATTTTCAAAGAGTACCGTTACTTTAATCAAATATTATTCAAGTAGGAGTAAAAATACAGTGTCAGAAGGTTACACCAAGAGGTAAAAATTTTTTTTAAAGTAACTCAAGTAAATGTCAGTAAGTTCTACCACCTTTGGCGTGTGTGTTTGTGCGTGCATATGTGTGTTACTAAATATAAGCACAATGAAAAGTGCGTGGCTTTTCCTGCAGATTGTGAACAGATTGTGTCCTGCCTTAAAGACTTGCCCTTTTCAACAATAGATATGAGCGACATATGTTCATGTTAAAACGAGAAGAGAACGCGTTCAAACGAGAAAATATAGTTGTTAAATGTGAAACTTCTTGTTATAACGGAAAATATTCTCGTTTTAACGTAATTACTTTCTTTATTAACGAAAAAACCTGAAAATAATGTTTACGACAGACTGACAGTTTTTACGTTTCTGTAATGATGGGAGAGAGTGACCACTGCACAAAGCCTTCTCCAGCTCGTCCCAAACACTCTCACTGGGGTTCAGATCTGTAGTAGATTAGGTTCTGCTTCTCCTTAGATGTTTTCTCTGCTTGATGCCAAAGATACATTAACAGCATTTAATTGAATCTAATGATAGTGTTTGATAGTGTTTTTGCTCTTTTGTCAAGTTTAATTTGACATTCATTAAGTTGAATAAGCTCATCCTCAGTAAGATGATATCTGCTGATATTGACTGATTCTGTTGCAGTGCATTAGTGTGATTAGAACACAGGTCAAACATAACAGACTCTTACCAGCGCTGAAAGTGAATAAGATCTGAGGATGACTGTTTGTGAGAGTGATGTTTAGACTACATGTTTACTAAAACTGGACCTAGTGTTGAACTGCAATTGATCCTAGCAATTTTATTACCCCAAATAAGACAAAAACATGGCTAATTTAACTCATTCTTTTTATTGATTTGAACATTAATAGCATGACAGAACCTGATGTGGACATCTAGACATAGCACAAGTAGATCTTGGCTCCGCGGGTTTCCTTCATTCAGGTTTCTTTCGATGACCTGGACTCCTTTATCCTGGTATGCGGCCACTGCATCCATGTTGAGCAGGAGGACAAAGGTGCGTACACTCTTCACACCTGTCTCCTTCTTTGACCACAGGTAGACAGCGCCTCCACTGGTGTTTTCATTTAGGTTGACGTTCACTTTCTCAAAGCCGATATTCTTAGCCTCCTCCTCCTGTTGGGGGCTGGTAGAGATGCACAGGTCAGACAGGCTCTCGGAGAAGCTGGTGGTCTTGCGGTACCAGATGAACACTTCATCTCCTAAATCAATTCCCATGTTGGTGTTGACGTCCACGCGGGTGAATCCTTCCGAGAGCAGCTGCTGGTCGCTATCGTAGCCGTTGGAGGCATTGACGTCGCGGATGTAAATGGGCTTCTCCTCTTCATCCACGCATACACATAGTCTCCCCCGTTGCCAAGATTCAGGTTGCAGCTCACCTCCTCCCACACACCTCCGGCGGTCAGACGACTAGCCTCACTTTCTGCACTTTCAGTTATCTTGAAATCTATGACAGGAACGTCGTACTTTCCTGTGCTCCTGGAGTACCACATGTAGATAGGAACTCCAGTGGTTCCCTCGTTCAGATTTCTCTCAATCTTAGTGTAGCTGGCATTCTTCAGCGCATCCTCCATGTTCTCATTGAAAGTGACTTGAACTCTGGTGATGGCATGAGATCTTTCACCTTTTGTGAGCCAAAGGAAGGTGCTGTTTCCTCCTGCTCCTGTGTTGAGGTTCACATTGATTTTTTTGAAACCAGCCAATTTGCAGTTAGTCTCATCTTCACTGTTGATGGAGACTCGAAGCTCTGTGACGTAGGACATGTTTACCTGTCAAAACAAAATGTATATAAAAAGTGTCCATGTGAAAGACTTACAGTAAAATATATTAGTGAAAACTTACCCTGCTGTAGAGTTCAAATGTGGTGAGACAAAGCCTTGCAGAGAGATGGGTCCTGCTGTAGTCTGTGGAGCTTTATATACATCTCTCTTTGCCCTCTAACTGTATATCAAGGTAAGTGTGGGAGGGGCCATGAGTCATTTTCACTGGAAGAAGTTATACAACTGTCAGATAGCATAATTCATGTAATAGCCAATAAGAACTTTTGATAAAAAGAGTAATAAGCGCCCCACTGTCTGAAATGATACGCATGCACACATCCACACATTATAACCACTATTTCAACATATTTTTAGTACCTGAATCCTATTTTCAACAAATACTGATCATTATAACTTCATGCAAACTGTAAAATGTACCTGATTCTTTCGTTAAATGATTACATGTACCTTTTTTAAGTAAGTGTTTGTGTGTTTGTATTTAACTTTTGAATGGTAGTGATATGAGTTTTTTAAGTGATATCTTTCAGTTAAAGATAATATGCCCAGCCGCCCCACTTACTGGATGTGATGACATTTTGACTACATGTACATCATTATATTGTGTGTGGCCACCAAGAGGTACGGTTATAGTTTAGACCCCACTAACCCCCAATATATTACCCCCAATAATAAATTCCATGCAACGCCACCTGATTAAGGGTCCAGGAAACCCAACTAAAATCTAGCCCACCCTAATTGAGGCACTAAAATAAAAAGGATTGAAAGACCAGAAACAGGAAATATGAAGATTGCATTCTTTATTTTAACATGTGTTAAATTAGACATATTTTAATTATCTACTATTCTAAAAGCAGACCTTAAACCATGCACTTTCTCATTCAAACATAGGATGAAAAGACAGTAAAAAAGCACAATAGCGGTCCAGAGTCCGACCCAACTAGTCCACAGGGCACGGCCATATCTCAAGTAAGATTAATTGTCTGGGTTTATAATTTCAAGTTAAAGTAATTGGAGCGACAAAACAGCAAAAAATAATAATGGTATTTTTAAAGAGTACTGTTACTTTAATCAAATATTATTCAAGTAGGAGTAAAACTACAGTGTCAGAAGGTTACACCAAGAAGTACAATTTCTTGAAAAAGTAACTCAAGTAAATGTCAGTAAGTTCTACCACCTTTGGCGTGTGTGTTTTGTGCGTGCATATGTGTGTCACTAAATATAAGCAAAATTAAAAGTGTGTGGCTTTTCCTGCAGATTGTGAACAGATTGTGTCCTGCCTTAAAGACTTGCCCTTTTCAACAATAGACATGAGCGACATATGTTCATGTTCAAACGAGAAAAGAACGTGTTAAAACGAGAAAATATACTTGTTAAATGTGAACCGTCTTGTTATAACAGAAAATATTCTCATTTTAACGTAATTACTTTCTTTTATTCACGAAAAAACCTGAAAATAATGTTTACGACAGACTGACAGTTTTACGTTTCTGTAATGATGGGAGAGAGTGACCACTGCACAAAGCCTTCTCCAGCTCGTCCCAAAACACTCTCACTGGGGTTCAGATCTGTAGTAGATTAGTTTCTGCTTCTCCTCAGATGTTTTCTCTGCTTGATGCCAATGACTTGACCCTTCTCAAACAAACTGACATCTTTTCCATGACTCAGTGTAGCTGGCTTTCTTCAGTGGGAGGGGCCATCAGTCATTATCATTGGAAGAAGTTATGCAACTGGTTTCCTAGCTGTCAGATAGCATAATTCATGTATGGATGTGTCGAACTCAAGAGGCACTGGAGGAACAATTAACAATAAGTTACATCTCATTGAAGACTGTAGGATTGATTGACATATGGATGGAAATGGACCCTAGGGCACGTCAGTATACCAGTATTTCAAATCGACATACACTCTATTCCAGAATAGACTTTTTTTTATTCCCAAAAAAGACAGATCTAAAATCACTGAAGCAGATATAAGCACAATAGACCTAAGTGATCATGCTCCTATCTACATCTCTGTAGAATTGGAGGAAAGACGAAAAAACACACTTTGGAGGTTCAATGCCAGCTTGCTTAATGATCCTTTGTTTAAGGAAAAAATTGTCCAACAACATTACGACTTCTCTGGCGGAAAATGATACTGGGGAAATTTCGCTGCCCGTCCTTTGGGATGCTTCCAAAGCAGTATTAAGAGGACAAATTATAGCTATAGCCTCCGAAAAAAAGAAGCAAAGGGAGAAAAAGCTAAATGAAAAGCTAAATGAAATGCAAAGAAAATTTAAATTGTTGGAGGAAAACCATGTCAAAAAGGGGTGTCCTAAAATGCTACAAGAAATTAATAGGAGAAATTATGATCTGACTTCACAGGAAATGGTAAAAATTATGAGAGTGGATATCTTGGAAACTTAAAAAACAACAAGCAGATAGAACAATTTTTAAAATACGAGACAGACAAATGATGTCATCTTAACTAAACAAGACCAAATTCTATCAGCATTTGAATCCTTTTATAAAAAACTTTTTTCAAAAATTCCAGATGATAAAGAGGATGATATAAATTCCTTTCTGGACACCCTCAATGTGCCTGTTATCACAGAAGAACAGAATAAAAAAATTACACATCTGGAAATACAAGGCACAATTAAAAGATTAAAGAATAATAAATCACCGGGGAGCAATGAGTTCACCTCAGAGTGGTATAAAGCTTTAAAAGACACACTTACTCCTTTCCTTTTGGCAACTTTTAATTGGGCACTTCAACAAACTCAGACCCCTCCAAATTGGATACCAAAAGAAGGGAAGGATCGGTTGGACTGTGCCTCATATAGACCTATTTCCATTCTGAATGTGGACAATCGTATCTACACCTCAATTATGTCTAAAAGAATGGAACAAATACTCCCAAACTTAATCCATAATGATCGGACAGGATTCATTACCAAACGACAGACACAAGATAACATAAGACGATCCCTACACATAATGGATCATATACAAAAACAACAAAATAAAGCCGTAATAATTAGTTTGGATGTTGAGAAAGCTTTTGATTCTGTTAGTTGGTCATATTTATTTAAAGTGCTAAACAAATTTCAAATCGACGATTTGATTATAAAAAATATTAGGGTCTCCCCTCCTGTTTGCTTTGTATTTGGAACCATTGGCCCAATTTATCAGACAATCAAAACCAATTCACGGTGTTACAATTGATGGGACAGAACATAAAATTGTCTGTTATGCAGATGAAGAATGTTCTATTGTATTTGACCAAACCAGAAAGTTCCATACCCAATGTAATGCATTTTTTACAAGAAATTGGTCCAATCTCTGGATACAAATTAAATGTACAAAAAACTGAAATTATTTCATTCATGGCATCCCCCTCTGACCTTTATAACGACTTACCCATTTAAATGGCAAACAGAATCTCTTAGTTACTTAGGTGTGGTCCTCCATAGAGACCTATCAACAATTCTGGAGAAAGATTATACCCCTCTTTTTATTACTATAAAAAAAGACCTTGAAAAATGGAACCTTATACCCTACTTAAGTCTAAATCAAAGGATTGAAACTATAAAAATAAATGTTTTTCCCAAGTTTCTCTATCTGTTCCAGACTCTTTCAGTTTCCATCCCCAACCGGCTGTTGAGTGGAATAAAGCAATCTCAAGATTCATATGGCAGGGGAAAAAACCTGTATCCGATTCAAAACTTTACTGTTATCAAAAGAAAAAGGAGGCTGGGGTTTGCCCTGTTTGAAAAATTACTTTCTGCTCAGATCAGAGCAGTACTGGTGTGCCCCAGAGTATCAAGCTCAATGGAAGAATATTGAGATTGCTCTTGTGCCGGGAGTTCCTGTACGGACCTTACTGGCAGATAACAAACGGTTGAGTCATTTGGGGAGGTGGAGAACCCCTTGGTGAAGTCGGTTCTTGCAACATGGAGGGAGATCAAAACATACAAACTAAACAAAGATGTTAAGATTTTTAATTGGCTGGCTTATGATCAAAATTTAGTAATTTAATATCTAAATTGTACAAATGTATTAACAATTTGGGCAGTCACTCTATTGATTATATTAAGGGTAAATGGGAAAGAGAGGGTCACTTTGTTCTGGCTGATGAAGAGTGGGAAAGTGTATGTACATCTCAGTGGAAAACCACAAAATCCCATGTTTGGAGGGAATTCTGTTTTCCGAAATGTGTCTCGCTTCTTTATAACCCCATGTCAAAGTGCCCATTGCTCAAAGAGAAATGCAGACTGTTGGAGAGGATGTGGCAGCCAGCAGGCAAATCATTATCATGTGTTTTGGGATTGTCCTGTTGTTCACAAATATTGGACTGAGATTAACAAAGCCTTACAGACAATATGACACCACCATTCCCATGGATTTCAGAACTATGTATCTGGGCCTCAGGACTCCTGCTATGGACACAATTGGCAGCTATCTCTGGAGCATCCTCCTAGCAGCAGCGAAAAAAGCTCTTACAAAAAGATGGATGACAGAAAATGCACCGACGATCAAGGACTGGGCTAATATTATATTGGACATTCGTAAATTGGAAAAAATTACATTCAGACTTGACATGAAATTGGATACATTTGACAGACTTTGGACAAAATGGGACTCTTCCTTTGGGTTTTCTATGCCATAATTTATTTTTCTTTATCTTCTTATGATTTGTTGGATGTCTACTTTCTTGATTTATATCTGATTCCTCTCTGTTCCCGTTTCCCCTTCACTTTTTTTATTTCTTTCATGTGTTCTTAGATCTAAAAAGTAAAAATATTTAAATGGCAAAAAGATTTGAACATTGCCAGAGTAGAGGCCTGTCTCACTTCCTCAGGAAGACTGTTCCAGATTTTAGCTGCATAAAACTGAAACGCAGATTCCCCATGTTTCTTTTGATTTTGTCAATGTTTTTCAGATGGTAAAAAGCTGCTGATGTTATTGATTTGACATGGCTGCTAAAATTCAAGTCGGAGTCCATTATTACCCCCAGATCTCTAACCTGACTTTCTCTTTGTTTCTATGGGCCAAAGACGATGATTTCAGTCTTGACTGAGTTCAGCTGGAGAAAGTTGTTTTGCATCCACACACTGATCGGTTGGATGCAGTGACAGAGTGAATCCACTGGTCCATATTCACCTGCCGTCAGTGAAAGTGAGTGTCGTCTGCATAATTGTGATAGGACACATTTTCAATGTGTATCGAACTGACCTAAAGGGCAGCATGTAGAGGTTGAACAGAAGGGGTCCTAGGATTGACCCTTGGGGCACCCCACAGGTCAGGGGCATCTGGTCTGAGACATGTGAGTGAGTGGTGCTAACAAACTGTTCAGCACAGACTTTAGAAATCTGGTGGGTAACACATCGAGGCAGCATGCAGATGAATTTTTTGCATTGTGGAATTTATAGTATTTTTAATGCCCTGAACTTTGTCATTAAAGAATAATTGTTGTGGAAAAACTTAAGTAATAATGATCAAGAAATAAAATAGAACAGAGTTTGTCTTTTCTCAAAAGTGAATGGTTTAATTCTGCTGTACAATCAGAATGAATCTCCATACCGGCTCCCGAGAGGGAGCAGGCACAGGGTCCCTTCCAGTCTCAAGGGCCCCACATAAAGGAATCCTGTGTGTTTTATAGACCACAGGTTGAACAAATCACATGACATATCATACTTGAACATGATTGGGCCGATGAGGAACAAAAGGGTAAAAAGTTGCTGATTGAAGTTACATTCTGATCGTCTGGAGAGGGACAATGCCCTGGCAAAGGCTAGGTGTTGCAAAGAGGCCCATCCCAGACCCCTGAAGGAAAACTATACAGAGGTGTGAAAGCCCAAAACTAGGCTTGGCCAGGGCACCCCAGGAAGCCCCCCAAGCAGACAGAGATATGGCTTTGATCAAAAGGAGATGTAGCAGACATGCAGAATTCAGGAATACACAAACAGCACTATCAGGCTCGGATTGGAGATGGAAAGTCTACAATGTTACGAAACACAAGGTCAAAATGATATTTTGCCATAACATAATGCAAAGTCATTACACTTGAATGTGGAAATGAGTACTAACGGCAGCTGAACTGGAGGGTTTGTTAATCTGTTTACTGTAGCAAACAGGACACGCGATTTGTTACTGCAGCTTCCAATTATTTCAGAAAAATATCCTTCCCTAGTTCTACATGAGATGAGGTTGTACATGTACAACTTCTCTCTGTAAATCTCTTTCTGAACCTGGAGCTTTGAATTGCGCCATTATCGTTCGGCCCGGCGGCACTCCCTTTTCTGTGCCCTGACAGAATCATCATTTCTCCATGGCGCCTTCTGCTTATTTTGAACAATTTTAGCCTTCATAGGGGCAATGGTGTCGAGAACATTCAAAACACTAGATGTAACAGAGTTCAACAAACATTTACATGAGAACATGAGACATTTTCAAAGTTAATCATTTCCATAAACAGTCTTCCCGTGCTGTAATTTATGTGTCTCCTCCGAAAAACTGCAGGACCAGCCGGTGGTTTGGGAAAAACAAACAGGTCAAAGAAGACACAGAAATGATCAGCCAGAGCAACATCGACCACATTGACTTTTGAAATATTAACCCCCTTTGTAATTAGAAGATTTAGAGTGTGCCCTCTGCTGTGGGTGGGGCCACTTACGTGCTGAGTAAGACCGAAAGTTTCAAAGACAGCATGAAGCTCTTTAGCTTTTCGGTCACAGATATTATCAACATGAACATTGAAATCACCTGTTATGACCAAACCATCAAAGTCTGTGCATACAACTGAAAGCATTTCAGTAAAATCATCAATACACCTTTGGCAGTGCTGAGGAGGCTTGTATAAAACAATGAAGAGAATGGATGGAGACTGTTTTAGCTAAATGATGAAAACACCCAAAAGGACAACCTGTGAGTAACTATTTCATCTTTAACAAATGCACACAAACCTCCTCTATTTTTGTTTTCTCGTGTTTCAGATTCAAACCTAAAGTTGGGTGGAGCAGATTCTATTAGAACTAAATTTCCTGTGTTTTTGTCAAGCCATGTTTCAGGTAAAAACATAAAATCAAGTTTATAAGAAGAAATACAATTATTAATTAAGAATGATTTGTTACATAAGGATTTGACATTTAGCACAGCAAGTTCCAGACTAGTTTCAGTGGGACTGGGCATTATCATTTCACAGGGAATATAAATCAAATTTCTCAGATTTGGTAGCCTGACTCACATTTTTGTTTTTGCCGTTTGATATTTATTATGACTAAAAGTCCCGGCAACGCTGAGACCCAGTGCATCCTAGCTATGGGAGATTCCAGGTGACAGGCAAGGGGGGATATGTAGCAGGAGTCAGGGTAGAGTTTCATCATCGTTGATATCAGAACTCTTGATCTTATTATATTGGGAGTGAGTGGAACCATCTTGATGCCTGATTTGTATTGGATATTCAAGATGGCTGTGAAGGCTCCTGGGTGAGGGCCCATATAACTCTTTAATCAAGGTCACTGTGGGAGGGGCCATCAGTCATTTTCACTGGAAGAAGTTATACAACTGCTGTTTCTTGGCTGTCAGATAGCATAATTCATGTAAAAGCCAATAAAGCCTCTAAAGCCTTTTTAATAAAAAGAGTAAAAAGCGCCCCACTGTCTGAAACGATACAAATTAAAAAACGCACACATCCACACATTATAACAAACATTTCAAAATACATTTCAAAATATTTTTAGTTCACAAATACTGATCATTATAACTTCATGCAAACTGTAAAATGTACCTGATTCTTTCGTTAAATGATCACACGTACCTTTTTTAAGTAAATGTTTATGTTGTTGTGCGTATATTACAATATTTTCACAATTTGACAAACTCTCAAAATTGTATTTATCTTTTGAATGGTAGTGATATGAGTTTTTTAAGTGATATCTTTCAGTTAAAGATAATATGCCCAGCCGCCCCACTTACTGGATGTGATGACATTCTGACTAAATGTAAATCATTATCAAGAGGTAAGGTTATAGTTTAGACGGATAATTTCCCCACTAATCCCCAATATATTACCCACAATAATAAATTCTGTACAACGCCACCTCATTGAGGGTCCAGGAAACCCAACTAAAATCTAGCCCACCCTAATTGAGGCACCAAAATAAAAAGGACTGAAAGACCAGAAACAGGAAATATGAAGATTGAATTCTTTATTTTAACAGGTGTTAAATTAGACACATTTTAATTATTAACTATTCTAAAAGCAGACCATAAACCATGCACTCTCTCATTCACACAAAACCTGGTCCTTCATAGAAAAATAGTTAGAAAAAAGACAGGACAATAGCCCACCACTTTGGTGCGCGCTAGCGGTCCAGAGTCCGACCCAACTAGTCCACAAGGCACGGTGGTATCTATTGGGACACATCCCAATGAAAGTGACACCCTTCCACAGAACTGTGCATGGGGATGTAAAACTGCTATCAGTCATTTTCACTGGAAGAAGTTATACAACTGGTTTCTTGGCTGTCAGATAGCATAATTAATGTAAAAGCCAATAAAGCCTCTTTTAATAAAAAGAGTAATAAGCGCCCCACAGTCTGAAACGATAGAAAATTAAAAAACTTACACATCCACACATTATAGCAAACATTTCAAAATACATTTCAAAATATTTTCAGTTCACAAATACTGATCATTATAACTTCATGCAAACTGTAACATTTACCTGATTCTTTTGTTAAATGATCACAAGTACCTTTTTTAAGTAAATGTTTATGTTGTTGTGCGTATATTACAATATTTTTAAAATTTGACAAACTCTCAAAATTGTATTTATCTTTTGAATGGTAGTGATATGAGTTTTTTAAGTGATGTCTTTCAGTTAAAGATAATATGCCCAGCCGCCCCACTTACTGGATGTGATGACATTCTGANACTGTCCATAACGAACACCATGTTCAAGCACAAGGGTGTCCACCGTCACGTGGCACCAGGACACCCTAGGCCGGAGATCAATGATCGACTTTGTTGTCGTGTCATCTGACCTCCGGCCGCGTGTCTTAGACACTCGGGTAAAGAGAGGGGCGGAGCTGTCAAACCGATACCACCTGGTGGTGAGTTGGATCCGCTGGCGGCGGAGGAAGCCGGACAGACTTGGCAGGCCCAAGTATAGTGAGGGTCTGTTGGGAACGTCTTGCGGAGCCCGCTGTCAGCAGGGTCTTCAATTCACACCTCCGGGAGAGCTTCTCCAAATTGGGGACATTGAGTGGACCATGTTCTCGACCTCCATTGTCAATGCTGCGGAGCTGTGGTCGCAAGGTCTCGGCTCGGCACCCCGAACCCGGTGGTTCCACCGGAAGTAAGGGATGCGTCAGAAGGAAGAAGGAGGCCTATCAGGCCTTTTTTGGCTTGTGGGACTCCTGAGGCCGTTGACGGGTATCGGCTGGGCCAGGCGTGCCGTAGCTCGTGCTGTCACAGAGGCAAAAAGAGGAGTTCGGGGAGGCCATGGAGGAGGACTATCGGTCGGCCCCAAAGAATTTCTGGCAAACTGTCCGGCGCCTCAGGAGGGGGAAGCAGTGCTCCACAACACCGTTTACGGTGCGGGTGGAGACCTGCTGACCTCGACTGGGGATGTCGTCGGACGGTGGAAGGAGTACTTTGAGGACCTCCTAAATCCCACTGTCACGTCTGCCGAAGAGGAAGTAGAGACTGAGGACTGGAGGACTGATCTCACTCATCCAAGCACACTGAGGTTGTTGGCAAACTCCTCGGTGGCAGAGCTCCGGGGTGGATGAGATACGCCCTGAGTACCTAAAGTCTCTGGATGTTGCAGGACTGTCTTGGTTGACACGTCTCTGCAACATCGCGTGGCGGTTGGGGACAGTGCCTCTGGACTGGCAGACCGGTGTGGTAGGTCCCTCTGTTCAAGAAGGGGGACCGGAGGGTGTGTTCCAACTACAGAGGGATCACACTCCTCAGTCTCCCTGGTAAGGTCTATTCCAGGGTACTGGAGAGGAGAATCCGACCGATAGTCGAACCTCAGATTCAGGAGGAGCAGAATGGTTTTCGTCCTGGTCGTGGAACACTGGACCAGCTCTATACTCTCCATCGGGTGCTCGAGGGTTCATGGGAGTTTGCCCAACCAGTCCACATGTGCTTTGTGGATCTGGAGAAGGCTTTCGACCGTGTCCCACGGGGTGCCTTTGGGGAGTGCTGCGGGAGTACGGGGTCCGGGGCCCTTTTTCTCAGGACTGTCCAGTCCCTGTTTGACCGGAGCAGGAGCTGTGATCGCATTGCGGCATTGCCTTTCCCATGGTTGACAGGGCTGCCCTTTGAAGTTTCATTTTAGGACAGAATTTTTAGGCGCAGTCAGGGGTCGGAGGGTGGTCCGGTTTGGGGACACAGGATCTCATCTCTGCTGTTTGCAGATGATGTTGTCCTGATGGCTCCATCAAACCTGGACCTGCAACATGCACTGGGACGGTTTGCAGCTGAGTGTGAAGCAGCTGGGATGAGAATCAGCACCTCCAAATCTGAGGCCATGGTTCTCAACCGGAAAAAGGTGGCTTGCCCTTTCCGGGTGGGTGGGGAGTCCCTGCCCCAAGTGGAGGAGTTCAAGTATCTCGGGGTCTTGTTTCCTGAGTGAGGGAAGGATGGAGCGTGAGATTGACAGGCGGATCGGTGCAGCGTCCGCAGTGATGCGGTCGCTGCATCGGACTGTTGTGGTGAAAGAAGGAGCTGAGTCGAAAGACAAAGGTCTCGATTTACCGGTCAAGCTACGTTCCTACCCTCACCTATGCTCATGAGCTTTGGGTAATGACCGAAAGGACAAGATCGGGTTGTGGCGGGGCTCTCTTCAAAATAGGCAAAGTCGAATTTCCAAGTGCTCAGGTGCTATTTATTGTGCCAATCTTCAAGTGCAACAATGGTGCAATACAGTGATAAAGAGCAGTATCCAAAATACATATATACAGCGTTACAATGTTCCAACGTAAAGTTCAGTTTTAACTTTACCTATCCAAGTCTCAATCTCTCTTTCTCTCACTCAGCACCCCTGTTAACTGCACTGTAACAGTGACCGACTCTCTCCCAGGCCAAAAGCGGCTCCCTTTATTCATCACTTGCCCCTCCCACTGAGCAAAATACACAGATAATGAAAAACCCATAATAAATGTATAACAAACATGCGTGGCATCTTCCTACGAAGCAAGAGCTCATTAATTACATATTAATGTTAAAATAACACAAAGGCGTAAAACTCTGGTTGCATCATGCATGTCACATGGTCAGCACCACGGCGCGAACAGCGCCTATTTAACCTGCCAGGAAGTACTGGCTCGGTTTTGGTCAACGCGCCGCATCGGAGGAACGAGATGCAAATCAATATGGGTAAGAGCTGGCGTGTATGATTATAAGAATTATTCTAACCGCGCAAGTGTGCCCCTTGCGAATTAGTGTCAGAGGAGTAGGGGAACTATGTGAATGATGCGTTTGGTGCAAATGAATGAAACAGCGGGGAAAGCGGGGAATGATGAGTGTGTTTGGTCTGTGCGCGCGGATGAACGGCTCCGCACTTGACAAATGGAGACTACAACCTCTGATGACTGGCTCTGTCACACGCGGATACAAGCGGTCGAAATGATTTCCTCCGCAGGGTGGCTGGCGCTCCCTTAGAGATAGAGTGAGGAGCTCAGTCACACGGGGGGGCTCGGAGTAGCGCTGTCCTCCACGTCGAGAGGAGCCAGCTGAGGTGCTTGGGCATCTGTTCCGGATGCCTCCTGGGCGCCTCCTAAATATAAAAAAATTGAAATACAAAATAATTGTCCCAGAAAGTTTTGTACCCGCCCCGTTAATGTTTCCTGTCTTTATCCTTGCACACGGCCTTCTAGCTTCTAAATCCAAGCAGTGGTCCAAAAATGTTACGGAAATCCTTGAGTTAAATCCCATGAAAAAAAAATTATTTGAATCCTGCAAAAAAAAAAAAAAAAAAAGAACGTGGAGCGTGCAGCGGCGCGTGTTCCCTGCCGTCACCATCCGTGGAGAAATTTAAAGGGCGTTCTAAATTAGAACGCTCTCACCGGTTCGCAGAGCTGGGTCCAGTCGGTCCATGTAACTCGGAGCCTGGTACTGCTCCAAACCCGGGTAATAATCCAAAAGCAGACCTGTGTCCGCGCTAGTCCATCGCAAAAAGCTCCAGCCGCTTTGCCGTGTGTCCAAAGAAAGAACCCGCACACACACCTGCCCGAAATTAATTTACCCCCGACCCCGCCAGCTGACCGGGCAATCAGCTGAGCAGGTAAATATATTGAAAAATAACCACCCCATTAACAATACACATGATACATAAACAATTTGCATACTTTAAAAAACATGTTGCCTGTCCTACAAGTTCATATCAAAAGAAACACATTTTTGCAATGCTTTGTGTAGTTGCGGCACAGTCCATAGTTAATTTCTTAAAAAACTTCTTGGGACAAAATAAAAACAGTCCAAATCACATCTTAATGAGAAGGCAAAAATGTGTTACGATGCCAAACGTGTATTCAAAAAGGTAGGGATGGTTGCGCCGGCGCCCAGTGAACTCGGACCATTACTTATAAGAAGATATTATTTTAAACACGGGCTATAAATGTTATGCTTTACACCAATTACAGGGAAAATAATATTTTTGAGGGCACGGTAGGGGCTTTAGACTGTTTGGAATGACCCATAGCTTCAGAGGACTGCAGGTCTACGTGAAGACGCACAGGCGCTACCGAGCAAACAACTGCACCAAACGAGAGCGTTGGATAAGGGCTAGCTACACATTAAATCTGAGTGGATTATTGTAGATTCGTACCTGCTACATGGAGTATGAGCATGAAACAAAACATATACCAAGAGGCCAGAAACCTGAACTACAGAAGGCCAGAGAACTATCAAAAATATACCACACACCGCTTCCAAATTATTATCATTGTGGTTAAGTAAGTTTTGTTTGTTTTTCAGTGAAACTCGTGGATTGTATCGTGTGTCAAGGCTCTTTGGTCAGTGAATCCATCTCAGAAACCGTGCCAATTAGTTTACCAGTAGGTCCAATTAAGGAAAAACTATTTAGAAGGACGTTCACTTATTAAGCAGACCACCATTTTCAAGCAATATGGGATAGAAAAAGGATTCTCTAGTGCCGAAAGCATAAGATAGTTGAATGCCTTGGACAAGATATAAAAACTTTAGACATTTCACAAAAACTTAAGCGTGATATGTATATTAAGGATTTATAGCTGATTCAGAGCACACACGGATTTGTGCAGATAAAGCACAATGAGGAAGGTTTTTGCCAGACAAATACATCGGACTAGAGAGCAGGGCTAAGAATCCATTCAAGCATCAAATAGGTATTTGAAGCTGCTGGAGTCCAGCAAACATCAAAGTGTAGGATCCTCCAGAGGTTGCAGTTATGGATAAACCTTCTATTCGGCCATCCTTAACCAATGCCCACAAGTAGAAACGGCTCCAGTGGGACCAGAAGTACATGAAGACTGATTTCAATTGTGTTCACTTATTAATGCGTGCACCTAGATGGTCCAGATGGATGGAGTAGTTGATGGTTGGTGCGGCCACCATGTGCCAACAAGGCTGCGACATCAGCAAGGAGGAGGCGGAGTCAGTTTTGGGCCGGAATCATAGGGAGAAAGCTGGTCGGCCCCTTTAGGGCTCCTAAATGTGTGAAGATGACCTCTGTAAAGTGTGTAGAGTTTCTGACTGACCACTTTCTTCCATGGTACAAAAAGAAGAACCTTGCTTTCCATAACAAAATCATCTTCATGCATGACAATGCACCATCTCATGCTACAAGGAATACCTCTGCATCATTGGCTGAAATGGGCATAAAAGAAGAGACACAACATGACAGTCACAAGAATAAAAAACTGGCACAAAGTACAACGTCTTCGCTGTCTATATAAATAAACAAAAGTGACTTCTATTTTTGTTTTTTCAAAATAGCTTCAGAAAGTGCCATTATTAAACACAGACGATTGTTGATTGTGATTGTTGTCAGGTAAAAGGACTTAAACCCATAAGATTAATATGGGCCAATCTCAAACTAATAATTATTTTAAACCATGCCAACAATCTGAAATTATGATAACATTTTCTAGAACATGAATAAAGCATATTTCTACATTTTCCGTATTGTTGGTTAATTTTAGTGACAGAATATCTACCCTGATGTTGCTGCCTGAAGAATTCTCTGTTCACCTCTTTCTCTTCCTGTTTCTGAGATTAATTTGAATGTTGTCGAGTGTTTTCCTCTGCCACGGCCCTTATCTCTCAAATAAAAAAGCAGAATCACGTCCTACTTCTGCTCCTCGCTTTACCTCAGAACGGCAGGAGACAATGCACTTTTGTTTTTGCTCCTTCATCACAACGCTCTGAATATTTGGAGCACTAACCTCACCGGGAAAGTTTTCCAAGACCGTAACTTCTGCGAGTTTTTCCTCTTGGGACCCAGGCGCCGCTCTCAACTTTGAACAACATCCTAAATATTACTCTTACTACCAAACCTGAAAAAGTTTGTGTCCTCAGGGGCCGGACACAGGGACAAGACTGTTGGCCTGGTATGTATCTTGGGAGCACAGTCCGAGCCCAAATGAAAAGACTTCTATAGAACTGAATGACAAAGATGTAATACTTGTCTGGAATTTACTGTAACACGTCACAGGAGTATGTGGGGACTGGAGAGATTACACATTTAAAGCACTACTTTATTTCACCATAAAATAGAGGGGAAGGGTCAACTTGATGATGAGCCTCATACAGCCCCCAATGAGCCTCATACAGACCAATCTCAATTCTGAATGTGGACTATCGTTTATACACCTCAATTATGTCCAAAAGAATGGAACAAATATTCCCAACTTTATTTCACAATGATCAGACAGGATTTATTAACAAATGACAAACTCAAGACAACATAAGACAATCTTTACACAGAATGAACCAAACACCAACACAACAAAACAAAGCTGTGTCAGAAAATTACTTTATTTCAGATCAAATCAGAGCGTTGCTGTACTGGTGGGATCCAGAAAATGAAGCTTAATGGAAAAATATTGGGACGTATGTTGTGCTGGGGGTACCTGTACGGGCAAAGTAATAACCATTGTAGCCCTCTTGACTGAATTTTTTGTCAAGGCTAATAAATATGAATTTTTATGGGGAATAATAATCTAAATTGTACCAATGCATTGCTAATCTGGAGAGCTACCCTACAAAATATATTAAAAACAAATGGGAAAGAGGGGGTAGCCTTGTTTTGACAAATGAAGAGTGGGAAAATGTGTCTATATCCCATTGGAAGACCACAAGATCACATGTCTGGAGGATTTTTTTTTTTTTAATTTGTCATGTTTTTTCACAACACCATGTCAAAGTGCTCGTTATTCACAAGGAAATACTAAGTGTTGGAGACACTGTGGCAGCCAGGAGGCAAACCACTATCACATGTTTTGGGATTGTCCTGTTGTAAGAAAATAATGGACTGAAATTAATAATGCACTGCAGACTGTTTTTGAGATTGCCATCCCTCCTGATTTTAGAACTTTGTACTTGGGCCTCCAGGGTACGGTTAACTGCAAAGAGCACAGCTCTAATCTCCCAGCCTACACACTGCTCCCTCACAAACAGTACCAAATTTACGCTACTTCAGTTAACATATTCACAGCCGGACGGTTTCGAGATAGAGTTATGTCCATATTGGCTTTTATGTTCAGTGTGACGTGGAGAATAAGTGTGCCAAATTTCAACTGTTAATGACAAAAGTAAATGTTTTCATCCCATTCAAAATGCGAGTAAACCAAGATGCATGGAAGTTAATGACAAAATTTGTCAGGTTGCCACGGTAACATGCTTGCAGATAGAGGTATGCCGTCATTGGCTTTTTTTGTTCTGAATGGCAAGATATGTGCGAGATTTGATTAGTGTCAAAAGTCTAGTTTCTAAACCAGACTTGGAGAGACTTGCATTTGGCCATGCATTTGGCTGCAGTAGATTAGACTACTGTAATGGTCTGCTCACTGGCCTCTCCAAATGATCTGTAAAACAGCTGCAGTACATCCAGAACGCTGCTGCTCAGATCCTGACTACAACCAGGAAGTACGATCACATTAGTCCTGTACTCAGGTCTCTGCACTGGCTCCCTGTGGCTCAGAGAATAGACTTCAAAGCAGCTCTGCTTGTATACAGGTTTCTCCGTGGCCTAGCACCAAAGTACATCTTGGACATGTTAGTGCCATATGAACCATCTCGGACTCTGAGCACCACAGGGACCGGCCTCCTGCTGGTGCCCAGAGTCAGGACTAAACATGGGGAATCTGCGTTTCAGTTTTATGCAGCTAAAAAAAGAAAAAAATGTCAACAACATTAAGACTATTGGAGGAAAATGATACTGGGAAATTCACCGCCCATCCTTTGATGCCTCAAAGCAGTCTTGAGAGGACAAATTATAGCCATAGCTTGAAAAAAAACAACGTAGAAAAGCTAAATGTCTGCAAGAAAAATTAAATTGTTGGAGAAGCCATGCCAAAAAGGGAGTCCTAAATGCTACAAGAAAAGAAAAGATAAGAAGGAATGAATTATGACTCACAGGAAATAGAAAATGCTCTTACCAAAAAGATATTATGAGTGGATACAAATTTAATTATATCTTGAACTAAAAAAATCAGCATTTGATCCTTTTATAACAAACGTTTTTTTTTTAACAATAAAGAAACAATAAATTTTTTTGGACATCCAAATTTGCCTATTTGTCAGAAAACAAAATAGAAAGTTAGGAGCCGAAATAACCGTTTGTAATTAAGGCGCAATCAAAAGATCAAAGAACAATAAACTCTGGGGAGCGATGGATTCACCTCAGAGTGTATAAACCTCTAAAAGCAACTTACTCCTTTCCTTTTGGGCAAGTCAACGTTGGGTCATGGACCAATGGATTGTGCCTCATATAGACCCATTTCTATTTGAATATGGACTATTGTATATACACTCAATGATGTCCAAAATAATGAAAAACACTCCCAAACTTAATCCGGAATGATCAAAGGATCATACCAACGACAAACACAAGGCGATCTTACACATAATGAGCCAAATAAAAAAACAAAACAAAGCGTAAAATTTTTTGACGCGAGGCTTTTGATTCTGTTAGCTACTTATTTATTTTTAAGGTGTTAAAAAAATCTAATCAATGATCATCTGACAGATCCACTGAATCTGGAAAGGGGGTTCTGTGCCTGGTCTCCCTCCTGTTTGCTTTCTATTTGGAACCATGCCCAATTTATTAGACAATCAAAAACAATTCATGGTTTACAATTGATGGGACAAGATAAAATTGCCTTCTGCAGATGATGTTTTATTTTATCGGACCAAATCAGAAATGTCCATACCCAAAAACTGAAATTCTCTCTTACTGGCGTCTCCCCCTGACCTTTAGAAAGATGGAATCTCTTAGATATTTAGGTGTGGCCTCCAAAGACTGTCAAAATTTTGGAGAAAAATTATACCCCCTTTTTACCACTATTTTAAATTGAAATAGATTCCCTACTTAAGTCTAAGAAGGGTTGAAACATAAAATTAATGTTTTGAGGTTTCTCTATCTGTTCCAGATTTTCGGTTTCCATCCTAACCGGCTGTTTGATGAGTGGGATAAACAATCTCAAGATTTTGTGGCAAGGAAAAACGCCTGAATCCAATTCAAAACTTTTAAAGTTATCGAAAGACAAAGGAGGCTGGCATTGCTGTACTGGTGTACAAAAATAAACAATGAAAAATATTGGATAATGTTGTGGGGAATTCCTGTGCAGCCTGGCGATGAAACGGTTGAGTCATTTGGGGAGGGGTACAATTTTACCAGATTGTAAAGGAGAATCATCTGAAGTGCTTTGATGAGTTGATAGAATCCTTTGGCTTAGAGAAACAGGATTTTTCAGATAAAATACGATTTTTTTATTATAATCAAGAAATCAGAAGAAAAAAAAGAATGATGATCATCATAGCCCTTTGACTGAAATATTTATTAAAGCATATAAATCTGAACTTTCAAGGGGATTAATATCTAAATTATATAAATGTATTAATAATCTGGGCAGTCACTCTACTGATTATATTCATAGTAAATGGGAAAGAGAAGGTCACTTTGTTCTGGCTGATGAAGAGTGGGAAAGTATATGTACATCTCACTGGAAAACCACATAATCACATGTTTGGAGGGAATAGATGTTTCTTTATAACTTCATGTCAAAGTGCCCATTACTTGCAGGGAAATGCAAACTGTTGGAGAGGACGTGGCAGCCAGGAGGCAAACCACTATCGTGTTTCTGGATTGTCCGGCTGTTCTCAAATATTGGACTGAGATCAACAAAGCCTTACAGTTAATTTATGACAACACCATCCCAATGGATTTCAGGACTCTGTATCTGGGCATGTATTTAGCAGGACTCCTGCCATGAACACAATTGGCAGTTATTTCTGGAGTATCCTCCTGAATGCAGCGAAAAAGGTGCTTACAAAAAAATGTATGACATAAAATGCAAGGACTGGACTAACATTGTAATGGACATTCACAAAATGGAAAGGATTACATTAGGACTTAATTTGAAAATGGACATATTTGACAGACTGTGGACGAGATGGGACGTTTGCTTTGGGTCCAATGTGTTTTGTCTGGTGATTCGGTCAGGGCACAGAAAAGGGAGTGCCGCAAGGCCGAACGAAAATGGCGCAAGTCAAAGCTCCAGGTTTAAAAGGAGATTTACAGAGAGAAGTATGACATGTACAACCTCATTTTATGTAGAACTGGGGATGGATATTTTTCTAAATAATTGGAAGCTGTAGTAACAACTCGCGTGTCTGCTTGCACAGTAAACGATTAACAAACCCTCTAGCTCAGCTGCCGTTAGAACTCATTTCCACATCCAAGTGTAATGAGTTTGCATTATTCTTTAATGACAAAGTTCAGGGCATTAAAAATGCTATAAATTCTACAATGCAAAAAATAACCCTAAAACCACCTACACACTTAGAGCTGACTCACTTTGCACCTGTAACTGACAAATGTCCAGGAGATCATCACCAGTCTGAGTTCATCGACATGCTGCCTCGATGTGTTACCCCAGATTTCTAAAGTCTGTGCTGACACTTTGTTGCATCACTCACTCACATAGATAACATGTCGCTTCAATCAGGAACATTCCCAATGTCTTTAAAACTGCGGTCATAAAGCCTCTCCTAAAGAAGAGCAGTCTTGATCCGCAGTACGAGTCATTACCGGCCCATCTCTACTCTGCATTTTGGGGCAAAGTCCTGAAAAGGTTGTTTACCAACAGCTCACTGATCTCCACTTAATAAACAACTCATCTGATGTTTTCCAGTCAGGTTTTAGACCTCATCACAGCACAGAGACTGCTGTTGTCAAGGTGACAAATGACATCCACCTGAACACTGACGCGGGCAAGCCTCAGTCTTATTCTGTTAGATCTGATGTTGCTTTTACACTGTCGATCATGGGATCCTCTTACAGAGACTAGAGGACTGGGTGGGCATCACTGGCACTGCCTAAACTGGTTAAAGTCCTATCTGGAAACGAAGCACTTTGTTGAAATGGCAACTGTGTCAGACAGATGCCCCTGACCTGTGGGGTGCCCCAGGGTCAATCCTGGGACCCCTTCAATTCACCTTACATGCTACGTTAGGACACATTCTCGCTGCATAAACTGACCTATCACAATTATGCAGAGACACCAGATCTATGTTTCACTGACGGCAGGTGAATATGGACCAGTGGATTCACTCACCCAACAGATCACCCAACAGACGGTGTGTGGATGCAAAACAACTTTCTCCAGCTGAACTCCGAAAAGACTGAAATCATTGTCTTTGGCCACGGAAACAAAAAAAAAGTGTTGCAGTCACCTCCAAAGACTCGCTCTAAAACCTACAAATCAAGTTGGAAATCTGGGGTAAAAATTGACTCAGACTTGAATTTTAAAATCAATCAATAACATCAGCAGTTTTTTACCATCTAAAAAACATTGCAAAATCAAAAGTATAGTGTCCAAACCAGACTTGGAGTGACTTATACATGCGTTTGTCTCTAGTAGATTAGACTACTGTAACAGCCTGCTCACTGGCCTCTCCAAACGAGCTGCAAAACAGCTGCAGTACATCCAGAACGCTGCTAGAACCAGAAAGTACGATCGCATTAGTCCTGTGCTCAGGTCTCTGCACTGGCTCCCTGTGGCTCAGAGATACTTGTGTATAAGTCTCTCCATGGCCACGGGCAATCTACGTTCCAGCTCTATGGGGCAAAGGTCTGGAATAGCCTTCCCGGGGTTGTGAGACAGGCCCCACCCGGCTGTGTTTAAATCTAAGATAAAGACTGTTTTTTTTATGATGCTAGTGCCATATGAACCATCTCGGACTCTGAGGACTCAGGGACCGGCTCTACTGGTGCCCAGAGTCAGGACTAAACATGGGGAATCTGCATTTCAGTTTTATGCAGCTAAAATCTGGAACAGTCTTCCTGAGGATGTGAGACAGGCGGCTACTCTGGCAATGTTCAAATCTATACTAAAAACTGTTTTGTTTGGCTGTGCATATGACTGAAATGATTTTATTTGCACTCTTCTCTTATGTCTTATAATATTCTGTCATGTCTTTGTGATTTTAATGCATTTTTTCCTGTTGTGTGAAGCACTTTGAATTGCCTTTGTGCACGAATTGTGCGCTACAAATAAATTTGCCTTGCCTTGCCTTGCCTTATTTTAAAATATGAATATGTCCTTGTACCCTGGTGGAAAACCCCTGATCTGGCATGCCTATCTGTTATATACACCTCGGAATGGAGCATCAAAAAGCGATCATTGCCATGGAAATCTAAAATGTTACTTGCAAGCGTGCAAACAGTCCATAGAGATATATTAGCCACAACAACATAAGTAAACAAAAGCTGAATGCTATACCTTTAGTATTTAACATCTCCATTGGTCTATCATTAGGCTATGAGGAAATTCTCAAAGGTGTGATGACACAATCCGGAGCTCTACATGGTAAGTCCCAATACTTCATATTTTCACATGTCATATTCATTATTTTGTATATAAGTAACTCATAATATGGTAAAAACATTGCCATGAATCCACTCTCTAATCACCTTTTTGTAGATTCATGCTGCCTTTATTCCCTGTTAAAAATTCCATCCATGTGTCCATGCTCAGAAGGCTGCATGGTGCTATTTATACTTGAAAATCATGTCCTGCACGCCCTGTTTTGTATGTCGTCGATAATGAAGTCCGCTCTTCAGTTAGAGGACGTTACAAGGTCGCTCTTCTTAAACATACTCACAAGCACTATTCCTGTACTAATACGATTTTTCAAACGCAATACAACCTGAGTGTGACAGAGAAGCCTGTATAACAGATCAACAAAGCGCTCCGTTCTTAGGGGATGTCATTAACGGTATTTTTAGCTCAAATGTCTGAAATACGCAAAATAAAAATACAGAGACTGCGTTTACTTGCAGCCCTCCCTGTGGATAATAGACAACTTTAGAGTTTAGAATAAAATAGTGCTTGTCTGTTTTATGTAAATGTTCAAACAAAATACAAAAAGCAACAGTAAATGGATGTAATGAATACTACACTATATATTTTTCCCTTTTTCATTTAACAAACACGTAACATAGTGCCCATAACAAAAGGAAAACACAACCCGACACATTCACATTTAGAGACACCAATTTAAAACCTCTTCTGTAGTTTTCTTGTATAAATGTAAGATGAAAAAAGTTTCTTATCATACAATGTCTTTATATAGAGAATAAGTCATTTCATGTGTAAAAAATGCTAAATGTTTTACATATTTGAGTTTTATAAATCCAAAAAATGGATAGAGCCAGGTTTATATTTCATCTTTCATGTAGTTGACATATTAGATGCAAGGCTCTTGCCACTGTCTTCATAAGCCAGGGTGTCTGAGGGTTGTCTGAAGTGCTTGCGCTCTTAGTAGCATCACTCTTAGTAGCATTACAATCCTAACGTAGCGTCAGAGCTATAAGAAAAGACTGACTACTTTTGTTTCCGTAGTAACCATTTGCTCTCACTCTATTGTTTAAATAACAGCAGTTTCATAGGAGCGTGTTAGGGGCTTATAATGTAGATAGTGAAAAGGTGTAGGTCATGTTTGTTTACAGCTGTTGAGAAAGCCAAATAAAAGGCTTGCTCTTCTTGTTCTATAATGGTGCTGTAGCCCAGTGGTTCTCAATCTTTTTCAATCACGACGCCTAACATGTTACGTCACTGCGCTACTGTGTTATAAAAGTAATGCGTACTCTTGCGTTACCAGTAGTTCACATTATTGTATACACTTTGACTTTGCTTTGTTCATTCACACACAGCAAGACAGACGTAAAACCTAACGTGAGTCCTTAATTGGTTTGGAACTTTCTCCTCAAATAGACCATGTCCAGGGTGAGAAGGGTCAGCAGTGATCCGACCTGCTCGTCCCAGAGCCCTGGAGACGTACAGGTCCTGCAGAGATGAAAGTGTGCAGCCGATCACCTTCTCAGCAGAACGCACAATGCGCTGTAGTCTCTGTTTGTCCCTGGCTGTGGCTCCAGCAGAGGGCGCTGTAGTCTCTGTTTGTCCCTGGCTGTGGCTCCAGTGTACCACACGGTGATGGAGGAGGTGAAGATGGACTCAATGATGGTCGTGTAACTGCACATGATCTGCACTGGAGCTTGGCTTTCCTCAGCTGCCGCAGGAAGTACATCTCTGCTGGGCCTTCTTGATGAGGGAGCTGATGGTGGGCTCCAACTTGAGGTCCTGGGTGATGGTGGTGCAGAGGAAGCGGAAGGAGTCCATGGTGGTGATGGGGGAGTCTGTCATGATGAGGGGGGGCTGGGGGGCTGTGACTTTCCTGAAGTCCACGATCATCTCCACTGTCTTCTGGGCGTTAAGCTCCACGTTGTTTTCACCGCACAAAGACGGCCGCCGGTCCACCTCCCTCCTGTAGACCGACTCATCCCATGAGCCTGATGAGGGTGGTGTCGTTCACAAAGTTTTACAGCGTCGTGGCTGGAGGTGCAGCAGTTTGTGTACAGGGAGAAGAGCAGGGGAAAGTACACAGCCCTGTGGAGAGCCTGTGCTGATAGTCCGGGTGTCTGAGACATTCTTCCCCAGCCGCACGCACTGCCTCTCATCCGTCAGGAAGTCAGTGACCCACCTGCAGGTGGAGTCGGGCACATTGAGCTGGGAGAGCTTGTCTTGGAGCAGTTTTATAACACTACAGATGCAAAAATGAAACCTAATATAAGGGGGCGAGCCTGACGGTTTGGCTTTCCTACAACCCAGTACCATAATCATTAAAATATCAAATAAACAAGCAATGTAATGTGTTTGTTGACATCTTGACATATTACCACAATACAATGCCATGCAATGAGCATGTGTAGGTCTGTATTCAAGAAATGAACAACATTGCCAAAAAAAAGGAAGAGATTGTTTTAGCCTGTAGTTTATTTAAATCAAACTCGTTGTACCTACATTTACTTCTCAGCTACAAATAGTGGTTATAACGAAGGAGAAGGAGTTTTTTCAAATGTCAAAACGTGCATCTGAAGTTTATTTCTCTTTGGCGTGGGGACAAGATTCATCACTAGCTGCACAGTGCAAAGGCTCACAACACGCCGAGCTCTGGGATTGTGGTGAGGAGAGGAGACCAGCACAGAGATGAGTAACCAAAACTAACGAGGTACTGATTTGAAAAAGTAACTTGGGGAGTCTAGATTAATGGGTGCCAAAACTACGCATTACGTTCTTTGTGACTCTAAAAAGTAACTTAAGTACTCAAACACGTTACCAGCTAATGCATTACTCCCAACTCTGACAATAACATCGAAACACAAAAAAATAGACTTACCGGTACTTTTGTTGATTTTATTTTCATCGCATGGCCTCGATAAATTATTTAGGTAGGCCAGCAAACAGGTGTCTACATTTACCACTGCATTTGAAGGGTTTCAAGCCTTATTTAAGACTGTTGCATACATTTTCAATATTCCCTACATCACAGGGGGCGGGCCACAGTTGTGAGTTGAAATCCGGCTCTTGACAATTTGCTGCAATATCCTTCCCTTGTCTTTTTCCCATTTCCTGTCAAATAAAGCCTATGAGCCAAAAAACCCTTAAAAAAATATATTATAAAAGATTACTTCAAGAAGACAGAAGTTCTGGGCTCTAATCCGTATATATAGTGGCGAGTTGCTGACACTGCAGCAACAACATTTCACAGCAAACTTTTGTGTACATTTCCACTGCTCTCCTCGTCCACAAGCCCGCTGCACGGACAAGCCTCGAAGCTCTCAATAGCATGGGCTTTGTGTCTGATCCTAAAATATAACACCCGCACAGTTGGAAATTGGCTCTTAAAACTGTCTGCAAGGACTTTTAAGTCACAACATTTCTGGAGCCAGTCTCTTACAATTAATGGTAAAGTTCAATATTTTTGGATTTTAAATTTGGATATTTCTTTCAATTGTGACTCTCTCAAATAATTAGTAAGATAGGCCCTGCCCTCCATTTGAAATAAAGTTACCATCAAATTTATGAAGGTGAACTCTTGTTTCCTGTAATCACAACGTATTGCTTTTCTCTCCTATTTGCCCTTCAACCAGTCCCCTCTCAAGATGTTAATATAATGTGTTTGAGCTCCTCATTTCCAGCGCAGCAGTGCAAGCATGGCCTCCTCAGCCAGGCTAGACCTCTCTTTCTTGTGTGGTACTGCTTTGCTTGGTTGGTTTATTCTGCATCTGTTTGCCCGACTTTGAAATCACATTTAGAGAAATTGAATAATGTGACAAGTTCTTTCACTATGAACAAATGCAGCTCTAGACAAGAAGTGCTTATAGCTAAAAAAAACAAAAACTCAAAAAACAATAATAACAATAAAGAAATTGTATGGAGCTGCCAGTCTCTGAAGTTTTGAAGACAGGGGCGTGTCCAGACTATTTATCACCTTAACTCTTTCAGGTGAGAATTTATACATATAGATGGTAGGTGACGGCAAAAGTGGTGCTCGTGGTCATTGGAGCACTCGGGGCAGTGACCCCCAAACTGGAGGAGTGGCTACAGCAGATCCCTGGGAAAATATCCAGAAAAGTGCAGCGCTAGGAACAGCAAAGATACTGCAGAACGCTCAAGCTCCCAGGCCTCTGGTAGACGACCGCGCAAAGGAAATGGATGAGCCATTTCCTGGCTTATTTTAGCATAGTTATTTCACTCATAGGATATTCAATTCATATTTGTGTTTAATTTGGTGCAACATTATAGTTCATTTTTTTTTTTTTAAATACCATATAAATACGCTACTGAGGTTGTCTTCGCCCCCCGGGACTCCTAAAAGCCCGTGTTTTAAAAAAAAGCCCGCTTGACAAACAGATACTAAATTTGAGAAAAAAGATTTGATTGAGTGTTGAGTGACGCGTGTTACCGCAAGTAATCCTATACTTGCAGTGCATTCAGTATTTCAGTACTATATTGGTACTGTTGCCTACCACTTTGTACTGTTGTAGTACTTTTTTACTTTTAAATTTTAGTAATGAGTTTTCAGGTGTTTTTTTAAGAATTTCTTTCTCGGTTTTTGTTTCGTCGATTCTTGGTCTTTAGATTAGTAATCTGTACTGTGATTTATTTATATTGTAGTACCTTTGTGTCTTGAATTTAGTAATCAGTAAGTTTTTTCAAGTTTTCTTTCCAGGTTTGAGTTTTGAGATTTGTTTTCATACTTAAGAGTTTGAGTAGTTCTAGTACTTGTATATATGCGAATTTGTAGTATATCAGTATTTCTATAAACATACTTGTTCTAGTACTCATGTAGCATATGTGCAGACTAATTTTGTTATTTTGTATTTTAAATTCTAGAATCCTAGTACTTGCAGTGCATTAAGTATTTTCATTCTACTTGCATACTAATTGTAGTACTTTTTCAACTTTCAGATTCTGTAATTGTGAGTTTCCAGGTGGTTTTTTTTAGGTTTCTTTCCGGGGTTCTTTTGTAGATTCTTTACTTTTAGAATTCTAGTCTTAACTTGTAGTTTTCAGTATTTTCATCTTATGTTGTGAACTATGTTGTGTAGAAGTGTCCTATCAGAATTATGCAGCACACTCAATCTATTTCACTGACGGCAGTGAATTGACCAGTGATTCCTCTGTCAGCATCCAACAGATCAGTGTGTGGAGCAAAACAACTTTCTCCAGCTGAACTCAGACAAGACTGAAATCATCGCTTTGGCAAAGAAACGAAGAGAAAGTGTAGCAGTCACCTCCAGAGTCTCGCTCTAAAAACTACAAATAAGTTAAAATCTGGGGTATAATGGACTCAGATTTGAATTTAACAGCCACGTCGAAATCAGCACTTTTACTCTAAAAATTTGCCAAAATCAAAGTATAGTGTCTAACCAGACCTGAGAGATTATCCATGGGTTTGTCTCGAGTGATTAATACTGTAACGGCCCTCACTGGCCTCTCCAAACGAGCTGTAAACAGCTGCATACATCCAGAACGCTGCTGCAGGCCGACTAGAACCAGGAAGTATGATCACATTAGTCCTGTGCTCAGGTCTCTGCACTGGCTCTTGGTCCCTGAGTATAGACTTCAAAACAGCTCTGCTTGTTTACAAGTCTCTCCATGGCCTAGCACCAAAGTACATCGACATGTTATGCCATATGAACCATCTCGGACTCTGAGGACCTCAGGGACCGGCCTCCTGCTGGTGCCCAGAGTCAGGACTAAACATGGGGAATCTGCGTTTCAGTTTTATGCAGCTAAAATCTGGACAGTCTTCCTGAGGATGTGAGACAGGCCGCTACTCTGGCAATGTTCAAATCTAACTAAAAACTTTGTTTGGCTGCATATGACTGAAATATTTTCTTTGCACTCTTCTTAGTCTTAACTATTTGACGGATAGCCTGAAAATGGCACTTTAATTAAGTTTTGTGATTTCTGCCATTCTTTGTGATTTTAAGCATTTTTTTTCCTTTGTGTGAAGCACTTTGAATTGCCTTGTGTACGAATTGTGCTCTACAAATACACTTGCCTTGCCACTTTTTGTAGACATTACGTTGTAGTACTGTTTTTGTACTGTACTGCATGTAGTCATTTGTTGTGAGAATTCTAGTAATCTAGTACTAAGTCAAAAGTAGTCAAGCAGACCCAGGTCTCGACCAAGTATTGCAGTAATCAGTAGAAGTACATCGGTACTACCTCAAAATAAAAGCACATTACAATCAATCAGTTTAATATGATACAGTCAAATTGGCACTCATTAGAAACAATACTTATCCAATACTTAACATCTCCAGTCCCTCACAGTTTACTACAGACTATTTCAGTAATGCAGTAGAAGTAACCTTTACAAAAAAGCAATTGAACGTCAATGCACTTAATACAGATACAGTAGAGGTAAGATCGGGCCTATAAAATCCACCCGACCCGACACGGCCCGCGGGCATTAAAGCCCAACCCAGCCGAGCCTGACAAATAACTTGATTTGCATGCCGAGCGCGAAGCAAACCCGAAATTTCAATTTTCCCATAGTATTTTTGGCAGAAAAAAACCCAAGATTTCTTAAGGTTAAAAAATCTACATATTTTATGATCATATAAATGCATTTGCACACGAAATAACGCTGGAACACAGAATAAGAGGCCAGTAAAGAGAGTGAAAGGAGTCTGATGCGCATTCGCTTCATTACGCGGAGACACGGCGGTGCATGTTTGCCTTTTCAGTTCCCTGTCTTAAGTTTATCCTTGACTTCTTGCTGCTCCATATTGGGGGACCTAACAAAATAGATGTGGACTTGCGGAGGGAAGATTACATTCACGCCACGTGCGCAAAGCGTGCCCAGGCTCTGCGCTTCCTGTTTAGTAGTAGTTATATAGCAATAACCTTACAGCCCTTCTCTGTTTTAACCAAATTATTTATTTATAACAAGTATTCCTTAGTTTAGTCCACACATTGTTTAGTATACATTTTTAAAACATATATTTATAAAAAAGTCAGCGAGAGAGAAGCCCGCCCGGCCCAGCCCGACCCGACGTAATGATTGTCATTTTAGTCCCGATTCGGCCGGGTCGGGTTCGGGCTCGGGCTTAAGATGTTACCTCTAAGATACAGTCAAATTAAGGCACCTTTTGAGAAACAATTCTACTGTAGTCAACACAATTCTCCAACGCCTTCAGCCCCTCACAGTGCTACTACAGACTATTACAGTAATGCAGTAGAAGTACAGCGAGTACTACCTTCAAAATAAAAGCATGTAAAACAATGAATTTGGGTTTTACACAATAAAAGCGCTGTAAAAATATGGTTTGGATTTTCACAATAAAAGCACTGTAAAACTGTCGGTAATCCCTCATTCGTCCAGCAATGTTCCATTGTAGCAAAGATTCAGTTAGTCATCTGGACTCTGTTTAGAAAAAACTATCGAAAAATGTTTCGATCAATTTTTCTAAAACAGAGTCCAGATGACTACAACTGAATCTTTTGCTAGAACTTGAAGAGAACTACATATTGTGCATCGATCATATATTCGCCATTGTACAATGCATTGATCAGTATTCACTATTATACAATGTTATGCTGCTCTTTGTGCTGTGGTGCTGTGTTTTTCCACTTGACCCCAAGGTTTGACCAGTCTCAAGTTACACGAGCAGACAAAGAGAAGGGGACCATGAAGGGTCAGATGGGCACTGGCCAATCCCGGCTCTACTACAAGGACTTACTTTAGGCTCATGCATATTCATTTTCTGTGTCTATAATACTGGAGACGGTGGAAGCCACGTTGCTTTTTCCGGGATAGAGACGGGAAATAACGATTGTTAGGCACCCGGAGGTCCAGACGTCTGTAAGATGACTTTGTTAGGAGAATAAAAGAAGCGTAATTGAAACTCATTATAATCTTGGTCATCTATAGCTGGTATGTATTAGTAACTGATAGAGTAGATCTTGTTGACTTTCACTCCTCTTCCAGTTTCTGACACGCAGATGTCCGAGTTAAATAGAACTGGGCATATTTCTTCAAACTGTAAAACTATGGTTTGGGGATTTTCACATAAAAGCACTGTAAAACTATGTTTGGGATTTTCACAATAAAAGCATTGTAAAACAATGAATTTTAGTCCAAGTCCTTCACAGTGCTACTATAGCCTATTGCAGTATACAGCAGGAGTACATTGAGTACTACTTTCACAATAAAGCGCTGTAATACAACATTTTGGGGATTTTCACAATAAATGCACTGTGAAGAAACTGTTTAGGATTTTCACAGTAAACGCCCTGTAAAATAAAATTTTGGGGATTTACATTATTCATGTGTATTTCTTAAAATGTTTGTGCTTATTTTTCTAGTACTTGCAGTCTATTCTGTATTTTTAGTACTATGTTAGTACTACGTTGTAGTAGTACTACGTTGTAGTACTTGTAGTACTTTTAGAATTCTAGTAATTGTAAGTTTCCAGTTTTTTTTTTTTTAGGTTTTCATTCTCGGTATTCGTTGATAGTCGTCGATAGTTTACGGTAGTTTTTGGGAATTTTTCGCCAAAACTTTTTGACCTCCGCCGTCACTCGCAATGGCTTGTTGCCATTGCAATTTCTAGTTATATTTTGATGTAATTGTTTAAACATATAAGAGTAGTTTATGTATACTTTTCCTTAGTCGGTGTAAATCCTTATTCGTAGAAAAAGATTCAGTTGTGGTCATCTGGACTGGACTTTTTTCAACTACAACTCAATCTTTTTCTACAATCAATTGTAGTCAGTTGAACTGTATTCAGTGAAGCCATAGAGCGGGAGAAGCCCTGGTCATTTAGATACTCATCAAGTACTCGTCAGGGATGAGGGAGCTAAAGCCAGTTTACAATACATTGTAAAATGGCTGGCTAGATTTTGATATTGAGAATGACTCTTGGATGAGTCAAAACTAGTCTTGTTTTTCTAAAAAAAAGAAAGATCACTAAAACTAATAGCTTTTTCTACCTTTTCCTTAAATATAACATAAGCATAATGCATGTCCTTACAAATGTGATCATACAAAGCACAAATTGATTTTACTGATAGCAATTGCTGATTTATTCACAATGAAAAAAACATTGACAATGACACAAAATGTTGTGTTCTCTAGCCAATAATCCAACCAGAATTCACTTTGCAAAAACTAACAACTAAAACCAGTTTGGCTAAAATTACTTACTGCATCGGTAATAGAAATGTCATAGTATAAGAAAAAAAATAAAAAATAGTAATAATATGAATTTATAACATTTGCTTTTAAAATATTTGGTACAAATAGTGACCTTCTGGCTGTGATTGGTGCAGTTAAAATGTTCCAGAGGATAACCAACCGCTTCAGTAGTCTGTGCTTGATTTACAGTATGGTGGAGTTGTAGAAAGACATCCTGAAACAGTCCTTTCAGTCACAGAAACAGCGCTTTGTTCTTGGAGGTAAAGTACCTCTTCAGCTGCTCCTATAAATACATCAGAACATGGCGTATTTCTTCCGTTCGACTTGTTCTGGTCATTACGTCTCTGCCCGCGCTCACTCATCTGCCCTAATGGGTGGGGCTCCGCCTGATTTGTGGATTACATCATTTTTATGCTTTCATGATTTCAAGTTTTAAAAATTGTGTTTCTGGAAATATCTGTCTCACTCGGAGCTGGCATCCAATTGTTTTCAGACAAATCAGCTCAACAATCAGCAATTATTATTTTTTGCAAAGAAAAGTGGAGGATTGTCTTGAAAATGGTCCTCTACTGTAAGGAGTTACAAGAGGGCCATCATCTTTGAAACATAAACTGTGAACTGTGGAAAATAACGTTAACATTCAAAATATAGACATTTGCCATTTTCAGGGATTGAGCACTAGAATTTCAGCATTTGGGAAAAATATGTAATAATAATAACAATAATGTAAATAATATTTTTTCCTTTTTTGTTGATTTATTTGGCATTTGATTTACCAAAACCATCAAACATGGTCTTATTTTTAGTATATTGATGGAACAAAAAATGCCATGCAAAAATGTAGAATCATTCTTAGGCAGACTCATAGCTGAAAGAAAGGCCTTATTATAGGTATTTTATACTCTTTATTGATAAATGTATTTTGCTGTGTTGCATGTTTGTTTGTTTGTTTGTTTGTTTGTTTGTTTGTTTGTTAGTTTAGCTAAGGCAATGTTTCATCTTTCTGTAATAATCAGCTCACTTATTTCTAAATTCACTCTGGATTAGCAGAACAAAGCAAATGTACGTACGACAGTACAATGTGAGAGGCGTAAGAAGCTTTTGTTCAATATTGTGAGAATAAAACACATACAGCACCTACAGCACCAGCCAAGGCATCATGTTCTTATATTTTTATTTTTCAAATTAAACATATAGGTAACAGGACCAGAGAGAAAATACATAAATTAAAATAAGTAGACATAAAACCTAGAGAAATCATGGCACACAGAACCCAAAGAAAACGTCCACGGTCTGTCCATTTGTCCCAATGTAATCCTTTCCATTTAACGGGTGTCCAATATAATGTTAGTCCAGTCCTGGATTGTCGATTTTGTGTCATCCACTTTTTTGTGAGGGCCTTTTTTTGCTGGCCACCAGGAGGATGCTCCAGAGATAACCGCTGGTTGTGTCTATGGCAGGAGTACTGAGGCCCAAATAGATTGTCTGTAAAACTTGATTGATTTCAGTCCAAAACTTCTGAACAGGACAGTCTCAAAACCCATGATAGTGTTTAGCCTCCTGGCTGCCACATCCTCTCCAACAGTCTGCATTTCCCTGTGAATAATTGGCACTTTGACATGGGGTTTTAAAGAAGCGGGAGACAGTTTTCCATCAGAATTCTCTCCAGACGTACATACTGTATACTTTCCCTCTCGCCATCAGCCAGAACAAAGTGACCCTCTCTTTCCCATCCATCCTTAATGCAATCAGTAGAGTGAGTGCCCAAATTGTTAATACATTTGTATAATTTAGAAATTAATCCCCTTGAATTTCCAATTTATAAGATTTGATAAATATTTCATTCAAAGGGCTAAGATGGTTCTTACTCTGTTAAATTTCTTGTTTATAATAACTCCTTATTTGTGATCTTAAGCCAGGGGTCTCAGACTCATTTTACCTGGGGGCCGCTGGGGGCACAGTCTGGGTGAGGCTGGGCCGCATCAGGATTTACACAAGAAAAGCGCTGATAAAACATTACACTGTTATAAAATATCTTTATTTTTAACACAAAATAATGAATTAAAGACATGAAACAATGAATAAAATAATAAATAAGGAGTAAGGATAAGGACAGATAAGCAACTAAAAATGGCAATTATGCAAATTCATTTTGGGAAATTATTAGGCAGAAAGCATAACAATTTATTTTTATACATCACCCAACTACGGAAGTAATACCAGACACCCAGTTAAAAGGAGCTATGCTTGATTTGTTTCATATTGTTGCTAAGAAAAATGAAGTGTGTTGTCCTTTTTATCTATGTCATAATAGACATTTTAAAAGTACTTTTTTCAAAACCTTTCAGTTGATTCTAATCTTACCGGCAAGTTCCTGTTTTTCACTGTATTATGACAGTTTTCCTCTCCCAAAGTTCTGAAACATCATTTTAAATTGACTCTGGAGTAAAATCTGGGAAATATCAATGCATCAGAAAAAAATTTACACATTTGAACCTTCAATAACAGTTTCCAGTTTTGAGTGACCCCATCTCATTGCAAAAATCATGGATAGCTCCTTTAAATCACAACAAAACCACATTGCCATTTGAAAATGTGAAGGAATGGAGACTGTTTGTAAATGAAGTTTATTGAATCACAGTATAATACAAAGGGTAATTAATATATCACTGCTAGGGAAGAGAAAGCCTTCAATAGCTTCCCCTCCAGACACTCAGAGCTGGACGCATCCACTTCCACTTTCCTCGTCCAAATATGGTCACAGGTTTGGACTTGACGAGATTTTCTTCCTAAACACATTTGAATACAGTTAACACATTATTACAGACATGCCTTTAGTTATATTACTTATGCTGCGTGTGCACCAAAATATGAAAAGACGTGCAAACGGTAAATGCCTCACCACGGCGTAACATAAACCAATATTCTATACAGCTTCAATCATTAAGATAAATTACAGTCACCTCGATAGTATGTTAAGGGCTTCAAACCCTCACGTGAGGCAAGCGGAGCCCTGCGGAACTTTGGCCGAGAACCACCTAAACAGAAAACTAGCCGTCGGGATTTCATCAGAAGGGTATATTTCTCGCATCATATCGCGCCAGAAATAAAAATGAAATCCGAAATAATCAACAGAAACTTACCTCGAGGAGACAGACGTGGTGTCGCTGCTGCCGTCTTCACTCTACAAACGCATGCGCGTTGGCGACTCGAGAGAAACAACAAAGAACTGATGGGCTCCACTCAGACGCATGCGCATAGCTCAAACCGACAGAAACAACGGCTTCTCGCTCTGAGCGAGGCAGCCCGGCCGATGTCCCGCCCTCGAGGTATATACCTCACCGTGATTGGTTCATTTAGCGCCGCACACAACAAGTGTAAATCTTGAGGGCCGCACTTATATTAATCTTTCATATTAAGATGGGGGCCGCAAATTATCGTACCGGGGGCCGCAGTTGGCCCGCGGGCCGCGTGTCTGAGACCCATGTCTTAAGCCAACCAGTTTAAGAATTTAGCATCTTTGTTTAGTTTACAAATTTTGATTGCCTTTTTGTTGTAAGCACATATTTCACCCAAGGGTTCTCCACCTCCCCCAAATGACTCAGCCGTCATCTGCCAGTAAGGCCTGTACAGGAACCCCCGGCACAACATTAGTCTCAATATTTTTCCATTGAGCTTCATATTCTTTGGAATTGATAGAGTCTGGGCAAAAACATTCATTTTAATCGTTCCAGTCCTTTCATTCAGACTTAAGTATGGGATAAAAAGTCAAAATTGTTATTAGATCCCTATGACAGACCACATCTAAATATCTAAGAGATTCCGTTGGCCATTTAAATGGATAGGTCTTTCTAAAGGTCAGAGGGGGCGCCAGAATGAGATTATCCAGACATTGGACCAATTTCTTGTAGAAAATGCATCACATTGGGTATGGAAATGTGTAGGTTGGTCAAATACAGTAGAACATTATCTGCATAGAAGGCAATTATAACTTCTGTCCTATCAATTGTAATGCCATGAATTGTTATTGATTGTCTAAAAAAATTTAGCCAATGGTTCCAAATACAAAGCAAACAGGAGGAGAGCCCTGCATGGCCCCTCTTTCCACAGTCAGTGGACATGTCAGATGACCATTGATTTTAATTCTTGATGTTGGACCATCGTAAAGAGCCCCAATATTTTTTAATTAAATAATCAATTTGACATTTGTTTAGTACTTTTAATAAATATGGTCAACTAACAGAGTCAAAAGCTTTCTCAGTGTCCAAATTAATTATTACGACTTTGTTTTGTTGTTTTTGTATTTGGCTCATTATGTGTAAAGATCGTCTTATGTCGTCTAATGTGTGTTGTTTGTTAATAAATCCTGTGTGATCATTGTGGATTAAGTTTGGGAGTATTTGTTCCATCCTTTGGACATAATTGAGGTGTAGATACGCAAGACATCGTGTCCAGCCCAGCAGCAGCTGTGCTCTGCAGAGGAGAGCCTCAGTCACACGTGTGGAGCCCTGTGTGAGCGGCTGTCACAGCTCTCATACACACACCACGCGTGCTCGCACACCTACCTGCCACAGCCCTGCTTCTGTTCTGCACAACAGAACCACCCATGTGTTTCTATCTCCATCCCAATCTGCAGCACAGCACTGCTCCCTCTGGGATGCTCTGCACCAGGCTCACAGACACACGTACACACGTACACACGTACACACACACAGACGTACACACACACTCAGATATTAAAGACATGTAGTCAGGTCCACACATGTTGTCATTCAGAATAATAAACATAGTAGTGTGTTTGGTTTCATACCGCTCTTCTGTGCACACTCAGTCTTTAATACATGCTTTAATCATTCGTTCCCCAGTCACACTACTTAATGTATGCAGCCATAATTGCCTCGGGGCAAACAGCCCTAAGCATGGCTTAAATCTGCACCTACAGCCGATAACTGCTCCTGACACGGTCACACTGAAATGAGCACTTATGTGGGAAGTGTCTTGCCTAAGGACCCCATGACTGTGCTGTGCCGCATGTGGGGTTTGAAATGCCAACCTTCATGTTCACAATGACTCTCATGCACACTCTCGTGCACACTCGTGCATGCTCTCGTGCACTCTCATGTCCCTGATGCTCCTGATGTGAGTCTTTGTGGCAGCTCAGTGTGGCGCTCTTATTGCATTAGTGAGTGTGATTTTATCCTCTTTTTCTAGTCCCCTCTCTCTATCTCACTCTCTCTCTCTCTCATTCCCTGTCTCTCGAGCCCTCTCTGTCTCTCTCCCTCTCTCTGTATCTCTCTCTCTCTCTCTCTCTCTCCTGTGTGATTTACTGCTACACTGTTTACTCGTCCGTGCAGCAGCAGAGACCAGGGAAAACTGTCTCACTCCCTCTCTCCAAATTATGGCCATTGATTTGTGTCTTTATTATGTCTTTTGTTGAACCCTGTGCACTGGCGTCATAACACTTTGTAGCTCAACACTACCACCTAGTGATGGCTCTGCTCACTGCATGTGTGTGCGTGTGCGCGTGATGTCCTCTGAGCAGTTAATTCAGTGTTACATTCACATTTATTTGATGAATAGACAGTGAGGTATGTGGAAGCATACACAATCTTTATTTCATGGGATTCTTTTTCTTTTCTTTTTTAATGGAAGTAAAATAAGACATAATTCATTTTCCACATAGGACACATAAAGGTGTTTTATCCTTCTACGTATAAAGCTGCGAAGTTTTCAGCTGCGAAGGACAGCACCACAAAATATAGGATTAGTCAAATGCCTGAGTGCAGCAGAACTATTCCAAGTGTACATGAATGACAATAGCTTACTTGGTAGAAACATGAACTTTCTAACAGTTGGCAAACTTGCTCTTGCCCCATTGCTGTGGCATCTCATGATTTAGAACATGTGTCTAGAAAAGCACATGCTTACAAAAAGCACACGTCTTCTTACCAGTCAGGCGTTTCTGACTCCAGGAACTGAGTTAGAGCTTCATCTACAGAGAGCAGAGGGAAATACAAAGAGGAAATAAACAAACCTTGCTTGTACTGACGCGCTAAAGTAAGCACACACTTGTAATGAGCGGAATTTGAGGCAGAAATGCTCAGAACAAGTCTGCAGATGATTGATGGAAACAACTCCAGCGATGTTTTTGAGGGAACAATGTTATAACATGGTTAAAATAGAGAAAAAGTACATTTTACACAATATGTGTCCTTTAGGCACTTTGTACTTCACCAGAACAAACATATCAACCAAAGCTAGCTTAAAATACAGCAGGCCCCATTGGGCCATCACGGGTCACAGGGGGCGACAAAGGGCCACAGAGGGTGACAAAGGGCCACAGAGGGCTACAGAGGGCCATCACTGACTCTCCACCAAGTGCTCCAACAATCTCCTTCAGGACCTCCAGCCCAATTTGATTACAGTGTCACTCACAGCTAATGTGTGCATGCATGTCCGAGTGCGCAGCTAGGACGAGGTTAGCTTTTGTTCAATGACATTAGCTTATAATTAGCATGGCATTAACTGTGGAAAGAGTAAAAGTATTTAGGGAAGCTACAACTCAAGTAATAGCAACTGTCTGGGCATAAATGTTGTTTTATTTTTGTAAGTAAAAAGTTCAATTTAATTCAATTTTTTTTAGTAATTGGAAGAACAAAACATAAAACATTAAATAATGCAAAAAAAATGTATCTTCAAAGGATAGACACTAAAATGAGAAACAAAAAACATAAATGTTCAAATAATTTCATATGGTAAAGATAAAGCGTTTGCCACTTGTGTATTTACTCACAGTTCGAAGCAAAACAACATTTTACTCAAATAAAGCCTTATTCGGACAGGATTTTGACCTGGGGTAAATTGTAATCATCATGAATGTGCAAATCGTCCTGTGTATAAAGTCTGTAAAGTTCCCTTGGATTGTACCTCCTGTATTTCAGCAAACTCAGAGCTGCTCAGGTGAGTCTAGTCCAGTGTGATGCTCGTGTTTGTGATTTAGACAGGTTTCAGTCTGTGGATTGAAGCTGATTCTCATTCTAAACGTCTCAACGTCCATTTTACGTCTGGGTTAGAACCAAAATGTTAATATTAATTAGACCATTCTCCAATCCAATTATTGTTTTTTTCTGCAACTAAAAAGTCAAAACTCAGACAAACTGGAGTAATGAAGTACAACTCCGTTGTCGAGGCAACCAAGGACCAAGCAGCATGGAGACTCATGGAGGGAAGGTTTGGATTCTTTTAATGCAGAGTTGAATGGATTAAAAAAGAGAAGCTACACCATAAGAAATATGATCGTGTGGAAGTCATTCTGACTCTGACAACAACGTGGTAAAGAACAAAGTGTCACGCTACAAAACGCTAAAATAAATAAACAGATTACTGACATTGCTTATCCCATGTGAATGCACACAAAAAACACTATCATTGTGTCTTAAATTCAATTTTATCGCAAATAAAAACGAATCCGCTTCAGAGTACTGTTACACAATCTGAAAACGACTTCTATACGTACAATTTAATTAGAAACAAACTCAAACAGATTTAATTTTGTAGCTGTGTACCACCTATAACAAAAAAACACACACAAAAGTAAATAAACCCATGACACAAAGTTAAATAACTAAACGCACAAATGGAAGTGACAAATAAATAATAAACCGTTGTATAAATATAAAATGCTGCTGCTACAGTATGCACAGCCCAGGATAAGAGCAGTGTGAGACCTCTGACAGTGGGACCCTGTATCCTCTGGAACGCTCTGTTCTATCTGTCAAACAAGCTCAACCCTGCGCCCCTAATGCACCAAACATCAGCTCATGTAAACACGGCACTGAGCCGGTGTTCCCAATTATCGGCTGCATATTTTTTCTGATTTGAAACACAACCAGAAGGCCGTCGTCCTCTGCACCCCGGGGATCTCCGGGCTGGTGTGCTTACTTTTCTACTTGTGTTGGTTTTTCTGGTGGAAGTGTTGAAGGAGCTTGTTTTGTCTGAAAGACACTTCAGAGCAGAAAGTCTCCAGCCATCTCTCTGCACGCTCTATTCTGCTCCCTTCTGCGCCCTTCCACAGCCCACCTTGCCTCCAAAACAGCGTCGCATTTCAGTGCACACCCCCAGGCAATGCACGTGCAGATTCACTAGCAAGTACCACATCTCACAATACAGTGTAAATATGAAGTTATTGAATATGAAGGCAAAATACCCCAAAATAACTAAACTTTACTTCATACTATACACCAACATGTTAACAGATGCTAATACAAAAAACGTACACACAAACTAAATGTAGGCCTATACTAGCAACAGTTACATATGTACACATTAGTGATGCGTGCATCCCGCTCGATCCGAATGGCTTACATTTTATTGATAAAGTTGCCATCTTGCATAGGTAAACACATGCAAATACAAAGTCATGTGCCCTAGTTTGTTAAACAGTTCTACTGAATATTGCATTAGGTCCAGTTCAATTCAGTCTATTTTTGTAACACCCAAAATCTCAATTGGGTGATAATGAAATGATCATGAGAGGCAGATTAAATGATGTTCACAGGAATTTAGCAAATGGATAATGTCCCAGCAGCCCCTGTCCTTAGACTCTCCTTCTCAGCAAGGAAAAACTGCAAAACCTCTGTGGGAAAATGTAGAAACCTCAAGGAGAACCATAGTGAAGGAGAGCTCCTACTCCCACAGACTAACAGGTTTCAGATGGTTCCTCCAGGCAGTTGAGGAGCATCCGGATCTACAGGTGAGGGTTGAGAGATGAGGCATCTAAGGTGCAGTTATCACTGGAATTGAACAGCAATGAACATTCACAGGTGAACTAAGATATTAAATATTAGTAGTAGTAGTAGTAGTAGTAGTAGTAGGAAACAGAGGATAGTGCTCAAGCTGCCATACTTCCCCCAGTATATAGTCGCTCCTAGGGCAGCAATGCTGGGAACTATAGGTTTTTATTTCTGTTCCTAACTGGCCTGACCATAAGCGATTCCAAAGAGGAACGTTTTTAAGCCTGGTCTTAAATGAAGAGACTGTGTCGGCCTCTTTAACATGGACAGGAGCTGATTCCACAACACAGGAGCTTGGTAGCTAAATGCTCTCTACCTCCTACTGTGCTTTTAGAGACTCTTGGGACCACCAGAAGTCCAGCATTTTGAGAGAGCGAAGTGCTCTGTTTGGATGATAAGGTACTATAGCATCTTTGAGGTAGGATGGGGCCAGGTCATGTAAGTCAGGAGCAGTGAACTGAAGAGACTGAAAAGCTTCAAATAAATTATTATCCAGTGAGTGGTGTTTGTTTAACTACAATTCTTTCAAGGGTTTCAGAGACAAAGGAAAGATTTGAATATTGAATATATAATTGTGAGCCCGCGTTGTAACTTGAGAGCCCAGATTCTCATCGGCCGCCATTTTTGAAAATGCTTTCCTGTTTGTTACTCTCCCTTTGACCTCTCGCTTTGCGCCCGCCCACCGGTGTTTCACTTCCGTGTTTTACTATTGGGTTACTGCCCCATTTGTTTCTACCCCTAAGCCTCAGCCCCTAGGGCCTTATTGAGAGGAACTGTGTGTGTGTGTGTGTGTGTGTGTGTGTGTATTGCACTTTATTGTATTTTGCACTGCATTTTATACTGTGAGGACTGGAATTAGTATTTGTTTACATTTTATCGTTTTATTGTACTGTATTTTATAGAGAGGATTGGAGATTGTATTTGTATTTGCACTTTATTGTTTCATTGTACTGTATTTTAGATTGTGAGGTCTGGAGATAAGCACTTATATTTGTATTGCACTTTATACTTGTTGTAATGTATTTTTGTGGGACTGCAGATGGAAATTAGCTTGAAGCTAAATCTGGTGCAGACATATTTTTAATGAAACTGCACATTGTCCTAATAAACTAAACTGAAACTGAAAAAAAAAGAGTGTGTGTGTGTGCCTGAGGGTGAGTGTTAGCATTTAAAATCGACTTTTAACTTAATAACTAGTAATATTAACATTAAATTATTGCTCTTAAGTTAAGATAATTGAATACACCTTTTGCTATGAAAGGTATAGAATAATAAATACATGGAACTGTCTCTGCGTCTTCAGTGACCCTTACCTGTGTGCCTTAGGCTCATTTCTCCAGGTTAAACTGGGGTGGCGTTGTTGGACAACTTCAGTTAGTATTATTGGTCAAAGTGTCATCTGCTCTTCTGCCACACATATAAAGTTGTTTCTCCGATTTTTTTCTCCTTTTTTTCCGAGCTTTGATAGCTAAAAGCACACCCACATGCTAACCTCTAGCTCACATCTAGATGCTAACAAACATTTAAAATCTAACATATCCAAACTAGGCTTATGCCAAAACAAGTTCCACTGAGATCCATTTGTGCATGCCTACTCAGTCGCTTTATTGAACAGTTTAAAAGTGAAATGAGCAGGCAAAGGTGGCACACGGTGGGCCAATAGGTCAGGAGAATCTAGCTGCAGGATTAGCTTTCTGAAGACATAACTGGACCAAAGAAAACCTGACCGGACACAAATGACACCAAGAGCTCAATGTGGTCCTGGAATCGATTGCTAACCACTTTGCCACCGTGCTGCTTAGAATAGGACACATGTGTGAGGTCAATGTAAGGTCAGTCTCTGTTCATGAACCTGTCACTCTGCTTCTTTACCACACCATGTGCAGTCACAGTCAGGTCACGCTGCCGCAGTGAGAAGGTGTGGCTGAGTCCACATACTTCTCTTGTAAATATGTGTTAATAATCACTTTGTATTTTCACTGCCGTCATTAGTCTGCTTTATTCATTTTAGTCTTCCGAAACTGTGAAGCTCACAAACTGACATGGTCAAATAAAAGTGAAGTTTGTCTTTTCCTGTGATTATATCCACACTAAAGTTAATTTGGGCAAAATATTTGTATTTCATTTATTTTAAATCTGGTCTAGTTTCATTCAAACACTACACACACTACAACCTGTAATAACCTGTAAAACCTGTGATTGAATGTAAATACATGTTTTTAAAATATATCTGATCAGTTCCTGGCTCTCAAACACCCTTTGGCACGTGGTTAATATTCACATGCATTCATTGTAAGACGCGTGCAAGGGTTTAGAACCAGAAACACGGTGAAGTGAAACTCGGACGGTCCAGCCAATCAGAGCGCTTGCTTTTGGCTCTTACCGCGGTCACAGCAGCTTTTACAAGAGACTCTTTGGGGGAAAACAGAAAACAGCGAAAAAAGTTGGGTACCCCAGTTTTAAGAGGGAATTCCGCTATTCCGCTATCCACTACTTACCACTATAATATTATATAAGAACTGTTGATTTGTGTAAAATGTTTCATTTTCATATGCACCACCAAGCCACCAAAGCACCATTTCTCAGGGCAGCTTCAGGAAGGGGGGTACAATTAATGGCGGCATCCGTTGTAAGGACGGGTCAAATGCTATAACTGATTGTTACACTGTGTTACATTCAGGTTACAAGTTGTTAGAGAGAGCATTTAATTCTTCTTAATGAGGTAGGTACAATTTATCAAGTATAGTGCAAGCTCGAGTTGCCAAATATTATTTGAAATGTTGCTCTATGAGCCTTGACCTTGCAGCCTGTTGCACGTTGATTGTTTAGACAGAAGCATGCACCTTTGTCCTGTTTTTCTCTATCCCCCCTCCTCTCTTTTACATTTTCCTCCCGTCCTTATCAGATGCAGACAGAGGCAGACCTTGGTGGCCATAGCGATATCTCTGGTCAAACACATTATACACCGCAAACATAAATTCTTTCATGTTTCTGGTAAAAGGGGGCGGCAGATATAAAATAAGAAGGCTTAGAAATGAATAAAGGGGTAGTGCTGGTTATTACTACATTTGGTGGGATAGTACTTGTGGTATAAATATTTGATTAGAGGTTTTCCCAGTGTATGGTTGTCAGAGTTGGGGCTAACGCATTATCTGGTAACGCGTTTGAATACTCAAATTACTTTATTAGAGTAACGAGGAACGTAACGCATTAGTTTTGTGTACCCATGTAATCTAGTACTCCCCAAGTTACGTTTTCAAATCAGTAACGCATTAGTTTTGGTTAGGTCTCCTCTCCTAAAACAAAGAGAAATAAACGTTCAGATTTTGAAAAACTCCTTCTCCTTCGTTATAAGCACTATTATCAACAGCGATGTGGTGAGTTTGATTTAAATAAACTACAGACCTAAAAGAAGCGTGTTCTGCTCATGTTTTTTTCATCGCTTGAGGACAGGCCGACACGTGCTTATTGTATGACATTGTATTGTGCTCATCTGTCAACATAAAAGAGAAATAAAGCTCAGTCAAACGCATTGACTTTGCTTGTTTATTTGATATTTTTATGATTATGTTTCCGTGTTTGTAGGAAAGCAAAGCCACCAGGCTCGCCCCCTTGTGTTTGGTTTTTGTATTTGCATCAATAGCGGTCGCCCCTCGAGGGAACTACTGTTGTGATTTTGGGCGTTACAAAAATAAATTGAATTGAAATTGAATAGCGTTATAGAACAGTAATATCAGCCTCGTGTTCGGAGGAGAACGTTCCGTAACGACTTACTTTTAAAAAGTAACGCTACCCAACACTGAGGGCTGTATGGCTGCGGACCACACCATTCACTTAAACATTATCAAAGGACTCCAATATGAAAAAAAGAAGTATAAACAGTGTCTGAGTCACTGTGTAACTTTTCTGGATGAGAAGTTTGCTCAGGACACTCCAAAATGGCCAATTATAATTTGAAATTATTATCTGAATTAGTTGACTCAAAGGCACAACTGACAATTCCTCAAGGTTAAAAATGAATTTGCTAGGTGGCAGTTATGAATTTTAATGAAGTTAGTTATCCAACTTCTTACAGGCACTAGTAAGTGGAATTGGCAAAAACAAATAAATATCGTTTTCTACTTCCATTGGGAATTCAAAGCATTCAACATCATCAAATTTCTGACTGATTAAAATGCAATCATCCAAAATAAAACCACAATATTCATTTTGTCAATATCGTCCACCGTTTCTGTAATCGCCAATGAGCAAAGAGGCTCAAGTCAAGCCCTGCATATAGCTCTCTGCCTCCCCCTCTGGTGCTGGGTGTTGTCAGAACACTTTGCGAGTGTCCTCTCTGCCCTCTCTGTACTGTGGAGGTAAATGAGCCGGCAGCCCAGCGGGACCTGCATCACAAAGAAGCAGCGTGTGTTCCTCTCTCCGCAGCCTTCAGCTCAAACTGACATTGGCCCTGCTTATGGATATGTGTAAGCGTGCAGAGGAGTGACGGAGAGATATTGCGGCTGGGTGTAGCTTGTCGAAAATGTGCACAAGGAGAATAAAATGTTTGTGTTTTTTTAAACCATTAAAGGAAACAATCATATCTGTAGTCATGAGCTTCTCACTGTTTTCTTTGTCTGGATTTGCTGCAGCAAATTGAAAGGTCAAATACATTCAGCTATACTGCCTTAGAAAGGGATTCAGTTCTAGTCCTCTGAACAATGTCTTTGAAAAACAAGACATTTCGACTTTCATCCAAAAATCATTCTCAATATGTGTCGGATATTTATCATACTCTGTGCTGCGTAACTGCCCACTGGGTGGAACCTCCTGATAATAGCCTGTCCTGTTTACCTATTAGTTTGAACTGTTTTAAGTTTCCCCTGAAATTAATCTTCTTTGTTCCTCTAACAGCCCTGTATTGGGCCATAGAAATCCTATTGTTAGCTGGCTGCAGCTCCTCATCACTGATGAGTACCTAACCTTTCAGTTAGCCTTTAGCTCAGGTGCCAGTTTTTACATGGTAATTAAAATCTAAAGTAAAGCACTGAAAGGTTTACCACACTCTTAATGTGCGTGCAGGGTTGTCACCAGTAGAAACCACCTTGATTATTCATCATTTGCTATTTTTACGGGCTAATGCCAACGAATATCGGAAAAAATACATTCACTGGCTCTGGAAGTCTTAAAATTTTCCAGATTAGCCAAGTTGCTAAGTGATTGATCGCATGAGCATTCAAATACCACATCTATTAATTATATGTCTTATGATTCAATCTATCTACCTCCATGAAGAGAAGCAGGTGACGCCACAAGTTACAAGTCAGATCAGTGAAGAGGTGACCTCACTCCTGTTTTCCAAGGTATATTTGAGCAATAAAAAACACATGTATTTTAAGGGAATGTAAAGATGCCCTACTGTGGAACATTCTTGGCAAAAGCAAAAACCTCTCTCATGCATTGCTTGTAACCACACTCTTGAGCCATGATCTGGGTGAGGAGTACCCATCTGGAGGATTAAGGTGTTTTGTTTTTCCCCCCTGATTTTTAAATATTCACCAAACAAATCATGTACGCCGAACAAAAAAACATGACCAGAGAGCAAGACGTAAAATATTCACAATCTGTCATTTTTCAAAGTAATTCATTTGTCTGATGTCTGTTACTATGTCAGTCCAGTCCTTGATCGAGATTTGTGTCATCAATTTTCTTTGTGATGGCCTTTTTTCCTGCCGTCAAATGTATGTTCCAAAGGTATCCATTTATTGTGTCCATGGCAGGAGTTTTGAAGCCCAAATACTAAAATCAAGTGGGATGGCAATATCAAAAACAGTGCAGTGACTCGTTAACTTCAACCCTATATTTTTGGAGCATCAGGACAGCCCCAAAACACGTGATAGTGGTTTGCCTTCTGGCTGCCACAGTTTCTCCAACAGTCTGCATTTCGCTGTGAATAATGGGCACTTTGACATGGTGTTATGAAAAACATGACACATTTTTCCCTCCAGACATGTGATTTTGTGTTCCTCCACTGGGATGTAGACATATTTTCTCACTTATCGGCCATCAAAACAAGGTTATCTTCTCTTTCCCATTTGTTTTTAATATATTTAGTAGAGTAGAGAATATAGAGAATACAGTTTAGATATTATTCCCCTTGAAACGTTTGATTTATAAGCCTTGATAAGAATTTCAGTCAGAGGTTATAATGGTCATTACATCTAATTTCTTGGTTATAATAACTCCTTATTTGTAAATACATATAAAAGTCCTGTTTCTCCATGCCAACGGATTCTTTCAACATTTCAAAGGTTTTCATGTGATTATCTTTTACAATTCGTGAAAAACGTTGATGCAGTTGTAATCCAGACCTTAAATCTCAGTTCAGTTTTAATTGGTTCAACACCTTGGTCATAAACCAACCAGTTTTGAATCAGATTTAAGGCTTTTTGCTATTATAAAAATCATCAAACAGCCAGTTGGGGATGGAAAATGGTCTGGAATAGATAGAGGAATCTGGGCAGAACATACATTTTCATAGTTTCAACCCTTAGTTTTAAGTGTGGGATCAGAGTAAATTTTTTTAGATCATTCGATATAGTGGAGAAAATAGGAGTATAGTTTTCCTTTAAGATACTTGATAGTTCTTTATGGAGGACTACACCTAAATAATAGGTGTTCTTAAATCGATGGTGAGACAAGCTGCTGCCTGTGTGTGCTGCTGTCGTCAGGTGTGACCCTCTGAGCTGGAGCACAACACCACCTGTTGTCATGGCGACGGTTGAAGGACCCCCACATGGAGGTGCAACACACTGAATCACAGCAATCAGCGAAGGGAACATGCAACAAAGGAGTCGTGATTTCAAGTCTCTTCTTCTAGTGTACAAGGTTTATTTCAATTGGATTAAGATGCAAGATTAATTGCAATCAAAACAAAATCATAATTTGAATGCTCGCAATTAGCAATTTACAGAAGCTGCAATTATTCAGGTAATACATGTAATGTTCTTTTGCAAAGAATAAAATGTGATTTATTTTTTTTATTTAATTTATTTTAACTCCACAAACATGCATGGGATTATTGTATTAATAAGTTAATGCCTTTGTAGTCTAAAGAGGGTTTTGGGTTCAATTACTTCCGTACTTCCTCGTACAAAGCGTGAGTCTGGTGACCCCGCCCTCTGTCGTGCTTTGTGCTAAACTCAAAACCATATACCATACAAACAGATGCGTTTATTTTATGTGTGACGCAATTATTTAGTTTATTGGTCATTTGTCATTTAGAACAAGATCAAACTTCTTTCACCTCATATTAACACCTCATATTGTTTTATGCTTCACTCACTGATTCTGCAGAAATCCACAATTGTTTCTCAGTCCATGTGATATTTTTTGCCTTCCTTTTTTCCTCATAAACAGCCATGTTTGTTTGATACAGACGGTCCATGCGTGTCCCTGATTGGCTAATCCACCTGTCAATCGTGGCCATCTGAACTCAAGAAGATTACAGAGTGAGAGAATATCATTCTGGAAATTACAGGCAATTAAACGACCCCTGGTCTAAAGGAAAGGGGGATGCTAGGACAAATCACAAAACAGTTTAAGACATAAAGAGAAGAGTGCAAAGAAAATACGCACAGCTAAACAAAACGGTTTTTAGCTTGGATTTAGATTAGAGGCCTATCTCACATCTTCAGGAAGACTGTTCCAGTTTTTAGCTGCATAAAACTGAAATGCAGATTCGCCATGTTTAGTCCTGACTCTGGGCACCAGCAGGAGGGTCGGTCCCTGAGGTCCTCAGAGTCCGAGAGGGTTCATATGGCACTAACATGTCCGAGGTGAACTTGGGTGCTAGGCCATGGAGAACATTCTACTTTTGATTTCGGCAATGTTTTTTAGATGGTAAAAAGTTGCTGATGTTGCTGACTGGAAAACATCAAATTAGTTTTTATTAAGAGGAGGAAATCAGTGAGCTGTTGGTAAAAAACCTTTTCAAGGACTTTGCCCCAAAATGGCAGATTAGAGATGGGCCGGTAATTACTCAGTACTGCGGCATCAAGACTGCTCTTCTTTAGGAGAGAGGCCTTATGACCTTGGGAATGTTCCAGATTGAAGCGACATGTTAACTATATTGATTGAGTGATTTCTAAAGTCAGCACAGACTTTAGAAATCTGGTGGGTCACACATCGAGGCAGCATGTAGATGAACTCAGACTGGTGATGATCTCCTGGACAGTTGTGTCAGTTACAGGTGCAAAGTGAGTCAGCTCTAAGTGTGTAGGTGGTTTTAGGGTTTTTATTTGAGTTGTGGAATTCATTGCGTTTTTAATGCTCTGAACTTTGTCAGTAAAGAAGAATGCAAACTCATTACACTTGGATGTGGAAATTAGTTCTAACGGCCGCTGAGATGGAGGGTTTGTAAATTTGTTTACTGTGGCAAACAGGACACGCGAGTTGTTACTGCAGCTTCCAATTATTTCAGAAATATAATCTTCTCTAGTTCTACATAAAATGAGGTTTTGCATGGACAACTTCTCTCTGTAAATCTCTTTTTGAACCTGGAGCTTTGACTTGCGCCATTTTCGTTCGGCCCGGCGGCACTCAATTTTCTGTGCCCTGACCGAATCATCATTTCTCCATGGCGCCTTCTGCTTATTTTTTATCATTTTAACCTTCATGGGGGCAATGGTGTCGAGAACATTCAAAACACTGGACATTTGTCCAGTGATGCAACAGAGTTCAACAAATAATTTACACTAGAACATGAGACATTTTCAAAGTTTATAATTTCCATAAACAGTGCACCATCATTTATGTGTCTCCTCCAAACAACTGCAGGACCAGCCGATGGTTTGGGAAAAACAGACAGGTCAAAGAAGACACAGAAATGATCAGACAGAGCAACATCGACCACATTGACATTTGAAATATTAATCCCCTTTGTAATTAGAAGATCTAGAGTGTGCCCTCTGCTGTGGGTGGGGCCACTCATGTGCTGAGTAAGACCGAAAGTTTCAAGGACAGCATGAAGCTCTTTAACGTTTCTGTCACAAATTGTATCCAATTTGTATTTTGTTTTTGGTGCTTTAATAGTGTTCTGCCACAGTGAAAAACCAAGTGCAAAAAGGTGCGTTGAGAAATATTTACAGTACAAAAATCTTTTTGACAAAAAAACAACACATGAATCGGTTTCGCAGTCTTCCCCTTTAAGTCTCTTTTCAGCCACACGCACGTTACTTCATTCCACAGTAAACCAGATGAGACTGCAGGCAGAGCTCCTTTATACCCCCGTTTGCCCCTCCCACATTACATAACAGGGATATGAAAACAATATTTACACCATTTCTACAATTAAATGGCTAACTTTTCACAGTCAAACAGATAAAAAAAATATAATGGTAACTACAGAAAATTACAGACTAAATAAACAACTTCGAATTTGGCCAAAACAGACTCACAGTTACTCACATGACCACTGAAACCCGCGAGACTGAGGCATTTAAAATCCAAGGTGGATATGAAGGCGCGTGAGTCTTCACGTGCTCTCCCTGGGACAGTGCACTTAGGGACGGACCCGCTCCGTCACATCATCCCTCCCCTTTGGAAGGTTCACACTCTGGGGCAACCATGAAAGATAGTCCACAACAACATTGGTCTTTCCTGCTCTGTGTCGGATGATGAACTTAAAGAACTTGAAGGGCGGGGTACCACCGTGTAAGGCGACTGTTGTGGTTCCTCATAGACTCAATCCAAGTGAGAGCCTTGTGATCAGTCTCTAAATCAAACTCTCAACCAAGGAGGTAATAGCAAAGGCTATCAAAGGCCCACTTGATGGCGAGCCTGTCCTTGACTGCTGAATACCTAGTTTCCCTTGGCTGCAGTTTCCGGACAAGCGGGACAAGTGGCACATCATTATACATGGAGGGCCAGTAAAATCGCGACCTAAAACTAATTTTATGTCGGCCGAGGTGGCCTGCCCACGGAAGGGAGTGTGCGACGTGTAAAACCACCGGTTGACATCTTGCAGGTACAACAAGGCATTTACAATCATCATTAACAGAAAACAAGACTCCATCTTCAATCACAAACACTTCCTTCCCCACCCAGCCCCCCTTGATACTGTTTCCCACCTTGACAAACAAACCCTTCAAGGTTTCATCCTCTCTCTCCAACATTGCTATGTTCTCAGGTACCTCCCACATTTTCACAGCTGACCATGCACCCAAATCAGGATTCTCAGTCCATAGTTTTTTCTCAAATCGTCTTTGACGCCTTGATTTTCTGGGCCCGTTAATGCCTCCCTCTATCAGACTATCGTCAAAGTCAGGCAGAGGTTCCACACCAGCCTTAGCTTGGGCACGAGTGACTACAGGGCAAGAGACAACAGCAGCACAAGATACTTTAGCTACCTGATTCCCTTCCCCAACATAGTCACAGTCTATTACCGGCTCATTACCATTTAGCATGTCCACAAGCACGGGTAAATCCCACCCCAGGATTGCTTCCACGGGCAATTTGTCCACCAGTCAAGAGGTACTCGTGCTCATCAATGTTAACAGTCACATCAACTGTAGGGAATGGGTGTGTATCTCCATGAACACAGCGAACATCCACAGTTTTACAGTAATCCAGGCTGCCTAGTGGCACGAGCTGACGTTTGACGAGTGTCGTAAAGCTACCGGTGTCTAACAGAGCAATCAATGTCTGGCCATTGATCATCACAGTCTTACAATGAATACTACACCGCCGAGATAACCTGTAAACCCTGTCTCTGCACGGCCCAGGTAACACGCACCAGTCACCTTAGCCCTTCGCAGTGGGCATACGGAAGCCTTGTACCCAGGCTGCTAACAATAGAAACAAGTAAGTTCCTTACTCGGTCCTCGTTGGTTTGGGGCAGAGGTACCTGGTTGCTCCTGGATCTCTCTCATTGGCCGTGACTGAGGCAGCGTGACGAGCAGACAAGGTGTACCAGATCCCTGCCGATGATGTGGCGTCCCTTCGTGGGCGTTGATGTACAGCAAAGCCAGCCTGGCAGCTGACAAACCATCCCCTGGTTCATGCTCCTTGACCCAGGTCCGCACCTCTAATGGCAGGACGCGGAGCAGCTGCGTTGATATATGGGTCGGCAACCCACGGCTCTAGAGCCGCATACGGCTCTTTAGCGCCCTCCTAGTGGCTCCCTGGGGCTTTTTAAAAAATGTAAGAAAATAGATGGGGGGATATATTTGTTGTTTTAATATGGTCTCTGTTGGAGGACAAACATGACTCAAACTTCTTAACGTTTACCAACGCTGTAAAAATTTTTATTATAAATATAACATTAATTGCAGGCTGTGTTCAATTGCACTATAGCCCAAATATGGGGGGAAAGAGAAGAGGATTGTATTGTTATTGAAGTTTGAAGAGGACTGCGTTTTTTTTTGGGTTTTTTCCACGTGGTGTGTCATCACTCCAGGGGGCGCTGCAGGGAAAATACACATTTAATCAGGAATGCTAATTATGTATTTGTAGCCTAGTCATTTTGATAGTAGGCTAATATAGCTAATATACACTGACAGCCTGTGTTCCCTTCATATAAGGCTTGTATAAGGTATCTTGGGTTCGCTGTAGTGGAGGGGTGTCAAACTGATTTTGGAAATGGACACCCGCGTCTTCACGTGCTCTCCTCGGGACCGTCCACTTTGGGACGGACCCGCTCCCTCACACTGTGCATACAACTGAAAGCATCTCAGTAAAATCATCAATAAAATAAATTTTTGGCAAATAATACAAATAAAATGTTGCCAATAATGGTGAGGCTTGTATAAAACAATGAAGAGTATGGATGGACACTGATTTAGCTCAATTTTAAAAGGATACATGCTCAAATTATGAAAACACCACAAAGGACAACCTGTGGGTTACTATTTCATCTCTAAAATCTGCAGACACCTCCACCCTCTTTGTTTCTCGTGTTTCAGAGTCAAACTTAAAGTTAGGTGGAGCAGATTCTATTAGAACTACATTTCCTGTTTTTCAGTCAAAAACATAACATCAAGATTATAAGAAGAAATAACTTTATTAATTATGAAGATTTGTTACATAAGGATCTGACAATTAGCACAGCAAGTTTCAGTCTCGTTTCAGTGGGACTTATCTTTTCACGGGGAATATCGATCAAATTTCTGGGATAGGGCAGCCTGACTCGCCTTTTGATTTTTGATTTTTATTATGACTATAAATCCCGGCAACGCTGAGACCCAGTGCATCCTAGGAGATACCAGATTTTTTTTGTGTAGCAGGAGCCAGGGACACAGGTTCAAGAAGAAGAGTTCATCATTGTTGATATCAGAACTCTATCAGAAAATCGTGCTCTATTAGGCGTGGGTGGAACCATCTTAATGGCTGATTTGATCAGACTTTCAAGATGGTTGGGAAGACGCCTGAGTGGGTGAGATTAGAGATGGAAAGGACAAAGAGGATTCTGTAGTGGGAGTAGATGTTGCATGGCGGACCCAGGGCTGCTATGAGGGCAGGGGCCTGTCACAGATGCTTCAAAGGCCTTTGATGAGTACCTGGCAGCAGTGATTGTTGTGGTGCTGCTGCTGATGAGTCCTTCGCTGGAGGCAGTGGAGTTAATGTGGAATCCTTTGCTGGTGGTGGTGGAGCGGCTGCTGATGATTGGTGGAGGCTGTGGTCGTGGTGCTGAAGCTCTGTAACTATTAGGGGTTGTTGCCGCGACAAGCATCGTGTGACCACTGCTACAACCGGTTGTGGAGGCTGAGAACATTGTCCACTCGCACTCAATGTTACCATTGCATCAATACTGATTAATCCAATACTTTCACTGAGAATCATTCAGTATCAATTATTTCACCCTGAATCATTCTGTATTAATACCAGAAAGCGTCTTTAGTAGCGGTGTCTTATTTTATACCTCATCAAAACAATTATAGTTTTAATTTTTGTGAAAGTCATCTTGAGACAAATCACAATAAAATATAATTGTCATTATTGTTGTGATATATTGTGAACTTGTGACTTGTGAATCTTGATATGTATGGTTTTTGTTGGAGAGATAACTCCAGACTGTGTAGACTGTAAAGTGCTAGTTTAGGTTTGTAGCTGTCACTGCTCGGGAGTGTCGGCCAGAGCACTACTTGAGGCCTGGACGGATAACTGGACAGATGGAAACGACGAGGTGACGCGAGGACGGGTTCAAGAACTTTATTGAACCTAACAGGTACACAAAGAATGCTAACAGATTCACTGATAATCTCAGAACCGTCGCTGCCGGGCTCGTACCGCGTCTTATATACCTCATCTTCAAAGCACATGTGATGTCACAAAGCACGCCACCATGCAAAGCGGAAAGTAAGGGAATGCAGGGGACATCATAAAGTACGCTTATCATGCAAAGGCTGGGGCGCCCTCTACTGGACGCTCCACAAACTACAAGCGCATGGGAAACAAATTACGGGGCCTTTTGTTCAGTATTGCCAGATTAGAGGCAATGAACACCCCTACTTTGCGTGGAGGTGAGACAGACTATATCTAGCCGGTAACGCTCGGGCTCCTTCCCCACCAGCGAGGTGACAGTCCATGTCCCCAGCGCTAGAGACCATGTGCGTGACTTTGGTTGCTTAGGCATCTGCCCCGGCCCACAGCCCAAAACATACTGCACCTACCCCTTATGGTCCTTGCTGCGGTTGGTGGGCCTACAAGAAGGTGGTCCCAAAAGGCACCACCCTGGCCTGGCTACAGGACAGGACCATTCCGGACCTCGATACATTTATCCTCCAAGTAAGTACTTTGAACTGCAGCAACAAGGATTAAATGTTCAAAGAATAATTTTTTAAAGGTACATTTAGAACTTCAAAATATCCTTTCTTTCACTAAACAAAGATGGATCTGAGTCCTACGTTTTTTCAAAATGGCCCGAAATTCTGAGGGACTGGTCTGTCATCGTCAACACTCCGTACCATAAATAAACACTGTAATCTGAAGCAGAAAAACAACTTAAAACACAACAGCAATTTCCTCCAATCCAAGAGTCCAAACAGTAAAAGCAGAAAGCTTTTACGAAGTGTCACAGCAGTTACAGAGCCGTCTTCTCTATGTGTATAATCATCCTCACTAACAACTCTCCATTTTCTCTGCACTATCATCAGGACAAGCTCATTAATACATTTGTTCAGTCGTGTACTTTCTGAGCTCAATCTTTCACACGGCGCACAGCAACTTATAAGAGGTGTGTCGTCACAACATGAGGCCCTGAGCAGGTCCGTGTCTTTCCACATTCCCACTAATGTATCCCATTCAATACTTCAAATAAAGAATAGAAATAGAATAAATAAAACTGAGTGAATAAAGAGCATTTATGAAAAGAAAAAAAACAGACGTGTGGGAAGCAATGCTTCAAAGTTCAAATGGAACTGCTCCTGTGTAACGGTACTATGCATGTACAAATCTCTACGTTATTGGGACTAAATGTATTTTTTCACATTCCGGTGTGAAATGATCTGGAAACAGTGGATTTAACCCATTATTGTTTACTCATTGACTTTAAAGAACTGTTTATTTGTTTTCTTTTTTTCAAATACTATAAATTGTGGCTTATACCTGTTTGCCTAAAGTGTGTTTTTTATGTATGATAGCCATTTTATTAGCAATTAAATGTATTAGCAATTAAATTACTGGTTGTCCCTGAGCTCTCAGCCCCTGTTGGCATCTAATCTGTTCTTTGACCTGCTGTAGGCCGGGACAAGAGTGGTCAAAGACAATTTTACTTTTGTAGTTTAGCACACTCAGAATTGTCTGACCATGTAAATGTACTTGATGTTTCTCATCTGTTACTCACATCACACCTAATACATGCATTAACACTTCTTATTCTGAAACCCTTTTTCTCCTCACTCACTTGGACCATCTACCCATGGATGTTGTGTGGTAACATCTGGGGGGTCCTGAATGTTCATACGGTTCCTCAGCCATATAACAAGTATATTCTTTTCTCCTCCCCCTCGTACCGCTCGCTCTCTGTGCGGTGCTGAATAGGCGCTGATTTCTAAAGAATATCTGGGTGAATTATCAGAGCTTTAATGAAACGCGCCGCTCCTTTATGCAGAGAGCTCAGGCAATCAGACGATAAGATTGAGTTCTTCCACTCACACATGCGCGCCGTCAAATCAGACTGATTCATTCAACGGGAAATATTTCACAAATCATGCTCGCCTTTTTACACCAGTCTTCAGAATGTGATACATTTTGTATATTCCTCTGTAGGGCTGTTGGTTGAACCAGGCTGTGCTGTAATGTAGGTGAATAGCTAACACTCTCCTTATAGCGAGAAGGTCTTCGGTTTGAACCCAGGTCGAGTGGGTCCAGCTCTTGGAACTTCTAGCACTTAACTTTATTTTTTAGCCATTTTAATATTTTAAACTTGTTTAATTTCACAGCATCAAAAATGTTTTGGTATGTTTTTTAACCTATGTTGTATCGAGGTCAATTCCCAGACAGCGTCGGGGTCTCTCCAGTCATGTTTTGGACTGGAGAGACCCCGACGCTGTCTCATTTTTATCATAGGACTTGAAGATTCCTGCTTTTTTCCTAGAATAGTAAACTTGAATGAACAAGCTAATTAAAACGAGAACCAGGCTGGCAATGCTATGTGCTCTGCTCCAGCACCAGCCCCCGCCTGCCCAGGAACAAGCGCAGGCTCCGGCTCAGGCTCTGTCGCTGCTCCGGCCGCCTCTCTTGGTGGAAAGGACCAGATCGAGATAGACCTGGTGAATATGGCGGCTTTGCGGGAGATTACTGACAAGATTACAAAGTGGAGGCAAAGATAAACGCGGCCCTGGGGTAAATGCATGATTTGAAATCCAAGAATGGCGAAATGGACACCTGAGCCACAACGGCCGAGGAGGAGGTCTGACCTGAGGGACATCCTCCCTTCTTTACAAACCAAAGTGGCAGAATTGACAAATCAGGTTCGTGTTTTGACAGACAAACTGGACGACCTGGAGAACCGAGAACGCAGATGTAATTTGCAGATTGTTGGTATTCCAGAGGTTACTGAAGGTAAAGATGTGGTCAAGTATATGGATCCCTGGATCCCTGAGTATCTCAAACTTCCAACAAAAGCTGAAAAAATAAAGATTGACCATGCGTATAGCTCCCTGGCTACCAAACCGGCTCCGAACCAGTCTCCAAGACCTTGTATGCTGAAGTTCCACAACTTCCGTGATAAACCAAGCCCCAAGTCTCTTTCTTTAATGACTACTCAGCGAAGTGGTCAATAAAATATCAATTGAATATGCACTGCTGTATCGTGCAATGCTGAGGACCAACAGGAATGGAACGATGAAAAGATTCAGAGTACAGCAGAAGAGGCAACTCCACACTGGATCTGGTCTGACATTCTCTCCCTTTTAATTATTTTATTTCAATGAAAGCGACCTGGACTTTACTTTGGCATGAGCCCTTTTTTTTAATGCATTTAGTTTGTTCTATTGTGTTCCATTGTTGTGGTTCCTACGGTTCTGTGTTGTGTTCGACCAGAGAGTTGTGTAACAAAAGCAGACTTACAAGAATGATTTCAGAATCGTAAATACAATGGCATCTGAAAAATGACAAATTAGCATCTTTTAATGTTAATGGCATATTGGATCAAGCAGAATAACCTTTGAGTTTTGAACACAAAGATAAAGATGGCAGATTTGCACTGGTCAAAATAATACATTTTGTAAATGAATACATAATGTAGGGTTGACTGATATCTGGAGAGAGATTAATCCTAATGTCCGCCAATATAGAAATGTTTCCAACCCACGTACGATCTAAACTAGAATAGACAACTTTTTTATATATAGATAGATCCAACATTACAGAGACAAACATACAGTGAAGAAAGTAAGTATTTGAACACCTTGCGATTTTGCATGTTCTCCAATTTAGAAATTATGGAGGGGTCTGAAATTTTCATCGTAGGTGCAATTCCACTGTGAGAGGCAGAATCTTGAAAAAATCCGGAAATTACATCTTATGATTTTTAAATAATTTACTTGTATGTTATTGCTGCAAATGAGTATTTGAAGACCTGCCAATCAGCAAGAATTCTGGCTCTCAAAGGCCTGTTAGTCTGCCTTTAAAAAGTCCACCTCTGTTTGAGCTCGTTAGCTGCATAGAGACACATGTCCACCCCCCAAATCAGTCAGACTCCCACTACTAGCATGGACAAGACCAAAGAGCTATCAAAAGACACCAGAAACAAAACTGTAGACCTCCACAAGACTGGAAAGGGCGATTGCCAACGGGCAATTGGCAAGCAGCTTGGTGAAAAAAGATCAACTGTTGAAGCAATTGTTAGAAAATGGAAGAGGCTAAAGATGACTGTCAATCTCCCTCGGACTGGGGCTCCATACAAGATCTCACCTTGTGGGGGATCAATGATGATAAGAAAGGTGAGGAATTAGCAGAGAACTACTGGAGGAGCTGGCAATGACTTGAAGTGAGCTGGGACCACAGTTTAACAAAGGTTAATATCAGTAATACACTACACTGTCATGGTTTAAAATTATGCCTCGCACAGAAGGTCCAGGCCCGTCTGAAGTTTGCCAATGACCATCTGGATGATCCAGAGGAGTCATGGGAGAAAGTCATGTGGTCAGATGAGACCAAAATAGAACATTTTGCTATAAATTTCACTCTCCGTGTTTGGTGGAAGAAGGATGAGTGCTTCTACTTCCTGCTTCCGAAGAGTGCAGACGCTTCCCGGCTTGCTCCTGCTTGCTTCAGCTGCTTTCCTTATTTGTTTTGCTTTTAAATCAGTTTTTGTCTTCCAAACATTTTTTATTATGACTTTTTTAAGTCAACCAAGGATTTTAAGAGCATTTTTCAAGTTTTAATCAACAAATCTGACGGACCAGCGACATGTCCGTGAGAAGAGAAACAAACTCCTGTAAACGCTGTTGGAAATTTCAACAAGAAATTCATGAGCTACAAGCATGGATATTTGCTTTGGAATCTGAAAAAGGACTGCACGATACAATCCCTGTGTCATCCAGTGGTAAGAAGTCCACATTTTTTACAAGAAAAAAGAGCTACTTTCAACCTAAACCGGACTGACTCTGTTTCGTTCCCAAAACTGTTGAAAGATCAGGAACAAACATCTTGGACAAAAGTTGGTGCGAAGCCTAAGCGATACAAAGATAATGTAACGCCACCTAAAATACAGCTTACAAACAGGTTTTTACCACTTTCAAAGACTGAAGTAAATGAACAAAGGAAAAATGGGACACATGACGTGGCGAAAAGGCAGACAGAGACCGAGGGAGAATCAGTGCCTAACGTCAAGGTCATCTTGATTGGGGATGATGCGATAAGTCGCAGCGTCCTGCAGCGTCCTGCAGCGTCCTCATCACAGGCCTTGGACCCATCTGTGGCAGGCCGGCAGTATCCCTGCCATTGCCCCTGCCCTCAGAGCAGCCCTGGATCCCCCCTGCAACATCTACTTCCACTACAGATTCCTCACTCTCCTTTGCATCTCCACCCTCACCCAGGGGTCTTCCCAGCCATCTTGAATATCTGATCAAATCAGGCATTAATTAAGATGGCTCCACTCACGCCTAATATAGCAAGATCAAGAGTTCTGATATCAACGATGATGAACTCTCCCCTGACACAGACAAAAATCGCCCCACCTAAACCCCCCCGCCTTTCACCTAGTCCCAAACTCTCACCGGCTCCCGCTACACTAACAAAAGCCCCCCACCTATCCCCCCTCGCCTTTCACGTGGTATCTCCCATAGCTAGGATGCACTGGGTCTCAGCGTTGCTGGGACTTATAGTCATATTAAAAATCAAAACAACCCGGGGCCCTGTGTAAAAAACAGCCTCCCCTAGTGCTATTTCTGTAGTAACATCACAAAGATGGGAAAACAAAATGCGAGTCAGACTGCCCAATCTGAGAAATTTGATTAATATTCCCTGTAAAAAGATAACGCCCAGTCTCACTGAAACTAGTCTGAAACTTGCTGTGCTAAATGTCAGATCCTTATGTAACAAATAATTCTTAATTAATAATTGTATTTCTTCTTATAATCTTGATTTTATGTTTTTAACTGAAAAATGGCTTGACAAAAACACAGGAAATTTAGTTCTAATAGAATCTGCTCCACCCAACTTTATGTTTGAATCTGAAACACGACAAAAAGGGAGGAGGGTGTGTTTGCTTTTGTTAGAGATGAAATAGTTACCCACAGGTTGTCCTTTGGGGTGTTTTCAACATTTGAGTACGTAGCCTTTAAAATTGAGCTAAAACAGTCTCCATCCATTCTCTTCTTTGTTTTATACAAGCCTCCCCAGCACTGCAAAAGTTGTATTGATGATTTTACTGAGATGCTTTCAGTCGTATGCACAGACTTTGATAGTTGGTCATAACAGGTGGTTTCAATGTTCATGTTGATAATATCTTGTGACAGAAACGCTAAAGAGCTTCATGCTATCCTTGAAACTTTCGGTCTTACTCAGCGCGTGAGTGGCCCCACCACAGCAGAGGGCACACTCTAGATCTTCTAATTACATAAGGGGTTAATATTTCAAACGTCAATGTGGTCGATGTTGCTCTGTCTGATCATTTCTGTGTCTTCTTTGACCTGTCTGTTTTTCCCAAACCACCAGCTGGTCCTGCAGTTGTCCGGAGGAGACACATAAATGACAGCACGGGGAAACTTTTTATGGAAATGATTAACTTTGAAAATGTCTCATGTTCTAATGTAAATGATTTGTTGAACTCTGTTACATCTAGTGTTTTGAATGTTCTCGACACCATTGCCCCTATGAAGGCTAAAATTGTTAAAAATAAGCAGAAGGCGCCATGGAGAAATGATGATTCGGTCAGGGCACAGAAAAGGGAGTGCCGCCGGGCCGAACAAAAATGGCGCAAGTCGAAGCTCCAGGTTCAGAAAGAGATTTACAGAGAGAAGTTGTACATGTACAACCTCATTTTATGTAGAACTAGGGAAGGATATTTTTCTGAAATAATTGGAAGCTGCAGTAACAACTCGCGTGTCCTGTTTGCCACAGTAAACAGATGAACAAACCCTCCAGCTCAGCTGCCGTTAGAACTCATTTCCACATCCAAGTGTAATGAGTTTGCATTATTCTTTAATGACAAAGTTCAGGGCATTAAAAATGCTATAAATTCTACAATGCATTAATAACCCTCAAACCACCTACACACTTAGAGCTGACTCACTTTGCACCTGTAACTGACAAAACTGTCCAGGAGATCATCACCAGCCTGAGTTCATCTACATACTGCCTCGATGTGTTACCCACCAGATTTCTAAAGTCTGTGCTGAACAGTTTGTTAGCACCACTCACTCAAATAGTTAACATGTCGCTTCAATCTGGAACATTCCCAATTTCTTTGAAAACTGCCGTCATAAAGCCTCTCCTAAAGAAGAGCAGTCTTGATGCCGCAGTACTGAGTAATTACCGACCCATCTCTAATCTGCCATTTTGGGGCAAAGTCCTTGAAAAGGTTGTTCCTCTTAATAAACAACTCATTTGATGTTTTCCAGTCAAGTTTTAGACCTCATCACAGCACTGAGACCGCTCTTGTCAAGGTGACAAATGACATCCACCTGAACACTGACGCGGGCAAAGCCACAGTCTTAATTCTGTTAGATCTGAGTGCTGCTTTTGACACTGTTGATCATGGGATATTTTACAGAGACTAGAGGACTGGGTGGGCATCACTGGCACTGCGCTAAACTGGTTAAAGTCCTATCTGGAAGACAGGAAGTTCTTTGTCGAAATTGGTAACTGTGTCTCAGACCAGATGCCCCTGACCTGTGGGTGCCCCAAGGGTCAATCCTGGGACCCCTTCTGTTCAACCTCTATATGCTGCCGTTAGGTCAGTTGATACGCAGCGAGAATGTGTCCTATCACAAATATGCAGACGACACTCAAATCTATGTTTCACTGACGGCAGGTGAATATGGACCACTGGATTCACTCTGTCACTGCATCCAACAGATCAGTGTGTGGATACAAAACAACTTTCTCCAGCTGAACTCAGACAAGACTGAAATCATCGTCTTTTGGCCCACAGAAACAAAGAGAAAGTGTTAACCGTCACCTCCAGAGTCTCGCTCTAAAACCTACAAATCAAGTCAGAAATCTGGGGGTAATAATGGACTCAGATTAGAATTTTAACAGCCACGTCAGATCAATAATATCAGCAGCTTTTTACCATCTAAAAAACATTGAAAAAATCAAAAGTATAGTGTCTAAACCAGACCTGGAGAGACTTATCCATGCGTTTCTCTCTAGTAGATTAGACTACTGTAACGGCCTGCTCACTGGCCTCTCCAAACGAGCTGTAAAACAGCTGCAGTACATCCAGAACACTGCTGCTCGGGTCCTGACTAGAACCAGGAAGTATGATCACATTAGTCCTGTGCTCAGGTCTCTGCACTGCCCCTGTGGCTCAGAGAATAGACTTCAAAGCAGCTCTGCTTGTATACAAGTCTCTCCATGGCCTAGCACCAAAGTACATCTCGGACATGTTAGTGCCATTTGAACCATCTCGGACTCTGAGGACCTCAGGGACCGGCCTCCTGCTGGTGCCCAGAGTCAGGACTAAACATGGGGAATGTGCGTTTCAGTTTTATGCAGCTAAAATCTGGAACAGTCTTCCTGACGATGTGAGACAGGCCGCTACTCTGGCAATGTTCAAATCTAAACTTAAAACGGTTTTGTTTGGCAGTGCATATGACTGAAATGCTTTTCTTTGCACTCTTCTCTTGTATGTCTTGAACTAACATTTTTGTGATTTCTGCCATGTCTTTGTGATTTTAATGCATTTTTTCCTGTTGTGTGAAGCACTTTGAATTGCCTTGTGTACGAATTGTGCTCTACAAATAAACTTGCCTTGCCTTGCCTTGCCTTATGGCAGCAGGAACCCTGCCTCACCTTGAGTGCCTATTTAGCATCCGAATGCCCAGGGCGTCTCCAGGGTTTCAGCAGACCAAAAGATGGTTTGAAAGAGGAGTTAAGGAGGCAATCTTTGTTAAAAAGAGAATCCTTCATTAAATCGTAATGGAGGTTTAAGATTCAACCTTCCAGTTGTTTATAATGGTCTGCTGAAACCCTGGAGACGCCCTGGGCATTCGGATGCTAAATAGGCACTCAAGGTGAGGCAGGGAACAATAGAACAATAGGCCCATCCCAGTTTCAATGGGCCATTAGCAGGAGGTCCCGCCCTGTGGGCAGGGCTTTCACAGAGTAGGATATAAACAAGAGTTCTCAGACTTGTTTCTCTGATTGAGAATGACTCTTGGATGAGAGTTGAAACGTTTTGTTTTTTCTAAAACAGTCCAGATGACTACAACTGAATCTTTTTCTACTCTGCTATATAAAGCTATTTATTTCTTATAGTTTTTATTGTTTTATGTTTTATGTTTTGTTCGGCTTGAACGTCAAAATTAGGCCCACGGAGTTTGACACCCCTGATATACATTCATCTTTATCTCTATAAACTCTTTCCAAAGGCTATTCTGCTTGAGATCAATATGGTCTTTTGCTTGCCCCTGTTTGAGGAAGAGTAAAGTCTGTCATAACAAATTTTATTTTTTTTTCATCTATGTTGGACCTTGGTCAAAAGTTTTGCATTTCTGGACCACTCTCGCAGAGTAGTCATTTAAGAAAGAGCCGTGGGGCTTATTTGGTCTGGACTGGTCCGTGGCAAGTAGTCTAGATGCAGCCATGACATGCTGTTTATTACTGAAATTATGAATAAGTCCTGGGCACTGGTTTGGGGCTGGCTTGGGAGCTAGAGAGAGATGTGCACGGTCAAGCTTTATTTTCCCAGCTTTTGTTGAAGTTTTAGATATTTGGGGATCCAAGCCTCCATAAACTGGACAATATCATTCCCTTCAGTGTCCTCTGGAATACCGAGAATCCGCAGGTTACTTCTGCGATTACGATTCTCCAGATTGTCCACTTTGTCAGTCAAGACACGTACCTGTTTTGTCAAATCTGCCACTTTGGCTTGCAGGGTAGAGACTGTGTCGTTGGCTGTGTGCCTCTGCACACGTCTGTACAGAGTGTATGTATCTTTTAGGATGACTATCTCGTGGACGCCTACACCTTATGTGTGGCGCTTTTGTATCTTTAACGACGGACCCAATCTCATCTGCCCCCTCCCTAGATTTAACTTTCGCTAAACTAATCGTCCCAGACAAAACTTCGACCAAAGCTTTTAGTGTTAAAACTCGCTCTGGATCAGTGGGTAGGTGCGCCAGGCCCTTCCTGGACTTTGAAGTGGCCTTAGTGCCGACTGACAATCTAACCAGTGTGTGTTCTAACCCTCTCCTCAGGCACCTGCTATGCGGCTGCGCTTGGACATCGGCACAATGGGCTATTGTGTTGGGTGGAATTTTTACATGTTCAAATGTTGTTGTGTCTAAATAGTAGTTTTAGAATTGTAAATAATTTCTTTTAGAGTTTTTGTTTTGCTGTGCATATGACTGAAATGATTTTCATCGCACTCTTCTCTTTTATGTCTGAAACTGTTTTGTGATTTCTGTCATTTCTTTGGGATTTTAATGCATTTTTTATTTTATTCTTTCCTGTTATGTGAAGCACTTAGAATGGCCTTGTGTACGAATTGTGCTCTACAAAAAAACTTGCCTTGCCTTGCCTATGAGGCACAATTTAGTCGGCCCCTCCCCTCCCCAGGTACCAGAGACATGATAGCCTCCCTCAAACTAGGCAGGGTTTGAGTCTCCCGAAGTGCCCAGTCAAAAGATACCAAAGCATGTGGATAAGTGTTTTTCCCAGAGCTCCACACTACTTCAAGGTGAACCCATCATTCCCCGATGAAACACCTTGCATTTCTAATCCTTTTATTTCAGCTCCCAATTTTGAATTTTGGTCCTCGGCCATAGCAGGCAAATCCAGGTGCCTGGGTGCTAGCCCGGGTGTCCAGAAAAATTCTACCCCATCTTTTCTATCTCCTGAGAGCTTAGAGAATAGTCCCTTATAGAAGGATTCAAATGATGGCTGAACTTGGTGCACTCCAGGCATATACAAACACATATATACATAGACATATATACATACCTACAGTATATATATGTATTGTAGATTTGGTCCAGTTGATTGTGTAGTCAGACCTAGCTGAGAATGAGTTTATAATTTTAAATGCTTCATTTAGTGATTGTCTGGGTAAAGTAAAGTAGAATGTCATCTGCGTACAAGCTGATGTTATGTTGTGCATCAGTGGGATGTATTCCTTTACTGCTGTCACACTGGCGTATGGCGGCTGCAAGTGAATCTATAAATAAAGCAAAAAGGGAGGGAGAGAGTGGGCATCCTTGTGTGAATGTGGGTGGGGTGATACCATTAGTTCTGACTGAGGTGACGTGTAGAGTATCTTTATTCAATGGCTGAATGAATCCCTGAAGCCAAATTTTTGGAATTTATGAAAAATTAAAAAAATTCAATTTACTGCATCGAAGGCTTTTTCTGCATCTAATGATGTTATAATAGTTTTGATGTTTGAGTGCTGTGAGATGTTTATTAGATTGGATAGTCTGGAATTTGCTGTGACGTCACTTCCAGGTGAATTGTAGAGTCTGAGAACTCAGACTTGTTTCACAGATTGAGAATGACTCTTCGATGAGAGTCGAAACGTTTTGTTTTCCTATAACAGAGTCCAGATGAGTACAACTGAATCTTTTATATATGGAACACTGCTGGACGAATGACACCGACATCCCTATTCGTTCGGAATTTGACCGATAGCCTTAGTCATCTAAAGTGACCACCCAGAGATGGGCCATGGACGCAGAGAGGCAGTGTAAGTCCTCTGTCGCTGAGCTCTTGCCCACTCTGTCACAAATTAAGTGTTCAGACTCAAGGCACTTTTTCAAACACAAACAAAGTGGTCTCCCATCCAAGTACTAACCATTCCCATCCCTGCTTAGCTTCAGAGATCTGACAAGATCGGGCTTTGAAGTTGATATGACCCTTTTGCAAATAGTGTTTATAATTTTCCCAGTGCTCTTTGAGGTTAAAATCACCGCCACAGATACAGATTCCCTCAGTCCTTTGCAATCAGGTCTATGACATTTCAGTAGAATCGAAAGTGACTCACTTCCTGGTGGAGCATACACATTAAGTTTAGTAAACACCTTACAATTAATACCTCTTTTAATCAGTACAAACTTGCCCTATTTTGCTGTATGTTCAAAAGCTAGACTGCTTGAGACCAATATAACGAAATCAAGTCTGTTGGGTGGCTGTGATCTGTGGCAAGGTGTCTGGCTGTGTCAGTTTAATAGGCTTTGGTTATTGAAAGGGGCCTGGTTTGGTGCTACTGAGCGTTGAGAGCCTGTTCCCTCTGGGAAAAAATCATTGTCCAAGCTCATTTTATATATATATATATATATATATATATATATATATATATATATATATATATATATATATATATATATATATAATCTCCATGCAGCCCACATCCATGGATATAGGTTCACAGTCAAATGGCAACAGCCAAATACTACGAGTAAGGCAAGTCCAAAGAAGACAGCTCAATGGCAAGACAAGTCCGCGGGCAATAAACATCTACGCCCTGCCATGATCAGATGCCCTGTAGGAATAATAAATTGGCCAAAGAAGAGATACAGACCACAGATGTCAAGGTGAAAAAGCTGCTCACCATGCATGAAGGGTTCCACCCAAAATCCAGCACCCTGAGACTGAACATAGCCGTTAGGAAGGAGGCCATGGACTAGTGGAGCGTGAGAGCCACTATCCAGAATGAAACATCCAAGATCTAAAAGTAAATCAAGGACAAGACCCACCAGATGACGTGCTCAGTGAATGTCTCAGGCAATGACAGAGGAGGGGTTTTGGAGGAGGGACCATCATGGGAGGACAAGCCCCTACATGGGATGTACACCGGAACATAACTGAAGTGGCTGATATCAAGTAATCCTACCAATGGCTAGAGCGGGCCGGTCTGAAAGACAGCACAGAGGCACTCATCATGGCTGCACAGGAACAGGCCCTGAGCACCAGAGCAATAGAGGCCCAGATCTACCACTAGACAAGACCCAAGGTGTAGGTTGTGTAAAGGGCTCCGAGACAATTCAGCACATAACTGCAGGGTGTAAGATGCTGGCAGGGAAAGCATACATACAGAGCCATAACCAAGTGGCATAGTGTACAGGAACATTCTGTGTGGAGGATGGACTGGAAACCCAAGGTCAAAGTGGGAAACAAGGTCAAAGTGGGAAACACCCCCAAAGGTGGTAGAGAATGACCGAGCCAAGATCCTGTGGGACTTCCAGATACAAACTGACAGAATGGTAATGGCAAACCAACCAGACATTGTGGTGGGGGATAAACAGCAGAGGAGAGCCGTTGTGGTTGACGTGGCGATACCAAGTGATGGCAACATCAGGAAAAAGGAACACGAGAAACTGGAGAAATACAAAGAGCAGAAGAGAGAAGAGCTGGAGAAGGAGTGGAGGGTGAAAGCGGAAGTGGTGCCCGTGGTCATCGGAGCACTCGGGGCAGTAACCCCCAAATTTGAGGAGAGTTTTTCCAGATCCCTGGAAAAACATCAAACATCTCAGTCCAGAAAAGTGCAGTACTAGCAACAGCAAAGATACTGCGCAGAACCCTCAAGCTCCCAGGCCTCTGGTAGAGGACCCAATCTTAGAATATGGGATGAGACCACCAGTGCAGGGTGAGAAGGGAATGTCTTCCCCAGGTGAACACATAATACGGATGAAAATCCAAGGATTTTCCGCGGCCCCACAGTAAACTATGATGCCATTTTGAAACTCCGCTCCTCAAGTCAGAAATAAAATGCCACAAACAATTGTGCACCAGACAAACAGCAGACCCGATGTCCCACTAACTTTAAACTCCAGCCTCAATCTTCAGACAGTTCTACAACAGGGTTCTAAGCACTCCAAAAGAGACCAGTGGGCTAACAAGGAACCTAGAGATGAGGGGGTAGGTGCTCTAAAATCAATCACTTTACTCACCTTGATTTACTGAAAACTGGTCTAATGCTCCTCCGGACCCATGCAAACGAATAAAGAACATTTCCTAATGCCAAACCAAACAAAGACTCATTTTGCACCTGTAACTGACAAAGCTGTCAAATCAATTCATCACCATACATGCTGCTTTGATATGCAACCCACCAGATTTCTGAAGTTTTTGTTGAGCACTTTGTTACTGACCCAAACAGTCAAAATATTGCTTCAATCTAGAACATTAGTGAAGGCACTTTGTCCAAAAGTCCCCTAAAAGTCTGTTAAACTGAACAGAAGCTAATGCAACATGCAGTACATACAGATTACATAACTTTGTGGTCCCACCTGCTTCTACTCCAGACGATGGCCTCCTTCCTCCTCCGCTCACACTCTCAGACAAGCAGGATGCTTCTGTTTGAGTGGCTCCTCACACAGCAAATCATTCACACCCAGCTGTTTTGGAGCATGGCCCACTCCTCTGCAGTGCAAAGTCTTCACAGTGACGTAACACTTGAAGGACAAGAGCATCCACTGAACATGCCATAATTTTTACCTCACAGCAAGAGGTTCCTAGATTTACGGTCATATTCTGTTTCATGTATTGACTATCGCTAGTGTTCGTTGAGTGCAACGGACTCCCGAGTTATACTAATACATCCACAACGGCCCAATCCCCCAGCCAGTTACTCCTGACCATATCCAATCCAGGTTTCATGGACATTGCACTGGGCTACTCCAGCCATATTTCATTGGCAGTATAAAGTTTGGTATGTGTCATCAGGCTTCAAAGAATCACAAGCTGTTAATTTGAGTTGTTGTAGCACTTGGCCTTTAAACATGTTCCTTTACCTTTGCTTTCACATCTCATGTTTTAGAACTTAAAATAATGGATGTACTGAAAGCACACATAACTTAATATCTGTGAGGTGCTCCCTCATCAGGTTTGATGTTAGCATTCCATCTACTGGCAACAGAGGGAATTACAACGAGAGAAACAAAAGACTTCCTAAACAGGATTCATCTATCAAGTGTGAGTGAAGCTAATTACAACTCCAGGTATGTTTTTATGCTGGAACAATGCTGTAACATTACAAGCGTTTGTGTTTCTAAAAAAAATACCTTCAAAAACTATTGTGAGTAGGGTCGCCTCTCTACGACCCTGACCTGCAACTTGGCCTGGTGGTGTCACCTGCTTATCTTATGGAATAATGTGGAACATTCAGACAAGCCGGTGGTGGACGTTATATCAGAAAAGTTACATAGTGCACCTTCAGACAATAAACGCTTTCCACCCCTGTACCATTTAACAATTAGAAAAATAAATGTGATTCCTCAAAAGTGTAAATTCTGCTCCAAAACTGGGCTGCACAATATTTGAAATTATTGCAATATGCCATATACTATAGCTGTTTGATACTGCAATATAAATATTATTGCTTTATTTAATCTACTTTTTAAATAAAAACATTTTAAAAATGTAATTAAATGTAGAAATAAATATATTTGGGCCATAATTGAATGTAACATGCAACATAACCAAGACTAAATCAAGGCTAACTTAGTTTGGCAGTGCTCAACAGGGGTAAAAACGCCTGCCTCTTGGCTCACCTCTCTCTGGACCTGCTATCTCAGGTTTTGGCAGGCTGACGCTTCACTGTGCCCTGGGGGAAATAGCCTCGTCAGACACCAACACCACCAAATGTGTGCCTAATGCTCCACGCGGGACCAGCTGTGATCAAAAATGGATCAAAGCAGATGTAACGCCTTACTTTGAGACATCCGCATTTTGTACCTGATCTTTAAAATCCTTGCTCCAGGACTGAAGCCAATGCAAACTGACAGGTGCTTTCTAGGACATTTTAAACCCAATTAGTGTGCATTTCCCAGGCATTTCACTCTCATTCCGCAACGGGTTGTCTGGAGGGGCTTGACAGAACTCTGGTCTGGGACGTTAAAGGAGAAGCGGTCGGTTGCCATGGAGATGGAGTGCGCGCGGAGCTCCCGTCGGGCTGTCAGTTTGCTCTAAGTGGGCCGTCAATCTGGGCTGAAGTGGTTCAGATCTGGGCAAAGCAGGAGTGGAGCTGGCAGAAGTCCTGTCCAACAAAAGAACCTCTCTGTTAGATCATAGGGTGCTGTCTGCTCACCGAAATTCTGCAGATCTGAGCAACACTGGGGCCGGCTACACTCCAGACACACAACCATTTCTCAAACTCTTGGGAAATGGTTTTGATTTAGTTTGTGTCCTCCACAGAATAGTGGTTTAGAAGATGGCCCTCTTGCCTCACAGCAGGTGGGTCCTGGCCGCATCCGTTCGCCCACTGCTCCTGACAGGTCACCAATGAAGGACGGAACACATGCTGAGGACACATTTTTCTATAGGGACAAATAAGGCAGCATCTAGAAAAAAAAACATGTGGCTGCCTATGCGAGGGCATTTAGAAGCGTCAATTTGTACATCAGAGACGTCTGCTTCTCCTACGCAAGTCTATGCACAAACAGTTGAAACTGTTTTATGTTACTTACATATTCATTGTTGGTCGGATAAAGGTTTCAAAACTTTACAAAAGTTGATCGGAAGGACGATGCTTTACAGAGCAATAACAAGCCGTGTCTGTCGTGTTTGCGTCCTTTAGGCTGCTTACCTTCAATGTGGCTATTTCACGCCATGCCCTTCTCCTTTCTTAAGCTGTCCTTGCAAAGTTTATGTTTGACATTGTAAAGCATGCCATATTTCCTCAAAATATAACCTTTTTAAAAAAGAAATACACAATGCAGAGCAGTTAGAGCTTTTGCCTCCCAACAAGGAGATCATGGGTTCGATTCCCAGGCCAGAGATCACATGATCTCTCTAGATATCCTTCCTGAGTTACTGTGGATTTTTCCCGAGTACTCCAGCTTCCCATAGTTTACCTAACACACGCACGTGTTAGGTAAACCCTAGTAAATGAATGTCAGAGTGTAACTAGCTGGCCCCTGCCCAGGTGTACTTCGCCTATGGCCCAAAGTCACTGGAGCCATGTCCGGGTATCTGATAAAACACATATATTTTTCTACAATTTGACCTGTCGTCCACACATAATCCTCCGGTTATGCTCTTGAAAACGGTGCTTTTGGAAATCTTCACCAAAGTGAAGATTTTGGAAAACTGGTTTTGTGTTTGAGTGTGGATATGGATAAACAGCGTTTTAAAGTCCCAAACGTCACTATCTGTGACAATTACTGAATACACATCACACATGCGTCCTTGTTTTAGTCAGTGGACAACGTGGATCCTTTGAGAAGTGTGTTACTTTTGATTGTACACGTGCGGCGCAAAGAACGAGTGCTTTACAGTCGGCGATATTGCACTAAATAACCAGATAGATCCATGTCGGTGTAATCCCTCATTCGTCCAGGAATGTACCAGTGTAGAAAAAGATTCAGTTGTAGTCATCTGGACTCTGCTTTTAAACTTGTTTCACAGATTGAGAATGACTCTTGGATGAGAGTCGAAACGTTTTGTTTTTCTAAAAACGGAGTACAGATGACTACAACTGAATCTTTTTCTACGAATAAATCCATGCAAATAACTCGCCAAATCTGGCTTGATGTTTTGCGGAAGTGATGTCAAGGAAAGGCATGCTCTCATTGGATAGATTGGGTCTAACTTTTAGTTTAACACCATCAACTATTGGTCTGGCATGTTTATGACCGTGCTTTAGCGTGCAATTATACAGGTTTGTGTGGATGGACATGTATTTTAAACGATTATGTGTGTACGCAGTACTTTTTTTAAAACGAAGGGCGGCGGATATGCGTTTATAAAAAATGCCCGCCTACCTGTGTAGGGGACGTGGTCTGGGTTAGGCTCCAGTCTCCTGTGATCCCTGACGGGGACAAGTAGTAGAAGATGAATGAATGGATAAAAAATACTATTTGATAAAGCTTCGAACTGAATTTGAGCTAAATAAACAGTATTTGTGTTAAAGTATACAAAATTATTTCTTGAAAAACAGCCCACATTAACCGCTTGCCGCTTGTTATAGAGACAACAAGATGGTTGCCCAGCAAGTGACAACAGAGGTCGAAGTTCTGGAGGGAAGGACTATTCTATTACATATAAATAAGATTCAGCTTCAGTCGCTTTTATATTGTTTTCAGCATGTGTTATGAGTGCACCGAAGAGTATAGCAGTTTTAATTTGGATAAAAATAGTTGCTATTATGATAGTTTAGCTATGCAGTGAAGGACATTTAAGTGCTGAACATATCCAAATGAGTCCAGTGAAGGTGTATGGACTTTAAAAACAACCACCTGATGACATCAATCAAGAGGAAAAGAGCTTTTTGCTTGAGACTGATTAAACATCCATCCATCCATCTTCTTCAGCTTATCCAGGGCCGGGTCGCGGGGGCAGCAGTCTAAGCAGGGACTCCAAGACTTCCTCCTCCCCAGACACTTCCACTCACATACTTGAATGAAAAGAACATGACTGCAGGTGTATGTTTTCAATAAGCTCAAAAAGTTTATTCTTGACACAGATCTAATTGTTGTGGTCTTTGTTGAATTGTAAGATGTCTGTCACACTTCCTCAGGACCGGAGCTCTCCCTCAGAGCCAGGCCGGGTGCATTAACACAGCATGAATTATGTATGCAGCTGAGATATCGCCTTCTTCATCTGGCCCTGCCCCACTGCGCTGGTGCGTGCCGTGAAAAGCAGATGGCACATACGGAAGTGGCAGTGGTGTGTGAAGAAGGAGTCCAAATGCTTTTCCGACTCTAAAAATAGTTCCCAGTTTCTCACACGCAGTTGAAGTCTTGACAAACGATGGAGGGTCAGGATGGCACTTTCATCAAGTCTCACATATGTATCAGGTTTTTTGTGTTTGGTTTTGATTGAGCTGGTTAAAGATCTGCTCTATCTGCACAGTTCAGCTTCACTGGGTTCTCTGTCAGAGCTGCACACACCCAGGCTGAAGAAAGTGAAGGAGGGAGGGGAGCTTGTGATAGAAATATTCATAATGCGAGCTGAGGAGCGAGTCTCGTCTTCAGACACTTGTTTTATGTGTGTGGAGAGGGAAGTGGCAGGTGTGGGTTCTGATGACTCTAAATTCTCTTTTTGCTCCACAGAAGCACTTGTGACAGGTCCAGTTTTTATAGGCCCCTGGGTTAGACTTCATAATGTCCCTGACCTCACAGTGGCCCAGCTGTGCAGGAGGAGGACAGGGTTGGAGTCCACAGTCTTGGGCGGGTTCTGGATCAGCTGCAGATGGCTATTTTGTTTGTGTTTAATGAGAATAATGACCACATTTTGCACTCGATTGGACTGGAGCCGTTCTGAACAGGTGGTATGAGTGGCGCTGCAGGGACAGCTGTGTGAGGATTACAACTCAATGTAATTAGTGTTTGTCTCCTAATCTCTGTTTGCATCCACACTTCTCCTGCTCCTGTATCTGCGCCTGTCCATCCATTTCTCATTTACCGTGAATATCACAGCATCGGGCCTTCGGGGGCCCTCGGCACAAATGACATATTATCAGCCTTCACTGTGACACGCGTGTTGGAGCAGTTACTGATTGTCTCTGGGGCCATATCCCTGATAGACGCAATGCACAGGAAGCAAACACATCTGCATGTGTCAGCGCTGAGTGTGGCTCAGGCCTCAGACTGAGGAATGTGAGTGTGGGTGTGTGTGGTGTGTGTGTGTGCGTTTGTGTGCATGTATGTGGGTACGTATGTACAAGATCCTGGTGGTGTGTCACTTGTCCCTCCCTGGGGCCCTCTCACTTTGCTCCGTTTTAATTGAGTGTATCTCATCATCTGCAGTGGCTCCTTCTCCTCCTCTAATCTGTGTTTAGGCCCCCCCCACCCACTCCATCTGAAGGAGTGTGGTGCCACCCGCGGGTAAACAAGAGGGTGGTCCACAGGTCCACTGCATGAGCACAGAGAAACAAAACACTTTACTGTATTTATTTAGCATTTAAATTTTTTGTTTCCAGTGTTATACATGTTATTCAATTAAATAAAATATTATGCATTTCTTAAATATAAATGTCCTTTCCTTTTGTACTTTTGTTTTGGCATCTCATGTTTTACCAATTAAAATCTTTAATATAAAGTAATGTGTTTTTTTTGTAGTTGTTTGCCACATCAGGAACTGAGTTGAAGCAGAATCTACTGGCAGCAGGGGGAATTATAGGGTAGATATACAAAGCTATCTTGTCCCTAACATGCTAATGCTAGCAAACAATTGTAATTGTAATTGATCGTGATTTGAGGTAGAAAACTCTGGTTATGATTTATGGACCTGGTTTGCCTCACTTTAAGGTGCTTTGTATGAAAAGGTACACTTTTTTTCACGTCTCTTTTTTTATTTTATTTTTTATTTTTTAAATATATATTTTTAAGGAATAGACTTGGAACACAGAACACTACAGAACACAACACAACCAGAGAGCAAAAGTCCCACCTTTTCCGAAGTCTATCAAATTTAGTCTGAATGTAATTTTTTCCATTTGTCTGATATTTGTCCTGCGGCAAGTTGGCCACTGTCCAGGGTGTACCCCGCCTAAGGCCCAAAGGCACTGGGATAGGCTCCAGTCACCCGCGACCCCTAACAGGAACAAGCGGTAGAAAATGGATGGATGGATGATATTTGTTATTATATCAGTCCAGTCCATTTCTTTGTGATGGCCTTTTTTTCTGCCACCAAAAGTACCTTCCAAAGGGATCCATTAATTGTATCCATGTCCATGTTTATTAAGAGGAATGGCAGGGACTTCTGGTATTGGAGAAATGAAGGTTCTCACGAAGGGTGAGAGAATATAACTGGTCATCAGATATGGATCAGGATGTCCAAAATGCAGCGCGCCATGGACTCTCTTAGAGCCGAGTTATTAGATGCCATAGCCCCGGTGGTGTCCGCTGCAGTGGCCGCTCATCTGAAAGCAGAGGGAGTAGGAGCACTCATGGAGGAGGTCGAGCAGTTATTTATAAAGCATAATTAAAAACACCACGATGGTTCTGCCCGGTGGTCGAGTGGTTATGGCACAGCACACGCATGCCAGGCTCCAACTGCAGCCGTCCGCAGTGTTGTGAGTTTGATTCCTGATGCAGTCATTTACTGCATGTCCTCCCGTCTCTCTCTCATCCCCCATTTCACGCCACTTTCCTGTCCATAAAGCCTACAAGCACAAAATCGTTTAAAAAAAAAAAAAAAAGAAATCGTTTAAAAAAAAAAAAAAAAACACACCACAAAGGCCCAAATTGCTGTACAAAGGCAATTTAAAATACAATAAAACATACTAGACATGTAAAAACAAGATCAAATAGCGCTATGAAATTTTCTGCTCATCTTGTGTTAAGAGCTTGTGTAAACAAAAAGGTTTTTAACAAAGATTTCAAAATATTCAGAAAATGGGCTGTTCTAATGCCCTGAGGAAGACTATTCCAGAGTCTGGGACCCACAACTGCAAACGCGCGGTCCCCTCTGGTTTTGAACTGTGACCTCAAAACATCCAAGGTCATCAGATTTGCTGAGCTCAATGCTCTAAAAGGAACATGGACAGACAAACGCTCTAAAAAATAGGGAGGAGCCAGCCCATTCAAAGATTTGAAAACCATCAACAATATCTTAAAATCAACCTGAACCTGACAGGTAGCCAGTGCAAAGCAGCCAACACAAGAGAAATGTGATCATATTTTCTGTTGCCTGTGAGCAAACCAGCAGCTGCATTCTGGACTAACTGCAGGCGGTGGATGGAGGCCTGGTCTAAGCCGGAATACAAAGAGTTAAGTAGTCTGAGCGGCAGGTTATAAAAGCATGAATGACACGTCCCAGGTCAGTGTGGTGGATACATTTTTTCACTTTACTTAGCAAGCGCAGGTGATAAAAGGCCGATCTAACAACCTAGCTGATTTGCTGGTCAAACTCAAAAACAAGGGGTGTCCTAAAATTAAGAAGAAATTAAGAAGATAAGAGGGGAAATGAATCATCTGACTTCACAGGAAATAGTTCAGAGAATACTCGTTACCAAATGAAGATATGACTATCTTGGAAACTTAAAAAACAACAAGCTGAAAGGAACAATTTTTCAAATAAGGGACAGGCAAAATGATGTAATCCTAACCAAACAAGACCAAATCCAATCAGCATTATCATCCGTCTATATATTTTTTTGTTTCAATGGTCATCTGACAGATCCACTGACTCTGGAAAGGGGGGTAAGGCAGGGCTGCGCCTGGTCTCCCCTCCTATTTGCTTTGTACTGTATTTTGAACCATTGGCCCAATTTATTAGGCAATCTAAAACAATTCACGGTGTTACTATTGATGAGACGGAACATAAAATTGCCTGCTATACAGATGATGTTCTACTGTATTTGATCAAACCAGAAATGTCCATACCCAATGTGGTGCATTTTCCACAAGAAGTTGGCCCAACGTCTGGATACAAATTAAATGTACAAAAAACTGAAATCCTCGCTTACTGGCATCTCCCTCTTACCTTTAAAAAGACTTAATGGCAAACGGAATCTCTTAAATATTTAGGAGTGGTACTCTATAGAGACCTAACAGCAATTATGGAAAAATGATACCCCCCTATTTACTACTATAACAAAAGATCTTGAAAACCGGAATCTTATCCCATACTTAAGTCTAAGTCAAAAGATTGAAATTATAAAAACTGATGTTTTGCCCAGGTTTATCTGTCTGTTCCAGACTCTTCAGATTTCCATTAATTTTAAATTGGAAAATTTAAATGTTCCAATTTAAATTGGTCTAGAGAATTTTTTTTTTCTGCTCTCTGATGTAAAGATGAATGCAAAAGTGGTCCTAGTAGCTGCACATTGTGTCACTAACTGCTGTCTATAATCCCTCACCTGAGCTCAGCTGTAGACAGGTGCACTTCCCTGGATCATCTCCTCTCTGAAAGTTATCTTCCTGTCAGAGTGTGATGCTGACAGCTGTCATTCAGACTGAGGCCTGCGGGGGGCTCCACTGTGCCAGGCACCCCTTTCATACGCCCCCAAAATGTCACACAAGTCAGCCGCTGCTAGACTTGTTATTACTAATATTCACTTTGGATCTATTTTTGCCAAGTCTGTGACAAGGAGTTTTCATCACTAAAAGCTCTCTTGGGAGTTATTAGTTGGAATGTTGGAAAGAGATGGCACTGGTACCTTACAGTAAGAAGGTCCCGGGTTCAATTCTCGTATTGAATGTGGTCTTTTTATGCACAGTAAGCATGTTCTCCCTTGTGTCAAGCGATTTATCTACTCTGCCCGCATCAATATAAAACAATATCGGCTAATTCTCCAAATAGCTACTCCTTTCCTCAAGTTGCACCTGGCAAGGAGATCAGCAAACTAATGCCTTTATAAATTATCTAACTTGCTTTATTCTAGTTCTAGAAAATGCTTTTAATTCCATACAGTCAATTTATAGGTTGGAGGTTGAAGGAATGCCCACTGACAAAAGGAAGGGAAACCTCTGGAGTAAATCAATCCATTCATTATAATGTAGAAGAGTTACTCTGTCACCTTCTGTTCAATAACCACAACAGCAAACACAGACTTTAGGAGTTATTGTGAACCAAATATATACACAAAAACATGGAGGGGAATAATCTGGTAACAGTCCAAATATGTATGAATATCCAATAAGGCTAACAGCAGCTATATGCAGCCAAGGCATCTACAGAACAATGCCTTGTTAGTTACTACACAACATGAATTGTTCTTAAACTACAAAGGGAAAAAAGTTGTGTTTTCCATTGATTAGGTTGCTTTCGAGAATTTGTATGATAATAATCTTAATTGATTATAATCTCAGATGGAGGGCAGAGTGTTATGTAACTGTAACCTTAAATCTGTATTTGATTTACGAGACAATCAGGAGCCCTTACCTTGTAAAACGTAAAGAATTGCAGCTTGCAGTAGCTGCTGAGGCTGATATGGCTTGGGGCCATCACAAAAGCACAGAAAAGTTAGACCACCCTCTGCTGGGGAACATAAAAATTACATCCTTACATAACTTTAAGGTAGATTTATTTTCTCTTTTTGAAAGAACCATCAACATTTATGATTGACAAATGTTGATTTGTTTGGGATTGGCTCCGAAAAACCTGCAATATTAAAAGTCCTTTCAACTGACAACAATCACGCTTGTTTCATGTGTAATTATCATAGAAGTTAATATCTCTGTAATTACTAGGCCAATCTACATGAAACAATTAATGGCACAACGTTGAATGTCTTCTCTGTCAGCATAAAGTGAAAAGTGAAACTATTTTTTCACTTTAGCTTCAGAAAGGTTTTTACCCACGCCAGACCAGGCCCCCACTATTACTCGTTGCAGTATGTTATATATTGAATTATGAAAATTTATGTGAATAAAACTTTTTTTTTTTTTCAAAAGATTAAACATAAAATACAAAAACAAACAGAACACAACCAGAGAGCAAATTATAAAATCAAAAATACAAATCAACATCAACTACACATTTAAATAGAAATTTTAAAAAGTCCCATTTGGTCCATAGTCGGTCAAATTTGTCCATGTTCGAATGTCATTTTTTCCATTTGACTAATATCTGTTATTGTGTCAGTCCAGACCTTGCTCGTCGGGGGGTTTTGTGTCAACTATTTCTTTGTAATGGCCTTTTTCCCTGCCACCAAAAGTACATTCCAAAGGTATCTATTTAGTGTCCATGCCAGCAGTTTCGAGGTCCAAGTACATAGTTCTAAAATTGAGCTGAATGGCAATGCAGTGCATCATTAATTTAATTTCAATATTTTTGAGCAACAGGCAAGGCAAGGCAAGTTTATTTGTAGAGCACAATTTGTACTCAAGGCAATTCAAAGTGCTTCACACAACAGGAAAAAAATGCATTAAAATCACAAAGACATGGCAGAAATCACAAAATCTTAATTTAAAAGTGCCATTTTCAGGCTATCCGTCAAATAGTTCGAGACATAAAAGAGAAAGAGTGCAAAGTAAAGCATTTCAGTCATATGCACAGCCAAACAAAACAGTTTTTAGTTTAGATTTGAACATTGCCAGAGTAGAACCTGTCTCACATCCTCAGGAAGACTGTTCCAGATTTTAGCTGCATAAAACTGAAACGCAGATTCAGGACAGTCCCAAAACAATAGATAGTGGTTGGCCTCCTGGCTGCCACAGTTTCTCCAACAGTTAGCATTTCCTTGTGAGTAATGGGCAATTTGACATGGTGTTAAGAAAAACTTGAAACATTCTTCCAACAAAACTCTCCAAACGTCTGATTTTGAGGTCCTCCACAGGGACGTACACACATTTTCCCACTCTTTGTCGGTCAAAACAAGATTATCTTCTCTTTCCCATTTGTTTTTAATATATTTAGTACAGTAGCTGTCGAGATTAGCAATGCATTGATAGAATTTAAATATTATTCTCCATGAAAGTTCTGATTTATAAGCTGTGATAAATATTTTAGTCAGAGGGTTATAATGGTCATTACTTTGTTTACTTTCTTGATTATAATAACTCCTAATTTGTAAATAACTATAAAAGTCCTGTTTCTCTAAGCCAAAGGATTCTTTAAACATATCAAAGCTTTTCATGTGATTATTTTTTACAATCTGGTGAAACCCCCTTAATATTAGATCTCAGGTCAATTCTATTTGGTACAAAACCTTGGTCATAAACCAACCAGATTAGGATTTTAACATCTTTGTTTAGTTTGTATGTCTTGATCAGCTCCTTCCATGTTGTAAGCACAGATTTTACCCAGGGATTCTTAATTTCCTCCAAATTATTCAACAGTTTGTCATCTGCCAGTAAGGCCTGTTACAGAAACTCCTGGCAAAACATAAATCTTAAATATTTTTCAATTGAGCTTCATATTTTGGAAAACATCAGAACAGTAACGCTCTGATGAGAGCAAATAAAGTCATTTTTCAGACAAGGTAATAGTTTCAGTCCTTTGACTTTGACTGAAGTATGGGATCAGAGTCAATTTTTCAAGATCTTTTTTCATAATGGAGAAAAGAGTAGTATAGTTTTTCCTCTAAGATCGTTGATATTTCTTTATGGAGGACCACACCTAAATTAGGTGATAGGTGATTCCATTTGCTATTTAAATGGGTAAGTCTTTCTGAAGGACAGAGGGGGTCGCCAGTAAGAGAGAATTTTAATGTTTAGTACATTCAGTTTAAATCCAGACATTGGACCAACATCATGAAAAAAAAGCGTCACAATAGGTATGGAAATTTCTGGTTTGGTTAAATCTAGTCAGACATCATCTGCACAGCAGGTGATTTTTTGCTCTGTCCCATCAATTGAGACACAATTAATTGTTTCTGATTGTCTAATACATTGGGCCAATGGTTCCAAGTACAGAACAAATAAAAGGGGGGACCAAGCACAACCCTGACTTACTCTCCAAAGTCAATGAATCTGTCAAGTGACTGTTAATTTTAATTCTTGATGTTGTGCTATCATAAAGAGCTTCAATATTTTAATCATTATTAAATCATCTATTTTAAAATTGGTCAGCACACTAAGTAGATAAGGCCAGCTAACAGAATCAAAAGCTTTTTCAGTGTCCAGACTTATTATTACTGCTCTGTTTTGTTGTTTTTGTATGTGGTTCATATGTGTGAAGATCATCTATCTTATCTTGTGTTTGTTAATAAATCCTGTCTGACCATTGTGACTACAATTTGGGAGTATTTGTTCCATTCTTTTGGACATAGTTGAGGTGTATACAGTGATCCCTCGCTATATCGCGTTTCATCTTTCACGGCTTCGCTGCTTCAAGAATTTTTTTTACAGTGCAGATATTTTTACAGTGCATCGTGCTCTGAATCCTGATTGGCTCAGGGGCTTTACTGTTGTCTAGAAATAAAATATTGACGCTGTACTGTATTGGTTTTTCACTTGTCAACAGTTTTCGTTTCTGTACATTCTGCCAACTTTACGTTTGCATTTTTTCTCTGTAACAAAAACCCACAATGTCAGCGCACGGCACAAGAATGGGACCCTTTGAGACCCTTTGATGAGTCGTTCATTGCAGTTTCTCAAATATAATCGAAGGTGGCATATCCGTTTATAAAAATCTTCTTGCTCAGAAAAAGAAAGAGCGCCAATAACTACCCATAACAATGTTCTTTCTCTCGGAGAAAGACTCCTGCGCCTTCAGTAGAAACAGACGCTACAGCGGGGCGGAGTCAGGACGAAGAGGCACAGCTGGGACTGTGACATATCAGAATCAGAATCAGAATCAGAATGAGTTTATTGCCATTGTCTATGAACAAGGAACTTGTCTCGGCCTTAAGGTGCAACATAAAACACTGAGCAATAATAAAACAACATATATTCAATCAAAAAAGGGCATGCATTAAGAAACAATTTTAAAATTACTATACAATAAAAATAAAAAATAGGAGTGGTTCAAATAGACCATGTTCAGGGTGAGAAGGGTCAGCTGTGATCCGACCTGCTCGTCCCAGAGCCCTGGAGACGTACAGGTCCTGCAGAGATGGAAGTCTGCAGCCGATCACCTTCTCAGCAGAGCGCACAATGCGCTGTAGTCTCTGTTTGTCCCTGGCTGTGGCTCCAGCGTACCACACGGTGATGGAGGAGGTGAGGATGGACTCAATGATGGCTGTGTAGAACTGCACCATCATCTGCGGCTGGCAGCTTGGCTTTCCTCAGCTGCCGCAGAAAGTACATCCTCTGCTGGGCCTTCTTGATGAGGGAGCTGATGGAGGGCTCCACTTGAGGTCCTGGGTGATGGTGGTGCCCAGGAAGCGGAAGGAGTCCACGATGGTGATGGGGGAGTCTGTCATGATGAAGGGGGGGCTGGGGGGCTGTGGCTTTCCTGAAGTCCACGATCATCTCCACTGTCGTCTGGGCGTTGAACTCCAGATTGTTACCGCTGCACCAGGACACCAGCCGGTCCACCTTCCTCCTGTAGACAGACTCACCCCCGTCCGAGATGAGCCCGATGAGGGTGGTATCGTCCGCAAACTTGATGAGTTTTACGGAGTCGTGGCTGGAGGTGCAGCAGTTTGTGTACAGGGAGAAGAGCAGAGGGGAAAGTACACAGCCCTGAGGAGCTCCAGTGCTGATAGTCCGAGTGTCTGAGACATTCTTCCCCAGCCGCACGCACTGCCTCCGATCCGTCAGGAAGTCAGTGATCCACCTGCAGGTGGAGTCAGGCACGTTGAGCTGGGAGAGCTTGTCCTGGAGCAGAGCAGGGAGGATGGTGTTGAAAGCAGAGCTGAAGTCCACAAACAGGATCCTGGCGTAGGTTCCCGGGGAGTCCAGATGCTGCAGGATGAAGTGGAGTGCCAGGTTGATGGTGTCGTCTACAGACCTGTTGGCTCTGTAGGCGAACTGCAGGGGGTCCAGCAGGGAGGAGATGAAGGACTTGAGGTGGGGCAGGACCAGGCGTTTCAAATGACTTCATGACTACAGACGTCAGCGCCACAGGCCTTAAGTCATTAAGTCCAGTGATCCGGGGCTTCTTGGGGACAGGGACAATGATGGCAGACTTGAAGCAGGCTGGGACATGGCATGAGCCCAGGGAGGTGTTAAAAATGTCTGTGAAGACGGGGGTTAACTTTCCTGCGCAATGTCTTAATGTAGCGGCAGAGACGCCGTCTGGTCCAGCAGCTTTTCGGGGGTTGGATTTCCGAAATAGCCTGTGAACATCCTGTTCCTGAACTGAGAGGGTGGTGGGGGAGGTGGGGGTGACCAGGTTTGGGTTGGCGGAGGTGGCCACCGTGGGGGAGGGGTGGTCACATCAAACCTGGAGTAGAAGGTGTTAAGTTGCTCAGCCAGTTTTCGATTGTCTGCAGCAGGGGGGGCTCGGGGCTTGTGGTTGGTGAGGAGCCGGAGCCACCTCCACACGGAGGCGGGGTTGTTGTCAGAGAACTGCTGCTTCAGACGCGTATTGTACTGTGATCTCGCTCGAGAAACCTCTTTGCTAAATCCATACTTTGCGTCTTTGTAGCGCCCCCTGTCACCAGCCCTGTGAGCTGCCTCCTTCTGCTGCCTTAACTGCCTCAGTTTAGGTGTGAACCAGGGTTTGTCATTGTTGAAAGTGACTTTGGTTTGTGTTGGTATGATGCTGTCCTCACAGAATCGAATGTATGACGTCACAGTGTCCGTGTACTCATCCAAACTATCTGTGGCAGCTCTGAAAACCTCCCAGTCTGTAATGTCCAAACACGCACGTAGCTCCTCTGCTGCCTCATTGGTCCACTTCTTGGAGGTCCTCATTGAGAGCTTCAGCCTCTGTCTGAACGTGGGGATCAGGTGAACCATGGCGTGATCTGAAAAGCCGAGAGCAGCGCGAGCCATGGTGCGGAAGGCGTTACTGACTGTTGTGTAACAGTGATCCAGCGTGTTCTGCTCTCTGGTCGGAACATTAATAAACTGTCTATACTTTGGTAGTTCGTGGCTGAGATTCCCCTTGTTAAAATCACCCAGGATAATACACAAGGAGTCCGGGAAGGTACGCTCCACACTCAGAATCTGGTCCGCGAGCGCGCACTGTGGGATGTAAACAACAGCCAGAATGAATGAGGCGAACTCACGTGGAGAGTAGAATGGTTTGCAGTTAATGAAGAGATATTCCAGATCAGGAGAGCAGTGTTTGGAGATCACAGTCACATCTGAAGACCAGGCGTTGTTGATGTAAAAACAGACTCCTCCGTCGCATGTTTTACCCCCGGAGAGACCTTTATGACGATCTGCACGAAAGAGGCAAAACCCCTCGAGCTGTACGGCGCCTGAGCCACGTCTCCGTGAAGCACAAAACAGGAGATGAAGAAAAGTCTTTGCTTCGTCTCATCAGCAGCGCCAGTTTGTCCATTTTGTTGGAGAGTGAGCGAACGTTGGAGAGGAAAATCCCAGGTAAGGGCGTCCGTGTACCGCGTCTCCTGAGCCGTACGAGGACCCCGGCACTCACTCTTTTAGCCAAAAGAAGGGCTAATTCAGCAGCAGAAACTAAAAAAACTGGAACTAGGTCCGTAGGAGTTGTTGTTCGGAAGGACAAGAGCTCTTCACGGGTGTAAGAGCACGCTGACACACAATTTACGAACATAATCAGACATAACAAAGAGCACCTAAAGGCCAGGGCATCCGTCTGCGGCGCCATCTTGGAGGTGAAATATGCGAGGGACAAAGTTTCCAACCTTGTATTACTATATTCAAATACATTTTGGGCTTTAAAACAGGTTTTGATTTTTGGTTTCATTCTATAGTTCAGTATTGCATTGTAAAATAATAAAAAAAAATAAAGCGGACTACTTCACGGATTTCACTTTTCGCGTGTTATTTTTGGAACGCAACTCCCGCGATAAACGAGGGATCACTGTATACGATAGTCCACATTCAGAATTGAGATTGGTCATTAAAAGGCACAGTCAAGTCGATCCTTCCCCTCTTTAGGTACTAAGGATATGATGGTTTCCCCCCAACTTGGAGGGATCTGAGCTTTTTTAAGGACCCAGTTAAAAGTTGACAAAGGCAATGGAGTGTGTTTTTTAGAGCTTTATACCACTCTGAGGTGAATCCATCTCTCCCCAGCAATGTGTTGTTTTTAGTCTTTTGATTGCACTTTGAATTTCAGTAGTTGTTACTTAATAATTTTATGTTTTGCTCTTCGGTCATGGCAGATAAATGATAAAGATGTCTTCTTTGTTTCCTAATATTTTGATGAAACGTTTTTGTAGAAGGATTGAAACGATGATTTTATTTGGTCTTTTTTGATTAAAATTGCATTCATTATTCTTGTATTCAAAAAATATATATATATTTCTGCCTGTTGTTTTCTAAACTTCCAAGCTAATAATTTGGGGAATTTTGAACCTCTTTCATAATATTTTTGTTTGGTGAAGAGCATTTTTTAAATATTTCCTGTGAGGTCAGGTCATTTTGCTCACCCCTTTTAAAATTTCCTGTAGCATTTGAGGATCCTTGTTTATGGCATAATTAGCTTCCAACAGTTCTGTTGTTCTGTAAATTGTTAATTTTTATCTACCTTTATTTCTTTTTTTGACAACAGCAATTACCCTGCCCCTCAAAACTGCCTTTTCTGCATCCCAGAGAATGGGGGGAGAAACTTCACCATTGTCGTTTTCCTCTACATATGTCTCATTGTCTTTTGTCATCCTTTTTACAAATTGTGGGTCATTAATTAGACTAGCGTTAAATCTCCAAACATTTAGTGTTTTTTCTGTTTCTGTTCAAGATCTATAATGATATAAATAGGGGCATGATAACTTAAATCTATTGTAGCTATGTCCGCCTATGGACCTACCTTAACATAAACATAAAAAAGTAGTCTATTCTAGTATAGATCTTATACGGGTTTGAAAAATATGTATATTGGCGTACATTAGGATTAATCTCTCTATATATATCGATCAACCCTACATTATGTATTAGCTTATTATTTATAGATTTACCATTACTTTGTGACATCCAATGTTGACTGAACATGTACGTTCCAGTCGCCGCCATGGACAATGGTTCCCTCAGAGTGGTTTGCAATCATATCCACAACTTCAGTATAGAAAGTGCTTCCTGGTGGAGCATATACAAGCACAATACAAATCTGCCATCTTTATTCTTGTGTTCAAAACTCTGGTAAAGGCTATTCTACTTGAGAGCAATATGGCGACACCCCTCTTATGTTTGCCCCCGTATGAGGAATAGTTAAGCAGCGGCTGAGCCTGAACCGGAGCCTGTGCCCGTGCCAGCGCAGAGCTAGTCTGTGGCGTTTTCACATTGGGTATGGAAATTTCTGGCTTGGTCAAATACAATAGAACATCATCATTGCAGGCAATTTCCATTAATTTTTTTTGATTGTCTAATGAATTGGGCCAATTGTTCCCAATACAAATCAAATAGGAGGGGAGACCAGGCATAGCCCGGCCTAACCCCCCTTTCCAGGGTCAGTGGATCTGTCAGATGACCATTGACTTTAATTCTTGATGTTGGACCATCGTAAAGAGCTTATATATTTTATAATTAAAAAGCTTTGTAATCAAAAGCCTTCTCAGTGTCCAAACTAATTATTATAGCTTTGTTTTGTTATTTTTGTATTTGACTCATTATGTGTAAGGATCGTCTTATGTTGTCTTGTGTTTGTCATTTGGTAATAAATCCTGTTTTATCGTTGTGGATAAAATGTTATAATATTTCTTCCATTCTTTTGGACATAAAAGAGTTGTATATATGATAATCCACATTCAGAATAGAAATGGGTATATATGAAGCACAATCCAATGAATGGGTCTTTCCCTTCTATTGGTATCAGGGATATAATGGCTTCTTTCCAACTCGGAGTGGTCTGAGTTTTTTTTTAAGTGACCAGTTAAAATTTGCCAACAGGAAAGGAGTAAATGTGTCTTTTAAAACTGTATACCACTTCTGAGGTGAACCTGTCGCTTCATTTAGTGTTCTTTAATCTTTTTATTGCGCCTTGTATTTCCAGAACAGTTGTTTCATAATGGGCAAATTGAGGGTGTCCAAAATATTATCGTCTTCTTTATCGTCTGGATTTTTTTGTTAAAGTTTTTAATCAAAGGATTTAAATGCTGATTGACTTTGATCTAAATTAGTTAAGATTATACCATCTTGTCTGTCCTGTATTTAAAAAATTGTTCTTTCAGCTTGTTGTTGTTTAAGTTTCTAATAATATTTTTGGTAAAGAGCATTTTCTGAACTATTTCCTGTGAGGTCAAATCATTAATTTCTCCTCTTATCTTTTTAATTTCTTGTAGCATTTTAGGACACCCTTTTTTGGCATGGTTTTTCTCCCATTTTTTTTTTTTTCCAGATCATGTCGTTTTTAACCCTTTGTTTCTTTTTTCACAGGCTATGGCTATAATTTGTCCTCTCAAGACAGAATTGCAATTTCAGAATTTCTTATTTATTGTTCCTTCAGTGCCTCTTGAGTTCGACACGTTTAATGTAGGCTGAAAACGAGGATTCCAATCACCGCCACAAATTAGGGTTCCCTCAGAGTGGTTCACAATCAGGCCCAATGAAATCAGAATAGAGAGTGATATCGCTTCCTGGTGGAGCATATACATTTAAAAGAGTGAAAACCTTTCCATTATTATTCCCTTAAACCAATACATCTCTGTTCGAAAACTATTCGATTTGAAATCAATATTGCAACTCCCCTTCTATGTTTGCCTCTGTATGATGATGTGACGAAGTAGCTTCGTCAGTAAGCGCGGGGAGGCCAAGGCGACATGGAGCCCACACACACACAGACACACACGCACACACACCTGTACCAGCGTTTTCTCTTACCTGTCCAATAGCTAGCCGTTACTTTTTTCTCCTGCCAACAGCATCGTAGCAGTCTAGGGTGCACACTTGATTGCTGCTAAACCATACTTTCTCGCCATAAACAGTCCCCAAATTCACACACTCTCCCGTTTACCGGTCGTCTCCTCTCCACGTTTCTGCCGCCATCCCCGAACTCCGCGGTCTTCCGCATTATACTTGGCGTCAGTGGTGGGCGCACGGTATTGACGTCATTTGCGACGTCATGTAATTCAACCGTGTTTGGGTGAAATTAATTAGGTTTTTTTTGTCTGTTGCATTATATCCTTACCACATAGGCGTGGATGTGTGTAGAAATATATTTATGAATTTGTAGTATTATTTTATGAAATGTTTATGGTTCTGTTTGAAGAGAATTCTTGATTTTTTATGTTGATTGTTTTGGGGGAGGAGCCTCCTGTTATAAAAAGGAGACTCCTAGGACCTCAAGGTTGTTGTTCCAGGAGGGAGCTGAGTGCACCGCAGGCACTAGCTCCAGAGCTAAGAGAAGGTTGTTTTTTTTGCCTATCTATTGTATTGCTGCACAGTGACCTGTAAATATCCACCGTTTTCTGTTCTGCACTTATTTTGTTTTTTTTCACACTTTGGGAATAAATATACAAACACCTGTTTCCCTGACTAGCCATAGTCATTTTTCCGTGGAAAAGAGAGAACCCGCGACCAATTGGTGTCAGCAAGTGGGATATGGCTAGTCGGGCAGGATAGCGCAAAGGACTACGTAAGTCATCGCAAATTTGAGGAGGATATTTGCTGAGAATCGCATTGGCTGGATCTGAGTCAGAGCAGAGTGATGGAAATGTTTGGGCGCCGCTGTACTGACCCGTACGGCACAGAAAGCCAGTGGGTGAGCTGGAGAGCGTGTACGTATAAGTTGAGGATATTTCTGGAGGACAACATGAAGAAGAGAAGAAGGAGTTGTTGGCAGAAGATTGCGTGTAATTGAGGACGGCAGTTGCTCAGCCTTCTCCTCAATCTTCAACAAACACCTCGCCGAATTACCACTTCACCGGCAACCTGGTCTGGCCCGACCCCCAAAGTGAATCAGCTGGCAGTCCACGCGTTAGGATTAAACCCATGGAGGCACGAGAGTGGTTTGGTCGCCTACTGAGACATAGGGACACAGAGATTGGCTGGAGTTATCCTTTCCTTTTAACAACCCGGATTGTCACTGGAAAGTGAGAAGCGAGAAACCGACTGGGAAAAAAAAACGACGGGGCTTAAGTGACCGCTAAAATACCACCTTACCAAGATTGGCGAAGATATCGAGAAGCTATCGTGGCTTAGGTTTGAGCGCATTTGCTAGGACCTGGGAGTGGCCGGAGAATTGAGTGGGCATGCCGGCTGGTCCCACTCCTCTACTGGGAAAGCACAACTCGAAGCATACACCGCTAATGGATGAAGGATGAGCAGCCCATAGTTAATACTGCATCTGAAAACAGCGTTGCTACACACAGAGTTTGACATCTCTCCCGAGACATAATATGGGCACGAGGTGTTCAGGAGCAAGTCCGCCGTTTCCTCTGGGGAAACACCTACAGAGACTTATCATCGGCTGAAAGCGACTCTACCGAGCTGCTGGACACTGTACCAGACCAACGGTCAAGGAGGCGTATCGGGGAGCTGTATTATTACTGGAGCAGCTGCTGATGTGTCTTCAACCCGGACGTCAAGGACACTGGGTGTAAGGAGCAACCGAGCCAGAATGGACGGCCCTCACAGCTGCAATAGTTGGCTCTGCAGTACCAGAAACGCCCATCGTGGGATTTCCTCGTTTTTCCAGTTCTAGCCAGCGTCCATCGCCATCCCGGGGTGGACAACTCGCGAACAGCAAGGATGCCAGTCAGGACACTAGAGGTACCAACCACACCATCCCCTTCCAGTCAGCACTCCGGTAAGCCTTTTACTTTGTTAGTTTTGTCAGCAGTCAGGACACAAAGCATCAAGTGTGTCCCAATGCGTGAGCTACAACTTACCGGGGGCGTGCTATGCTCCTCGTCCTGAGATGGAGCTTAGGGGAAAATAAGACGGCCAAAAAGACTGAGAACTTGTGACGGTGAATGGTCACGCAGGCCGCAGCACTGCTTGACAGTGGAGTTTTACACCCTGATAGCCGAAGTTTGGTTCCCTGTGGGCGGTATTGACTATAGCACAAAGGACTATGTTATAATGTGTGCATGGAGACTGTCACACATACCCAAGGCAGAGGTCATCCTTAGGACTTGATGGACAACTGTTGTTTCCTCCTGACCGTGGCTGTGGTCGATCAACTTGCCAAAGGACTTGATTCTTGGGACTGAATTTTCCAACTGCTCATGGATTTGTTTGGCAGGGGGCAGAAAAGTGACGTTGGAGGAAAACAATGGGTAATTGGGCATGTCCGGTCATCACCGTTCTCAAGCCAGGGCTGCTGGTCTTCAACCGCTGCCAGACTTGGATGGTAGTCTGGTGCGAAGGGGGAACAAAGTTGCCTGCGTAAATCCAAACGGCAGCGACGTTTTGAGAGAAAAACTGAATGTAACTGAATGATACCCAGGGTCTAAATGTTGATGAGTTGTGGGAAGTGCAGGTAACATTGCTAACTTGCAGAAACAGGATGTATCTTTGAAATGTTTATTTGGGAAGGTTTCAGAGAGTCAAACCTTACATTCTGTAGGGGCAAAGAGCAGTTTGTGTTAGAAAATGACATTTCTGTATGCTTGTAATGATGGCCACAAACGTCTTGTTATTCCTATTGCCTGCAGACAGTTGGTGTTACACTTAGCCCACACACTCCCCTGGGCGGGGCATTTAGGTCGCCATAAAACGTTCCTTCGAATCAGCGCACGTTTTTTTTTGGCCCGGCATGTACACTGACATACAGGCATACTGCACTACATGTCCCACATGTCAGCTCACTGGTTCTCCCCGAAAATCTGACAGGGCGCTACTTCAACCACTTCCTGTGATCTCTGTCCCATTCCGCAGGATCGCTATGGATATTGTCGGCCCATTGCCAAGGAGCGGCCGTGGGCACCAGTACATCCTCGTCCTGTGCGACTATGCCACCCGGTTCCCAGAGGCGTTTCCCCTTCGGACAATCACCGCTCCAAGTGTGCTGCGAGCTCTGGTCCAGCTATTCTCTCGGGTGGGAATCCCAGAGGAGATTTTGACCGATCAGGGCACGAACTTTACATCCCGGCTGCTCCAGCTCTTCTACAAACAACTGGGCATTTCTTCCATCAAGACGACTCCCTATCATCCTCAAACGGACGGATTAGGGAGCGCTTCAACCAGACTCTTAAAAATATGCTCCGGAAATTTGTGGATGATTCCGGAAGCGATTGGGATAGGTGGCTTCCATTCCTGTTGTTCGCCTACCGAGAGGTACCCCAGGCGTCTACCGGTTTCTCACCTTTCGAACTTCTGTATGGCTGGGATGTACAAGCCCATTGGACTGCTGAAGACGACTTGGACGTTGCAGAAACCAGACGGGTGACCGAGGGATTGTGCAATTTGTGTCCAAATGAGGGACCGCTTGGACCAGTTCACGAGAAGCAGCTGAGAACCTCGAGAGGCTCAGAAGAAACAGAAAATATGGTACGACAAGCGAGCCGGAATCGGAGTTCGAGCCAGGACAGAAGGTGCTGCTACTACTTCCCTCGTCAAACAGCAAGCTCCTGGCCAAGTGGCAAGGTCCATATGTCATCACCAGGCGTCAGGGACCTGTCAACTACGAGATCCACCATCCGGAGAAGAAGAAAGCCAAACAACTTACCACATCAATCTGTTAAAGGAATGGAAAGAACCTGCTGAAACGGTTCCAAAGACTGCACTTCTGGTGCAGAAGTCGAAGGAGAGGAAGAAGAGGAGCATGATATTGCCTCATCACTGAAGTGGAGAGCACACCTGACCTGGCCCATCTTACCACCAACCTGGTCACCGAGCTCCGTCAACTCTTCAGTGAAATACCTTCTCTGTTCTCCGCCAAACCCGGAAGGACTTTTGCGATTGAGCACACTATTAGACTGAAAGAAACAGCCCCTTCCGCCAACGGCCCTATCGCATTCCACAAAAGTTGGTGGAAGCTGAAGCAAGAGATAGAAGCCATGTTGCAGTTGGGAGTTATTGAGCCTTCTAACTCAGAGTGGTGCAGCCCAGTCGTGATAGTCTACAAAAGGATGGAACACTGAGGATCTGCATTGATTTTCGTAAACTCAACGCTGTCTCCGAATTTGACGCCTACCCATGCCCCGCATAGACGAACTACTGGAGCGGATCGGGTCAGCCCGGTACATCACGACCCTCGATCTTTGCAAGGGATACTGGCAAGTACCGCTTGACCCCAGCAGTCGGCCCTACACACCGCCTTCCGAACTCCAGCTGGCTTGTTCATTTTACCGTCATGCCGTTTGGCCTACATGGGGCACCTGCAACTTTCCAACGGCTGATGGACAAGGTCCTTGAGGGATGCGAAGAATGTAGCGCAGCCTATTTGGACGATGTTGTGATCTACAGCCGGACGTGGGAGGAGCATGTCGCACACCTGAGAAAGGTCCTGGGGAAAATTGAAAGGGCAGGGCTCACCCTCAATCTCAAGAATGTGAGTGGGCCCGAGAAGAAGTGCGTTACTTGGGCTATCAACTTGGCCAAGGCGAGGTGCGTCCTCAAGTGGACAAAGTGGAGGCAATCCGCAACTGCTCCAGACCCCGCACAAAGAAAGAAGTGAGGTCTTTCTTGGTCTTATTGGTGGTACAGACGCTTTGTGCCACAGTTTTCCACTATTGCTTTTCCACTCACCGCCTTGACCGCCAAGGACCAAAGGAACCCGGTGAACTGGACAGAGCAGTGTGAGACAGCGTTCCAGACTTTAAAGGAGTGCCTGTGCTCTTCACCTGTCCTCTGCAGCCCTGATTTCACCAAGCGGTTCCTGGTCCAAGTGGACGCGTCGGCAGTAGGTGTGGGTGCTGTTCTGGCACAAGGAAACCCTGGCGAGGAACGGCCCATTCTCTACCTGAGCAGAAAATTGCTGCCGCGTGAAGCCCGGTATTCTGTGGTGGAGAAGGAGGGTCTCGCCATCAAGTGGGCCTTGGAAAGTCTCCGATACTATCTCCTAGGTAGGGAGTTTGACCTTGAGACCGACCACCGAGCCCTCACCTGGATCAACAGCATGAAGGACAATAACGACCGGCTGACGAGATGGTACCTCTCGCTGCAGCCTTTCAAGTTTACGATTCGGCATCGAAGAGGCACAGCCAATGTGGTGGCAGATTACCTGTCCAGGTTGCCCAACCTTTGGCAACCTTGGGGAGAGGAGGATAGTGTGACGAAGTAGCTTCGTCAGTAAGCGCGGGGAGGCCAAGGCGACATGGAGCCCACACACACACAGACACACACGCACACACACTGTACCAGCGTTTTTCTCTTACCTGTCCAATAGCCGTTCTTTTTCTCCTCCAAAGCCATCGTAGCAGTCTAGGGTGCACACTTGATTGCTGCTAAACCATACTTCTCGCCATAACACAGTCCAAATTCACACACTCTCCCGTTTACCGTCGTCCTCTCCACGTTTCTGCCGGCCATCCCGAACTCCGCGGTCTTCCGCATTATATTGCGTCAGTGGTGGGCGCACGGGTATGACGTCATTTGCGACGTCATGTTAATTCACCGTGTTTGGGTGAAATTAATTAGGTTTTTTTTGTCTGTTGCATTAATCCTTACACATAGGCGTGGATGTGTGTAGAAATATATTTAATGAATTTGTAGTATTATTTATGAAATGTTTATGGTTCTGTTTGAAGAGAATTCTTGATTTTTTATGTTGATTGTTTTGGGGGAGGAGCCTCTGTTATAAAAAGGAGACTCCTAGGACCTCAAGGTTGTTGTTCCAGGAGGAGCTGAGTGCACCGCAGGCACTAGCTCCAGAGCTAAGAGAAGGTTGTTTTTTTTGCCTATCTATTGTATTGCTGCACGTGACCTGTAAATATCCACCGTTTTCTGTTCTGCACTATTTTGTTTTTTTCACTTTGGGAATAAATATACAAACACTGTTTCCTGACTACGCCATATCATTTTCGTGGAAAAGAGGAACCCGCGACAGATGAATAATAGAATTTTTATAACAGAATTTCGTTCATTTGAATGTCATTCAAATGTGTCTATTGTAAATATACAATGTCTATTCTTTCTTTTTTCATTTTTGTTAACATTTTTGTTCGTTTGATTGGGTTCAGTATGCCTTTCACATTGAAGGATGCTACTTGTAACACTTCTGATGCCATTGGGGTGATTGTATTGATCTTTCTGTTTGTAACTTTCGAATATTTCTCTCTGGTCGGAAACAATCGACATACACAAGGGACTTTAGGAACCACAGGAACACAAAGCTGAAAAGGTAAAAAAGAAAACAAAAGGGTTCATGCTGGAAACTGGCATCCAATCTCCCACATTTGACACATCGATGTGTAGATATGTTTAATCACAGAGTTTATGTGCGAAAACAGACAGCCAACATGGGGTATAAAGTCTGATGTTAAAAACAGATAAATCATGTCATCAATCTCTTCAAATTAACAGAAGTATATCACCATGTGACCATAATCCGAACTCACATAACCCACGCTGGGGGCTCCATCTCTTGTACTCTTCGGTTCTCTGTGTTTTGCATCTTCCTGAGGAGCACCTCAGCTTCTCCTGGTGTTCTGAGCATGTGTTTTTACCTTCAAAAGTCCCCAGAAGAGTTGCGTTGGAAAGAGGTATGCCGTCATTGGCTTTTTTTTTTAGAATGGCAAGAAATGAAGATAAGTATGTTATCTTAAGTCCGGGAGCAGGACCACACCCCTTCCTGTGGCTACACTATGTAAGCATCCAGGTCCAGGACATCAGTGTTTGTGACTTTGTGCCCCTCCCTCCGACCCTCTCCTAATTATTGTTCTAATTTATCTCCTAGATGTGGGTATCGAGGCCCGGGAGCCTACAGCCCTATTCGCCAGAAGCCCCAAAACCGCATCCATTGCTGTACACTCGTGTTGTTCATGTTTCTTGTATGTCAATAAACACTTCAGCATCGTAGCTGGGGATGGTGTCCTTGCTAGTGAAGGGTGTCTGCGCCAAATTTAAGTCTATGGAAATATTTGTTAGGTTGCCACAGTAACATGCTAGCAGAGGTATGACGTCATTGGATTTTTTGTTTAGAATGGCAAGAAATGAAAAGAAGTTTGTTATCTTAAGTTCGGGAGCAGGACCACACCCCTTTCCGCCCACAATGACCGGCTCCTTGTGGGATTTAGGGTGGGGTCATAATATTATTTTTTACTTGTCCTGACATGAGGTATGTTTGTAGTAATTTTCATGGCGCCAGTGAGTAATTTTGTGTCATTCATTTTTTTAGACACCAAAAAAAAAAAATTCACAGATCCTTGGTTGTGGGAAAAAAAAAATATAATAATAATAACTAAAGCCGCGCACCGCGATAAAGGCCCTCGCCCCCATTGCGACTGCAGGGTACGAGCCATTGTGAAGAGCACACCTCTAATCCCCCCACTTCCATTACCCCTCCCCCAGAAACAGTACCAACTTTATGCTACATCATTCAACATTTTCACGACGGCATGGTTCGAGATAGTTGTCCCCATCGGCTTTTATGTTCAGTCAGAACCGTCAGAGTGATCTCTCCAGGTGAAAATCACGCGGCGGTGGAGTCTGTTTCTACATCAACAACACTTGGTCTTCAGATGTGACTCTGGTCTCCAAGCACTGCTCTCCTGATCTGGAATATCTTTTCATTAACTGCAAACCTTTCTACTCTCCTTGTGAGTTTGCCTCATTCATTCTGGCCTCTGTTTACATTCCACTGAGCTCAATCGTGCATGATGCACAGAGCGCGCACACGGATCAGATTCTGAGTGTGGAGCAGACCTTCCCGGACACCTTGTGTATTATCCTGGGTGATTTTAACAAGGGGAATCTCAGCCACAAACTACAAAAGTACAGAAAGTTTATTAAAGTCCCGACCAGAGGACAGAGCATGTTGGACCATTGTTACACAACAGTTAGCAGCGCCTTCCACGCCGTGGCCCGAGCTGCTCTCGGCTTTTCAGACCACGTCATGGTTCACCTGTTCCCCACGTACAGGCAGATGGTTCACCTGTTCCCCACGTACAGGCAGAGGCTGAAGCTCTCCAAACCTGTAGTGAGGACCTCTAAGAAGTGGACCAATGAGGCAGTGGAGGAGCTACATGCATGTTTGAACACTGCAGACTCGGAGGTTTTCAGAGCTGCCACAGATAGTTTGGATGAGTACACGGACACTGTGACGTCATACATTCGATTCTGTGAGGACAGCATCATACCATCACACACCAAAGTCACCTTTAATAATGACAAGCCCTGGTTCACACCTAAACTGAGGCAGTTGAGACAGCAGAAGGAGGCAGCGCACAGGGCTGGTGACAGGGGGCGCTACAAAGATGCAAAGTATGGATTTAGTAAAGAGGTGTAGAGAGCTAGATCACAGTACCATACATGTCTGAAGCAGCAATTCTCTGACTGTAATCCCTCTGTGTGGAGAGGGTTCCAACTTCTCACTAACTACAAGCCCGTGCCTCCCATGCGGCAGATAATCAAAAACTGGCTGAGCAACTTAACACCTTCTACTCTAGGTTTGATGTGACCACCCCATCCCCCACGGTGGCAACCTCTGCCAACCCAAACCCTGCCCCCCACCCGGCCCATCTTCCCCACCACACTCTCAGTTCAGGAACAGGATGTAAACAGACTATTTCGGAAATCCAACCCCCGAAAAGCTACTGGACCAGACGGTGTTTCTCCCGCCACCGTAAGACACTGCGCAGGAGTGCTGTCCCCGTCTTCACAGACATTTTTAACACCTCCCTGGAGTCATGCCACGTCCCAGCCTGCTTCAAGTCGTCCATCGTTGTTCCTGTCTCCAAGAAGGAGACTTCACCGAACTTAATGACTACAGGCCTGTGGCACTGATGTCTGCAGTCATGAAGTAATTTGAACGCCTGGTTTTGCCCCACCTCAAGTCCTTCACCTCCTCCCTGTTGGACCCCCTGCAATTCGCCTACAGAGCCAACAGGTCTGTAGACGACGCCATCAACCTGGCATTCCACTTCATCTTGCAGCATCTTGACTCCCCGGTTACCTACGCCAGGATCCTGTTTGTGGACTTCAGTTTGGCATTCAACACCATCCTCCCTGCTCTGCTCCAGGACAAGCTCTCCCAGCTCAACGTGCCTGACCCTACCTGCAGGTGGATCACTGACTTCGTGACGGATCAGAGGCAGTGCGTGCGGCTGGGGAAGAATGTCTCAGACGCTCAGGACTCCACAGGGCTGTGTACTTTCTCCTCTGCTCTTCTCCCTGTACACAAACTGCTGCACCTCCAGCCACGACTCCGTAAAACTGATCAAGTCTGCAGACGACACCACCCTCATCAGGCTCGTCTCAGACGGCTGGTGTCCTGGTGCAGCGGTAACAAACTGGAGTTCAACACCCAGAAGACAGTGGATATGATCGTGGACTTCAGGAAAGTCACAGCCCCCCAGCTCCCCCCCCTCACCATGACAGACTCCCCCATCACCACCAAGCCAAGCTGCCAGCGCCGATGATGGTGCAGTTTGTCACGGCCCTCATTGAGTCCATCCTCACCTCCTCCATCCCCGTGTGGTACGCTGGAGCCACAGCCAGGGACAAACAGAGACTACAGCGCATTGTGCGTTCTGCTGAGATGGTGATCGGCTGCAGACTTCCATCTCTGCAGGACCTGTACGTCTCCAGGGCTCCGTAACGAGCAGGTCGGATCACTGCCAACCCTTCTCATCCTGGACATGGACTATTTGAACCACTCCCTCAGGCAGGAGGCAATCACTTTCTGCACTACATCTCTAAATTCTTGTGTACATAGTAAGTGTATTTTTATTTTTATTTTGTACTATGTCATTTTAAATCTAAAGCATGCCCTTGATTTCATATATGTTGTTTTTATTATTGCTCTGTGTTTTATGTTGCACCTTAATGATGAAACAAGTTCCTATGTTTGTGAATTCTGTGCTGGCGTAGTTTTTCCCTCCACCAGCAAGAGGCCCTGTGGTTTGTTTCACGCTTATGTTCACTGTTATTGCTGAAGAGTTAGACATGCAGTACACTTTGAGTAATGGCTACTAAACGTGTTATCCTGATGTAATCTGCATCCATCCTCATTTGTTGTGTTACAGAAAACATTGCTTGTAAGTATTTATGTTTGATTAAGAGTCTTTGAGACTATATTTGTTGTGTTTTGTAAAGATTTGCTCTAAAAAAAAAGTACGTTTGTTATGTCTAGTTTTTCATCCATGTTAGCTAGATCAAACTATCAAATGTGTATTATTGCGTATACAGTCTAAATACTGTTTATTTCTTCTGTTCTGTAGTTTCACTCTGTCGATAATGCGAAGGCAGCGTCAATAAAAGTGGACAATACACCTGTTGTTTGGCGGAGAGTTTACCTATCTGCATTGCTGTATCCAGAGCAACAGCAAGGGCAGAATAGTGAAAAAGCATCTTACCAAAGGACAACTGGATGTTACATCGGCCTCAGCTTCATTGACCATGTCCGAGGGAAGAGAAAACAAAGCGTCATCTCTAAATGTTTGTGCAAAAGCGAGAGCAGCATGCAAAAGAGCTGAATATGCTAAAAAGGAAATTCAGCGACAAGTTAAGAAAGCCTAGAGGCCACATTTCAGGCTCTCCAGCAGGAGTGCGATGCAGAAGCAGTGCATGCAGAGGCAATCGTGTTCGAGGGAGCAGCAAACAACCTTGGCGAAGAATGCGAGTGGATGCCTCATAAAGTTGACACACTGGAGCGCACAACCATCTACGTAAAAGATCAACTCATCCTCAAAGATGCTACGCCTGACCACACCGAGTACAATGCAATGCCGACACCGAACGTCACATTCCATCCACCAAAACGAGAACCAGCCAAGTCGGACAATCTGATAGAATACGTCCCTCTACCACTCTGTGCTAACAAACATGAAAACCTTTCCCAATCTCCCAAAAGAATCTCCATGCAGAAATCGACACCAGGTGCATCACCAAGATTTGAACGTAAGGTACGTACGAAACAAGATGACATATCTGACATAGCCAAGTTCCTTGCAAGACGCGTTGCTCACTGGTGGCCTCAGGATGTTCAGTGACACGGCCAGTGAGGAACTTGATTTGTTAATCAAATGGCTTGGAGCAGAATCTGTTCAATACGCATATCGCCTAAGAGCAGTGTATATAAACAATTCCTCTGAAGAACTTGCTAAAGTCTGGGAAAGACTCAACGAGTGCTACGGCTCTCTTGATGCTTTAGAAAAGTCACTGCTCGACTGCTCGGATGGTTTTTGGAGACCAAAGCCGCAAAGAGCGAAGGGTACATCCCAGGCCTGCTGTACCTCGACACAGCAAGAGGCATTCAACCAGTGGTGGAAAAACTGCCATTTGGCAGAGGAACATTGTGTGTCATTTCCACCATTCTTTGCATTTGGCCTTCATAAGCAGAGAAGCAAAAATGCGCAATGACCCCAGCTTTAGGCATTCCGTGCAGCCACCTCCTGCTCCCTACAAAATGAATTAATATCAGGAAAGGCTGGCTAAAAAAGAACCCATCTCAGTAATCAGGACAGAAGTAATCAGCGCTGAGCCAAAACCAACTCACACGAACTTGAGGACCCAAATAAAGAATGTCCTATCCACAAAAAACATCACGCACTGGGAGATGCCCCTTGAGGAGCACAGGGTATATCTCAAGAAGAATATGATATGCTTCAAATGTTGTGCCTCCACAAACCACAAGACAAAGATGTGTAACGCAGAGATATCCTGTACAGAATGTGGCTCCAAATCTCACATTACAGCTCTCCATCCAGGACCTGCACCACTAACTACCACTACAGAGCCTGCAATAGTCAACGGTGGAGAGCCCAGTGTAGCACTGCCAACAGCTACCTCTACATGCACACAAGTCTGTGGAAGTGAAGTTGAAAGTCAATCATGTGCCAAGATCTGCCTTGTACCCATTTACCCCAAGAGTTCCCCAGAGAAGAAACTCAAAGCCTAGGCCATCTTGGATGATCAAAACAACAGATCGCTTAATAGATCACTGTTTTTTGACACATTTGGCATAAACAAGAACACCTTTCCATATAAGCTGAGAACCTGCGCTGGATTGGAGGAAGCAACAGGGAGAAGAACATGCAACTTCATTGTGGAATCAGCAGATTACAAGTCACAGTGCAAACAGTTTGGTTGCTCCAGTACATTTCCGTTCACCCAGGCCACGCCTTACAAACAACAAACAGCAAGCTATCCAACGTCTCATTTTAGTACGCCACATGCTGAACAAACGCCCCCACATGGCGTAGTTTTTCCCTCCACCAGCAGGAGGCCCTGTGATTTGTTTCATGCGTTTGTTCACTGTTTAGGAAAGTGGACAATACACCTGTCGTTTGTCGAGGAGTTTATCTATCATCATAGCTGTATCCAGAGCAACAACGAGGGCAGAATAAATTCTGTTCATTGACAATGGCAATAAACCATTTTCTGATTCTATGACCACTAACATAATAAAATTAATTCAAACATAAAAACATATCTATTGGTTCCAAATCACTCACATCTCATAAAGATAAAAGTTTGGGTTGTTATTGGTGTAGATTGATGGTGGCCATGCCTGTGGTCCAAAAGATGGTACTGCAGCAACATAATAGCATGACGGAGTCCCAAGTGTGTCATATTTGAACATTAGTGGTGCTCTACGATCTCTCTGTGGCCGTGGAAGTTGTTCACGCAGCTCTTCCTCTTCTAATTTCCCTGAGTGCAGATGGTAATTTTTTTCTGAGGTTGACAATGTCCGAGAGCCATAGGCAACGGCTTGAAGCTTTGCATTCTGTTTTTTTATACAAAACCGCTCCTAAACCTATGTTGGACACGTCCATGCTTTCAGCTGAAACGATTCTACCCAAGTAACGGATCTCAGCTTTAAAAATCTCACACTGGCTGGGCTTTAACTTGATCCCATGTTGCCTAAGCCTCTGCAGAACAGTTCTCACATCCCTGACATGGTCCTCAAATGTTTTACTGAACACTAGGGTATCGCCCAAGTAAGGGACACAAATGTTGTCTCGGATAGCCTCTAAACACTCATTCATACATCGCTGGAAAGCCGCAGGTGCATTCATGAGTCCGAAAGGTATCCTAGTCCACTCGTATAAACCCCATGGTGTCACAAAAGCTATTAGGTGTTTACTGTCTTTGGCCATAAACCCTTGGTGGTAAGCTTTCCCTTGATCAAGCAGTGAAAACATTGTGCTACCACCAAGGCCATCCAGAATATCTTGAATTCTGGGGATCGGTTGTCTGTCAGGGTGTCTTTCGGTTTAGTTCTCTATAGTCTATACATAAAAGTAGGGAACCATCTTTCTTTCTTACGCACACAATTGGAGAAGCATAAGATGAGTGTGACCGCTCTATCCACCTTGTTCAATCAGATCACACAGGGCTGTGTACTTTTCCCTCTGCTCTTCTCCCTGTACACAAACTGCTGCACCTCCAGCCACGACTCTGTAAAACTCATCAAGTTTGCGGACGATACCATCCTCATCGGGCTCATCTCGGACAGGGATGAGTCTGTCTACAGGAGGGAGGTGGACCGGCTGGTGTCCTGGTGCAGCAGTAACAATCTGGAGTTCAAAGCCCAGAAGACAGTGGAGATGATCGTGGACTTCAGGAAAGTCACAGCCCCCCAGCCCACCCTCATCATGACAGACTCCCCCATCACCACCGTGGACTCCTTCCGCTTCCTGGGCACCACCATCACCCAGGACCTCAAGTGGGAGCCCTCCATCAGCTCCCTCTCATCAGCTCCCTCATCAAGAAGGCCCAGCAGAGGATGTTCTTTCTGCGGCAGCTGAGGAAAGCCAAGCTGCCAGCGCAGATGATGGTGCAGTTTTACACGGCCATCATTGAGTCCATCCGCACCTCCTCCATCACCGTGTGGTACGCTGGAGCCACAGCCAGGGACAAACAGAAGAGACTACAGCGCATTGTGCGCTCTGCTGAGAAGGTGATCGGCTGCAGACTTCCATCTCTGCAGGACCTGTACGTCTCCAGGGCTCTGGGACGAGCAGGTCGGATCACAGCTGACCCCTCTCACCCTGGACATGGTCTATTTGAACTACTCCCCTCAGGCAGGAGGCTACGGTCCATCCGGACCAGAACCTCCCGCCACAAGAACAGTTTCTTTCCCTCTGCCGTTGGACTCATGAACACTTCAAAACACCTGTCACTTTAACTGCAAATATTTCAACCACTCACTGCACTGTCACTTTCTGCACTCAACTGTAAATCTAACTGTAACTCTTGTGTACATAGAAATGCCTATTTTTATTTTTATTGTATAGTAATTTTAAATTGTTTCTTAATGCATGCCCTTTTTGATTGAATATATTTTGTTTTATTATTGCTCAGTGTTCTATGTTGCGCCTTAAGACCGAGACAAGTTCCTATGTTTGTGAAATTTGTTCATTGACAATGGCAATAAACTCTTTCTGATTCTGATTCTGATTCTGATTAGGTAGTCTTTCATTTCTTCATATAATGGTTTAGGGACGGCCATATAAGTTCTTACAACAGGTTCAGAGTATTTCAGTGATAATTTTACCTGTAGCTTCTCAACGTACCCTATATCACCATCTGATTTGGAGAATGAAATGGACTCTTCCCTGAGCATGTCACGTACTATCTGTCTCTGTTTTTCATCAAGGTGACTGAGGTCGACTGGCGGGTCCCACAGTTCTGTTTTTGACTCCTGTTCACATAAGCATTGTGTCTGAATATTGTTTACTTCAGCCAGTGTCTTTTTTCATTGGTAGTGCCAAGTGGGTACACAGAAATTACTGTCTGTGCTGTGCCAATAAGAGTTTTACCAAATAACATTATGTCGTGATCAGTCGGATTTTGTACACTGAGCAAAATCTTTTTTATGCGCCCTTTTTCACCATAACAAGTGTAACACAGAACTGCAGTCCTTCAGGCCATTGGGGATTGTCATCTGGTTCAAAGACTAAAGTGGTATCCTCTGGAAAGGGTTTGGTACACACTCTACAGTTCACTTGGACAGCATTATGACGAGGTATCAGCACTTTTGGAGCAGCTGTTTTCACAAAGTACTCACTGGTTCGGCTAACACTCACTGCTTGGATGAACATTTTTACAGTCTTTTTCTTTAGGTTGGGAAAAGCTGACTTAACAGTGTTTATCAACTTGTCAGTTTGTGTATCACTTGTTTTCTTCCTTGACCATTTGTGACAATGCATTCAATGACATTAAAGCCTATGATCGGGTGGGGCTGCTGGTTACCTTTTATGACTAGAATGGGCACAATGAACTCTTCTCCCCCAGCAACTAACTGAAATTTAACTTCTACCCATCCTACATACGGCATTTCAGTACCAGTACCATTGGCTGCCTCGATTTGCAAGGGGGCTTTCCAGGCCTCGTTTACTGCAGATATTTGTGACCCTGTATCCTAGAGAGCCTGAGATTTGACACACTTTTTTCCCACAAGTTCAAAGATTTTGTTGCCCGTAGGCTTTATTGACAGGAAAGTACAGAGTGAAATGGGGGATGAGAGAGAAGGGAGAACATGCAGTAAATGTTGGAGTCAAGAATAGAACACACGACACTGGCCGGCCGCGTTGGAGCCAGGCATACGTGTGCTGTGCCTTAACCACTCGACCACCGGGCAGCACTCTTCCCACAACTTCAGTTACTGTTGAATGTCAGGATATTTTGTTTTTTACTAGTCACAGCTTTACACGATAAGTGTTTTTGTTTTTTCTAGTTTAGCGGGTGCAAAGGGCTTACAGTTTGGTCTATGCTCCGACCAGTGGTTTCTCTGGCACTGCCTTGAACAGTAAAGTACGGTTCTACACACTGAGCTTTGCTGAAGCTTTTGGTCTGTTGTTCCCCCTGCCCCACAACTAATGCACATATGGGACTGTGTGGGAGAACAGGGTCACACCCTGTCCCTCGGGGGCAACCGCTCTCCGTTTAAAGACTGGTCTTTTGTGTTGTTGTATAGTATATACCCCCTGCATCCTGCGCGGTAGTGCTCCCCGCTCCCACACCGGTAGCAATGATTGGCAGAAATCTTTTTCTCCCTGACAGCATCCGACACACCTGGGCCGTGGGCGTGGTGATGGGTACCGCTGTGGTACAAAGCCTCTCTGGAACTGGGCCATCTCCGGGTTGAACCCTGGATAGTGGGTGGGGTGGTGCTGTCACTTTAGATCTCTTTGTCATTAGCACATGAAATGTTCAAACGCTCCAGGAGCAATTCATCAGCCGTAGATGTCTGCAACATGTAAGGCTGGAGGTCTGTCTTGATAAAATCATTTTGTAGCCCAGTAAGAACTGTGTGCATAAACAGGCTCTGTACCAATGCAGGGTTATACTTGAGACTATACTCTTTACTCTTCCTGTGATGCAAACAGTATTTTCTGTCTCAAGTCCACAGCTCTAATGAGGAAGGTCTGTGGATTCTCGTTGTTGCTCTGCACTTCAGTGGTGAGTTGTTTGTATAACTCTGTTGTACTCCGTTCTTGACAGTGCGAGCGTAGGATCCTCCAGGGTGTTGGCAGAGACAAGTCACTTTTACCCTCTAAGTAGCGACGTAGCTGGAAGCCTGGTACAATGGCTCTTACCACAGCATCGACTATGTCTGACTCGTGGTGAGGCTATTGTCGATTTGGTGGGCTAAACTGGAGAGGGTTAAGTCTGTCCTTTTGCCCAGGCTCACCAATCTGTTCTGAGATTTTGAAGTATTTTCTCCACTGCGTTGTGTTTGCAGGTGCAGTTGCCGTGTAGACTGGCACATTATCATGGTTCACTCTTATTTTTGTTTGATAATTGTATAATTTTGTTCTTTTGTCACAGTGCTTGATGCTTCAGGTGTGTTTTCTTCTGGGTGCTATAAGGTTGATATCATGTCCATTAAACTCAATCATGCTGACATGCCTTCGTCTTCCAGGTCTAGCAGCTCACTACATTCAATATGCTTGACAAAGTGTGCTGTAATAACAATGCGTGTTTTCCCGATCACACGTTCTGTGTTATCACCTGATATAGCGAGATAGTCACTTATGATTAAATAATTTGCTGCAAGTTGGTACGGTGCCGCTTTAACCTCAAACTGCAAGTTTTCAATTTCAGAATCCATCTTGGCCTGTTGTCTTTGGTTTTGCTACTCCCTCGTGGACATTCCTTGCACTTCCTGATGCACGCTTTCCCCAAATGTTGGACCTCACTTCAGCCGTAGCTATCTTTACTGCCACTTGGGTTCCCCTAGTTATCCCCTAGTCCCCTAGTTTTAAGGGATGATTGAGGTGTAGTGGCTTCCTCTTTCACAGGTGGACCAGCCCACACGACCATCCCAAAGGGGGATATTTATGAGAATTAAAGCAAGGACATGTCTTTCTTCAGACCGTGCTGGTTTATAACTGAGTTCAATACTGGCAAGAACAATTGTCATACAGAATATATTGTGTTCCCATTTGAACCAACATTTTACAGTGTTTCAAATTACCCCTGCCATATACAGTCGTTGGTAAATAATACGGATCATAATATTGGACATGAGATTTTGTAGAAAGTGTTACTTCCCCTGCTAGCACAGCAGCAAGGAGCTAATGCTAATATTGTTACCTAGCTAGTGCTGCTCATGGCTTTGTACCAACAGTGTGATTACAGCTTAAGTCATTACATTCATATGAACCGTTTTCCAAATGCATACATTCGGTACAAAACATAAGAGGTTGGATTTAACATTGTACAGTGATACCATACCTGTAAAGGGGGATATTTATGAGGAAAAAAGGAAAGGACACATCTTTCTTCATGCCATGCTGGTTTATAACTGAAGAAGAGACGGCCTGCAGAGACCGCCTTTTCGTTATCATTCAGGGGGTCAAAATTGGGGTGGTTTGGGGTAGATGAAAAAATAAAAACAATAATAATAACGGAAACTCTTTTTTTGACAATTTCTTTCCGATATATAAACTCAAGATAGAGTTACGTGACGTGAGTTACGTCACAAATGAACCCAGCTCTCTAGAGAGCTAGAGAGCCATTTTATTAGATAGCCGCTACATATGCATATCATTGCGTTCAGCTTGGAAATCTTCACAAACTCTCCAGTAGAATTTCCCTATACATTTTTTTTCAAGAAACGTGGATTTAATTTTTTTTTTCCAAAAAATGCGATTTTGTTTAAAAGTCTTTATGACCACACCCGAAGACGGATCAGCTTCAAGCTGATAACATTTCATTGTGTCAAATTTGAAGTGTTATTGTTGAAACACAACATTACACAACATTACACTCAATATTTTTCCACTATGCTTTATACCAGTACAACAACGCTCTGACTTGAGCTGAACTAAAGTTCTAAAGTAGAAAATCAGGGTGAGGTACGAGTCGAGCTCTTTGCAGCATCGTTGAAAGGCGGAGTAGATAGAATCCCTAAACCAGTTGAAGGTGAAGGAGAATTTGAGGGGGAGTTCCTTAGAACTCAAGGAGTAGAGTTGCGCGTGAAGTAAAACCCGTCATGAATGTCGATCTCTAAAGCCAAGGGTGTCCTGAGGGAAGGAGGACAAAGGAGTTTGGCCAGGCCATGTATTTACCTGCGACAGTTTGCTTTCTGATGTTGGATGGAACAGACAAGGGTTTTGTGCTGGGATGAAGGCCGGAAGGATGGCCAATGCGAGGGTGACTTTAGCTAGACCTGAACTCAGGACACTGAGGGCTGAGCCTGAAAAGGGTAGCTGGGGGCCGAAAAAAGGCAGGACACGGTGGAGAGTGTGGCCGACTGGAAGCTGACCTGGGATGTTAATAGGTCCACCGGGACATTAAAAACATGAGGCTGAGAAGGCAGGCTGGTACAGAGACCGGTAGGTGGAGCCGTCAAGCCTAGGTTGGGGGGCAGTGTTGATGGACTGGGGGGGAATGACGTCTAGGTTGGCGGGGCCGATGATCCGGAGGGCGGAGCAAGGGATGAGCTCGAGAGCTGAGCTAACTTTTCAATTAAATTAAATTTATTTTTGTAACGCCCAAACAACAGTAGTTGCCTCGAGGGGCTACAGTGGAAAAAACAGAATAAAAACAGAATAAGCAATGTTCATAGGGACTTGGTAATGTCCCAGCATCCCGTGTCCTTAGACAGATATCCCAAGCTCCCCTGTCCTTAGAACCTCCTTCTCGGCCAGGAAAAACTACCAAACCTCTTTGGGAAAAAGTAGAAACCTGTAGGAGTTCCACAGTGAAGAATAGATCCGACTCCCTCGGACGGACAGGCGGCCGCGCTTCAATTTGCAGATAGACGGTGCAGCTGGACCGACTCAGGAGGAGAACCAATTCTTCAAGGCTGATGAAGAACCCGTTCATATGGAGTAGAGACCGTTTCTCCAGGCAGACCGTCTCCAGGCAGTTGAGAAGCATCTGGATCCACAGGTCATTGATGTGCCTGCTCCACTCCCGTCGGGGAAGTGGGAGAAAAAGAAGGAAAAGCGATGAACAGATTGCAAGTGGAATTAAATATTAAATATTGTTTTATAGAAAAGTAAGAACCAGAGGATAGTGCTCAAGATGCCATACTTCCCCCAGCATAGTTGCTCCTAGGGCAGCATAGCTGGGAACTGTAGGTTTTTATTTCTGTTCCTAACTGGCCGGACCATAAGCGATTTCAAAGAGGAACGTTTTAAGCCTGGTCTTAAATGAGGAGACTGTGTTGGCCTCTTTAACATGGACAGGAAGCTGATTTAACAACACAGGAGCTTGGTAGCTAAACGCTCTACCTCCTACTGTGCTTTTAGAGACTCAAGGGACCACCAGGGCTGTGTACTTTCTCCTCTGCTCTTCTCCCTGTACACAAACTGCTGCACCTCCAGCCACAACTCCGTAAAATTGATCAAGTTTGCGGCCGACATCACCCTCATCAGGCTCATCTCGGACGGGGATGAGTCTGTCTACAGGAGGGAGGTGGACCGGCTGGTGTCCTGGTGCAGCAGTAACAATCTGGAGTTCAATGCCCAGAAGACACTGCAGATGATCATGGACTTCAGGAAAGTCACAGCCCCAAAGCCCCCCCTCACCATGACAGACTCCCCCATCACCACAGTGGACTCCTTCCGCTTCCTCTGCACCACCATCACCCAGGATCTCAAGTGGGAGCCCTCCATCAGCTCCCTCATCAAGAAGGCCCAGCAGAGGATGTACTTCCTGCGGCAGCTGAGGAAAGCCAAGCTGCCAGTGCAGATTATGGTGCAGTTCTCACCTCCTCCATCACCGTGTGGTACACTGGAGCCACAGCCAGGGACAAACAGAAACTACAACGCATTGTGCTTTCTGCTGAGAAGGTGATTGGCTGCAGACTTCCATTTCTGCAGAACCTATACGTCTCCAGGGCTCTGGGACGAGCAGGTCGGATCACAGCGGTCCATCCGGACCAAAACCTCCTGCCACAAGAATAGTTTCTTTCCCTCTGCCGTTGGACTCATGAACGCTTCTAAACACCTGCCACTTTAACTGCAAATATTCAACCTCTCACTGCACTGTCACTTTCTGCACTCACAACTGTAAATTCAACTGTAACTCTTGTGTACATAGTAATGCCTATTTTTTTATTTTATTTTATACTATAGTAATTAAATTGTCTCTTAATGCATGCCCTTTGGATTGAATATATGTTGTTTTTATTATTGATCAGTGTTTTGTGTTGCACCTTCATGCCGAGACAAGTAGCTATGTTTGTGAATTTTGTTAATTGACAATGGCAATAAACCCTTTCTGATTCTGATTCTGATTCTGAAGAGACTCAAGCACCGGCGTAATGTGCTCTCCTCTTTTAGTTCCTGTTAGTAATCTTGCTGCTGCATTTTGAACCAGTTGAAAGCTTTTTAAAGAGCTTTTAGGACACGCTGCAGGGAATTACAGTAGTCTGATCTAGATATTACAAACGCATGGACAAGTTTTTCAGCATAACTTTAAGGCAAGATTTTTCTGATTTTGGCTATATTACGCAGATGGAAATAGGCTGTTTTACAGGCTTGATTTATGTGTGCTTTGAATGAGAGCTCCTGGTCAAATAAGACTCCAAGGTTTCTTACAGTGGAGCTGGAGGCCACACTGACGTTGTCCAGTGTGACTATCTGCCCAGATTAAGCATCAAAGCTAACAACTTGGAGGGCAGAGCCGGTGACGCGGAGAACGGAGCCCAATACATGGAGGCCGGACCCCAAGAAATGGAATGCGGTGCCAGCTGTGCTTGGGCTGGAGCCCAAGATACGGAGGGCGGATCACCTGAGGTTTTAGGCAGTGAGGTCAAAGGGCAAATCCAGGGTGCCGGACGTTGGAAGCTCGGGACGTTGGAAGCTCCTCCACTCAGTTAACTAAAATATTAAATATTGTTAAAAGGGAAGCAGAAGATAGCGCTCAAGCTGGCATACGTCCCCCAGCATTCTGTTCCTAACTGAGGAACATTTTAAGCCTGGTCTAAAATGAAGAGACTGTGTCAACCTCTTTAACAAGAACAGGGAGCTTTCCATAACACAGGAGCTTGGTAGCTAAACGCTCTACCTCCTACTGTGCTTTTAGAGACTTGAGACTACCTGAAGTCCAGCACTCTGAGAACGAAGTGCTCTGATATGGTAAAATAGCATCTTAGAGGTAGGATGGGGCCAAGTCATTTAGAGCTTTGTAAGTCAGAAGAATTTTAAATGTTATGCTAAATCAACAGAGAGCCAGTGAGGAGACTTCGGCGGTGTAATATGCTCTCTTCTGTTAGTTCCGGTTAGTAATCTTGCTTCTGAATTTTGAATCAGTTGAAAGCTACGTGCAGGGAGTTACAGTAGTCTAATCTATTCAGTATTGTTTCTAGGGAAAGGTTTTTCTGATCATAGCTCTAATACGCGAATGAAAATAAGCTGTTTAACAGGCTTGATTTATATGTGCTGTGAACGAGAGCTTTTGGTCAAATAAAATAAAAGGTTTGTTACAGTAGAAATGGAGGCTAGACTGACATTGTCCAGTGTGATTATCTGCTCGTATAAAGTCTTAAAGACGTTTAGGGCCTAGTACAATGACATTTTTTCAGGGTTAACAAGCAAATAATTAAGATTACATGATTAATTATTATAATTAAATATTTATTTTATTTTATATTTATCTATGACAAAGTAATGCACTGAAGTTGAAAAGACGGCAACCCTAAAATCCCACTTTTCAAAATGATCTTAAACTGTGCTTGAATCAAAATGTGTAAAAAATGTGTATGCCTTGTATACACTGACTCCACTGCTGGTGCAGTCCGGGACCCGTGTGGGTTACTTGCAGGTTGCCTGACCTGAAAATCAAACCAGACCAATCCGGGGTCCAGCAACGATAGACATCTTGCGGATTCTTTCTGCAGACCCACTGGAATCAGTGTAAACCCACTGTAACGCTTATAAATGGTGTATCGTTTCCATCTCTCATTACTCAGGTGATACAAATGCACATGAATCATAAGGCAATGAATGGAATTAATGTGGCAAAATCCAAGCAAAGCAATAATATCTCCAAGGAAACATTATTGTTCTGGAGTCAGACGTCCACACCTTCAAAATCTCAAAGAAGTGATGCTTTCTGGTTTTTTGGAGATGAGAGGATGCACCATTAAACTTTCTCTGGGCCCCCCTCCCCATTACAACTGCCTCGACTATCTTCTTGTAAGTGTGTAGTGCTTTATGGGCTTTATATTTAGATTTAGAACCTGCTCTGTGCTGGTGACGAGTACCTCAAACAGCAAGTCTGTAAATGAGCTCCATGGGGAATACCTCTCTCATCCCTCATATACAAGTCTGCATATAGCGCGGGTGTGGCAGATTCCTTGGCATCCATATTGTGCATATGTAATACACCAATCCCCCCGCTCTCTCTTTCCCCCCTCCCCTCACGTTGATCCACAGACAGCGCTTCAGATGTGAAGTTGATATCTTGACATGTTATTTTCCTCCGCGTATAGCACCGTGCAAACAAAGCAGTGACAGGTTTACAGTGGCATAGCGGAGCCTTACTGAAGAGAAGGAGGAGAAGGAGGAGGTGTCATGTTAATAATTCTATCCTCACAACTGAATTATTCACAGAAACAAAAGCTTAGTTTGATTTATAAATGTGTGTTGTCTGTCATAACTGAGCTTGATCTTTTTGAGGTTCAAAATTTTAAAGAATTCAAGGGAAACTGAGTGATTATGAATAGTTGATTGGATAAACTTGATAAACTTTCGGTCTGTGATTTGATCAAGAGAGAGAATAATACAGTAGATATGTTGTTATATTAGAGTAAATATCTCCCCCCTGGGCATAGACACTGGTAGTAGTGGTGAAGAGGTGGAGATGAAGAGGCAGAGGAGGCTGACAGTTCTGCGGCAGAATCAATCCATCTGGGGCTCTGCATACCAAAATACGCATGAAGTTTATTTTTGACAGCTGCTGCAGTAGTATGAATGAAATTGAACTACACAAACAAAACATGAACATTAGAAAACTGACTTTATTGTATCAAGCAGTCATTTTCGTCTGGAAAACACATATAGTATATAGTATAGTAGTATAACACATTTTCAGGATTTGTAGCATAAACTAATGCGATGGGATGTATTCAAACACCAGTGCAAATCGTCTCTTCCAGGCACAGATTCACTTTAACTTCTTGGTGTTCAACTAGTGCCTCAATGTAAATTGTAATGTAAGGAATGACCAAACAACAAACATGTCTGATATGATTTCTCTGGAGGGGGCGGAGATATTTTGGCTTTGCCCTGAATGTTCCACAGCATTACAATGTGAAATTACTTAAAAGTGTTTGTATTGCACAATTAAACATGCCTTCTCATTGCAAACGTCTCATTTATACTGTGTGGAATTCTTTCTCCCCTCCTCGAACCACCACCTTAACATGGTGGAGTCTGTCTCGAGACACAGAAAGAGTGCACCGAGGACTCCGTTGTTCTGCTGTGAAGAAATATGCCCAGTTCTATTTAACTCGGACATCTGCGTGTTCAGAAACTGGAAGAGGAGTGAAAGTCAACAAGATCTACTCTATCAGTTACTAATACATACCAGCGCTATAGATGACCAAGATTCATGAGTTTCAATTACGCATTCTTTTATTCTCCTAACAAAGTCATCTATACAGACGTCTGGACCTCCGGGTGCCTAACAATCGTTACTTCCCGTCTCTATCCCGGAAAAAAAATAACGTGGCTTCCACCGTCTCCAGTATTATAGACAATGAAAATGAATATGCATGAGCCTAAAGTAAGTCCTTGTTGTAGAGCCGGGATTGGCCCAGTGCCCATCTGACCCCCTTCATGGTTTCCTCCTTTTTCTCTTTGTCTGCTTGTGTAACTTGAGACTGGTCACACCTTGGGAATCACACTGGAAGAAAACAGCACTGCAGACCAAAGAGCAGCATAACATTGTCTAATAGTGAATACATGATCAATGCATTGTATAATGGCGAATATATGATCGATGCATAATATGTAGTTCTCTTCAGCTGGGAAATTCCAATGCCCATGTGGGCAGTGGCAGTGACACCTGGAAAGGTACATTCACAGAGGCAAAAACACAGGGCTGTAAAGATTTCAGGGAGGCCATGGAGGAGGACTATTGTTTAGCCTATGGCAAACCGTCCAACAACTCAGAAAGGGGAAGCAGTGCTTCACCACCACTGTTTATGGTGTTGGTGGAGAGCTCGACAGGGGATTTTGTTAGAAGCAATACTTAGAGGATCTCCTAAATCCCATCAAGGAGGAAGCATAGACTGAGGACTCTTGACTGTTACTTGTCCATCACCAAAGCTGAAGTCACTGAGGTAGTTGGCAAGCTCCTCTGTGGTAAGGCTCCAGGGACGAATGATAACCATCCTGAGTCCCTTTGCTCGGGGCTGTCAGGTCCTTGTATCATTGGAGCAGACGTGGTGTTACAATTGCTGACAGTAAGACACTGTTCGCTGTTTCTATGGACATAATTTCTATGCATAGTCAGGGAACGAAGGAAGTCCGGTTTGGGGACCACAGAATCTCATCTCTGCTATTTGCAGATTATGTTGTCCTCATGGCTCCATCAAACCGGGACCTGCAACATGCACTGGGAAGATTTGCAGCCAAGTGTGAAGCAGCTAAGATAAAAATCAGCACCACCGACTTCTGTGATGATGGCGGCTTAATGCGGACGTGTCTGTCTGGCTGCGGTCGTGGAAATAATCCATCTTTATTACGAGTTCACCTGAGAAGACCTGATATTTTAATGTGGGATTAGACATATGAAGAAACTGGACATTTATTTCAGGAACATTTCTGATAACCAGGCAAGCAATGCTACACCCAAGCTAGCTAGCTCCCCGCTGGCCAGACACGGGTTTGCACTTGGCCCCTTCTCAAACTCCGCTGCTGTTCCGGCTATACCACGGGATTGGTCCCACTCCAGCTCCAGATCAGATTGATCTGCAATGAGACTCTGAGCAGGATAGACCCGGTGATTATGGCGGCTTTATGGGAGATTACTGACAAGATTACAAAGACGGTGGATGTAAAGATAGACGTGGCCCTGGCGGAAATGCGTGATTCGAAATCCAAGAATGGCAAACTGGACACTCGATTCACAGCGGCTGAGGAGAAGGTCTCTGACCTGAGAGTCACCGTCTCTGCTGTGCAAACCAAGGTGACTAAATTGACAAACCGGGTGAGTGTTTTGACGGTCAAATTGGATGACCTGGGGAATCGAGAGTGTAGATTGTAGGCATTCCAGAGGACACTGAACGTAAAGATGTGGTCAAGTAAATGGAAACCTGGATGCTCGAGTATATCAAACTTGCAACAAAAGCTTGGAAAATGTAGATTGACCGTGAGCATCTCTGGCTCCAAAACCGGCTTCGAACCGGCATCCAAGTCCTATTTTACTGAAATTACAGAACTTCAGTAAGCGTGTCATGGCGGTATCCACATGTCTTGCTGTGGGCCGACCTGGATCAACCAAGCCCCAGGACTCTTTCTTTAACAAGTGCTAGTGGTCAAGAAACCTAAACCTTTTGATCTGGTGAAATCCTGAGAGAGAGGAACATGGAATACGCTCTGCTTTATCCTGCAATGCTAATGATCAACGTGAATGGGAAAATAAAAAGATTCAATATAGCAGAAGATGCTTTAGCATTTGCCAGTTCAATACAGGATCCGGTCTGACATTATCTCCCTTTTACTTTTCTTTATTTCAATGAAAGGGACCAGGACCGTAGACATGTCACAAAACACCTGTCACTTTAACTGCAAATATTCAACCACTCACTGCACTGTCACTTTCTGCACTCAAACTGTAAATCTAACTAACTCTTGTGTACATAGAAATGCCTATTTTTATTTTTATTGTATAGTAATTTTAAATTGTTTCTTAATGCATGCCCTTTTTTGATTGAATATATGTTGTTTTATTATTGCTCAGTGTTTTATGTTGCACCTTAAGGCCGAGACAAGTTCCTATGTGTGTGAATTTTGTTCATTGACAATGGCAATAAACTCTTTCTGATTCTGATTCTGATTCTGATTCTGATGTGAGTATTTGCCGGAAGTGGGCCAGTATGTTCCAATTTAGGATTGTAAATGCCCAGGTGAAAAGGCCTTTTTTTAAAACTAGAACATGGTTTTCCTTCCACCCTCTGATCTTCTTTTGGATCAGTCTTATAGCTCTTTGCATTTTTTTGGCATGAGCTCTTTTTTTTTTTTGCATTCTGTTTGTTTTATTGTGTTCGGTTGTGTTCGACCAGAGAGCTGTGTAACAAGATTTAATACAACGATGGCATCTGAAAAATTATGAATAGTATCTTTTAATGTTAATGGAATATTGGATCCAATTAAGAGGTCAAAGATATTGACAAAGATGAGAAAAGAGAACATTTATATTATATACCTACAAGAAACCCATTTAAAAGATTTAGTATAGGCAAATATAAGAGGGTTGTGGTTACATTGATCTCAAGCAGAATAGCCTTTGAACAGAGTTTTGAACACAAAGATGAAGTGTATATGCTCCTCCAGGAAGTGACCTCACTTTCTATACTGAAGTTGTAGATCTAATCGTAAATCACTCTGAGGGAACCCTTGTCCGTGGCGGAGACAGGAACTTACATGTTCAGCTGATATTAGATGTCTCAAACTCACAAACCACAAAGGATCCATACAGGAATAGACTACCTTTTTATTTTCAACAAAGATAGATCCAAAAAGAAACAAAGGCAGAAAAAATAAGCGATTTGCAGAACAAACTAAAGCTTCTGGGGGATAAACATGTCGAAAACAAGGATCCTGAAATGCTACAGGCAATTAAAAAGACAAAGGGTGAGATTAATTACCTGATTTTATGAAAGTGGTTCAAAATTCATTACAAAATTTATTTTCTAGAAATTAGAAAATAACAGGCAGAAAGAACTATTTTTAAAATGTGAAATAGGTAGTGTAATTTCAAAAACATTTGACTCCTTCTACAAAAAAGTTTCACCAAAATATCAGGAAACAAAGAAGAAACAATCTTTTTGGACACTCTCAATTTACCTGCCATGACCGAATAGCGAAACAAAAAATAAGGTGCTGAAATAACTTCAAATTGCAATGAAAAGACTAAAAAACAGTGTGGAGTGACGAGGTGGAGTTCACCTCAGACTGGTGTAAAGCTCTAAAAGACAACATTTTCTCCTTTGCTTTTATCAACTTTTAATTGGGCCCTAAAAAAGCTGAGATCCCTCCGAGTTGGAAGGAAGCCATCATATCCTGAATACCTAAAGAAAAAAAGAGAACTATCAACAATCTTAGAGAAAAACTATACTCCTCTTTTCTCCACTATATAGAAAGATCTTGAAAAATGGACTCTGATCCCATACTTAAGTCAAAGTCAAAGGGTTGAAACTATAAAAAATTTATATTTTGGTCAGATTCTCTGTCTATTCCAGACTCTCCTGATTTCCATTTCCAAACCGGCCTTTTGATGAGTGGAATAAAACAATCTCAAGATTGGTAAGGAAAAAAAAAGTGAACAGTGCGTGAATAGTATTGGTTGAATAATTGTTAAAGTGGCAGGTGTTACTTGTTCATAAATCCAATGGCAGTGGGAAAGAAACAGTTTTTGTGGCAGGAGGCTCTGGTCCTGAAGGACCGTTAGCATCCTGTCTGAGGCGAGTGGCTCAAATAATCCATGTCCAGGGTGAGAAGGGTCAAACTGTGAGCCAACCTACTCGTCCCAGAGACCTGGAGACGTACAGGTCCTGCAGAAATGGAAGTCTGCAGCCGATCACCTCCTCAGCAGAACGTACAATGCGCTGTTGACTTTGTCCCTGGCTGTGGCTCCAGTGTACCACACTGATGGGGGAGGTGAGGATGGACTCAATGATGGCTGTGTAAAACTGCACCATCATCTGTGCGGGCAGCTTGGCTTTCCTCAGCTGTCGCAGGAAGTACATCCTCTGCTGGGCATTCTTGATAAGGGAGCTTCCACCTTAGATCCTGGGTGATGGTGGTGCCGAGGAAGTGGAAGGAGTCCACGGTGATGATGGGGGAGTCTGTCAAAATTGAGGGGGGACTGGGGTACTATGACTTTCCTGAAGTCCACGATCATCTCCACTGTCTTCTGGGCGTTGAGTTCCAGGTTGTTACCACTGCACCAAGACATCACCCTGTCCACCTCCCTCCTGTAGACGGACTCATCCCCGTCCCACGAGATGAGCCCGATGAGGGTTGTGTCGTTTGCAAACTTGATCAGTTTTACTGAGTCGTGGCTGGAGGTGCAGCAGTTTGTGTACAGGGAAGAAGAGCAGAGGAGAAGGTACTCAGCCCTGTGGAGATCCTGTGCTGATAGTCTGAGTGTCTGAGACGTTCTTCCCCAGCCGCATGCACTGCCTCCGATCCGTCTGGAAGTTAGTGATCTGTGTGGATCAGTGATCCACTGTGTGATCTGATGGTTGTGGCTCACATACCACTAGAGGCTCACAAAATCACATGTTTGGAGGGAGTTTGGCTGGAAAAATGTGTCATGTTTTTGCGTAACACTATATCAAAGTGCCCATTACTCACAAGAAAATGTTAACTGTTGGCAGCCAGGAGGCAAACCCCTATCATGTGTTCTGGGACTGTCTTGTTTCTCAAAAATATTGGTCTGAAATTAATGATGCAATGTGTATTGTTCTTGCCATTCCACAAAATTTTAGAACTATGTACTTGAAATGGACGACACAAAACCCCCCGACAATCAAGGACTGGATTGACATAATAACAGACATTAGACAACTGGAAAAAATTATAGTCGAACTTAATTTGGAAATGAACAAAGTTGGACACAATTGACTTTTTATGGGGAAGACCAGGATACGCTGGGGGGACTATTCCTCTCAGCTGGCCTGAGAATGCCTTGGGATCCCCCAAAGGAGTTGGCTCTGGCCTCTTGTCTACATGCTTTCCAAGGAAATCTATATAACCTTTGTCGCTTCCTCCATAGGAGCTCCATTTACAGAAGGGCTATTCAACTTAAGGCCTGGGGGCCAGATCAGGCCCGCCAAATGATCGCGACCCATCTTCTGGCTATCAAAACCATTTTTCTTTCTTGTTTTCTGGTTTAATTCTGGGATAGTAAAAGTTTAAACCTGGTTTGGAACTGGCTTGGTCCTTATTTAATTCTGCTTTAGACCTGATTTGGACCTACAGTAGTTAAGACCTGGTTTGATTCTGGGTTAGTTTTGGTTCCGACCTGGTTAGTAGCCTTTCCGGCCCAGAGGCCACGCCCCCCCCCCAAGAAATCTGGCCTTCAGGAAAATTAAGTTGAATAGCCCTGATTTACTGCATCAAAACATTTGGTCCACAAGTTGCAGCATTTGCGGACAAACTAAATGCTCACTAAATTGTTTGTGTGCTCGGGGCAATACCAATCTGTGCTCATATAGGCAGACAATAAGAAGTGATGTTATGGGATGATCTTATAATTTATTTAATCTGATTATTTTTTATTAAATCCAATTTCATGGGTTGTGGAAATAAAAAAATAAAACATAAAAGCCTACAATATTTCATTTTCATCTCCCATCTTTTGTTTATAATTCAATTAGAACAAAGCTAATTCGGCAAGAAGCCTGCATTAGGCCCACTAGGCTCTAAGGCTTAAAACATCTTAATTTAATAAACCTATAGACTAAATCAATTCAATTTCAGTAAAAAAAAAATTGTAACGGCAAAAATCACAACAGCGGTTGCCTCAAGGGGCTACAGTGAAAAGCAGAATAAACAATAGAGAATGTCCCAAGCTCCCCTGTCCTTAGACCCTCCTTCTTGGTCAGGAAAAACTACCAAACCTCTTTGGAAAAAGTAGAAACCTGTAGGAGTTCCACAGTGAAGGAGAGATCCGACTCCCTTGGACGGACAGGAGGACGCGCCTCAATTTGCAGATACACGGTGGAGCTGGACCCACTCAGGAAGAGAACCAATTCTTCGAGGCCGATGAAGAACCGTTCATATGGAGTAGAGACCGTTTCTCCAGGCAGACCGTTTCTCCAGGCAGCTGAGGAGCATCTGGATCCACAGGTCCTCGATGTGCCTGCTGGGAAGTGGGAGAAAAAGAAGGAAAAGTGATGAACAAATTGCAAGTGAAATTAAATATTAAATATTGTTTGATAGAAAAGTAGTAAGAAGCAGAGGATAGTGCTCAAGCTGCCATACTTCCCCAGCATAGTTGCTCCTAGGGCAGCATAGCTGGGAACTATAGGTTTTTATTCTGTTCTTAACTGGCCGGACCATAAGACATTTCAAAGAGGAACGTTTTAAGCCTGGTCTTAAATGAAGAGACTGTGTCGGCCTCTTTATGGACAGGAGCTGATTCCATAACACAAGAGCTTTGGAGCTAAACACTCTACCTCCTACTGTGCTTTTAGAGACTTTTGGACCACCAGAAGTCCCGCATTTTGAGAGTTTGGATGATAAGGTACAATAGCATCTTTGAGGAAAGATAGGGCCAGGTCTTTTATGGCTTTGTAAGTCAGGAGGAGGATTTTGAATTTGATTCTAAACTCAACAGGGAGCCAGTGAAGAGACTCGAGCACCGGCGTAATGTGCTCTCTTCTTTTAGTTCCTGTTAGTAATCTTGCTGCTGCATTTTTGAACCAGTTGAAAGCTTTTTGTGGAGCTTTTAGGACACTCTGCATTTAGGGAGTTACAATAGTCAAATCAAGATGTCCGATTTAGAATTACTTTCATCAGCAAAACAAATAACTAAAACGACGACTAACAACTACAACTATAAAGAACAATAATATCAATGCAACACTTTTGTTTTTGCTCAAATTTTTCATGAGCTGACCTCAAAGATATGGAACTTTTTCTACATAGATATATTCACATATGTTGGATATGGATAATTAATATTAATTGCTCAGTAAGACAGATTGTAAGACAGTTGATATTAATATGATAATCCATACCACATTACAGGTTTGGCTTATCATGATGCTGATGAGATGACATAAATATTGCACAGATGTGGAACATCATGCTTAAAAAAAAAAAAAAAAAAAAAAGTGATTGCATTTTGATCTCTGTTACTCGCTGGACTAGCCCAGTTTTGTCACCATCTAGAAGCTGCAGAGGGAATTACACACCGTTAAAGAAAAGAGCTGGAAGCCTTCTCAGAGCACATCAATGCGGTGGACCCGCATATTAGGTTTACAAGAGAAGATGCTAAGGAGAAACCGCTTGGCCTTTCTTGTTTGTTCCACTATCAAAGGAGAGCATGGAAAGCTCCATAGAAGTATATAGGAAACCCACACACACAGATCAGTACCTGCTCTTTGGCTCTAACCACCCACTACAGCATAAGCTGGGAGTGATCAGAACACTACAACACAGAGCACAAGAGGTGCCCACCAGCTCAGAGGGCAAGAGGAAAGAGGAAAGACACGTCCAGAATGCTCTCCCAGCCTGTGGATACCCGACTTGGGCTCTGAACAAAGTGAAGAGAACCAAAAAGCAGGACAAAAGGGACAAAAGGGAAACAGAACCAAGAAGAAAGGGTGTCTCTATCACTTATGACTTGGGACTGTCTTGGGCCTGTTTATTTTAAACCAAGCAACACTTTAGGACACCCTAAGGACAAGATGCCTACACAAAAACAGAGCAATGTAGTGTATTCGATCCAATGCAGTGAAGAAAGTTGTTAAGAGCAGTACATAGGTGAGACTAAACAGCCACTTCACAAGAGGCTTTATCAGCACAGAAGACACTCGAGTTCAGGACCCCAGAGTACATCATCTCAAAGCCACAAACCACTTTATTGAAGACATTGAGGTGGAGATTCTAAGCAGGGAGAAAAGATGGTTTGAAAGAGGAGGCACTCTTTTTTAAAAAGAGAATCCTTCCTTAAATCGTAATGGAGGTTTAAGATTCAATCTTCTGGTTGTTTATAATGGTTTGTTGAAACCATGGAGACGCCGGGGCATTCTGATGCTAATCAGTACTCAAAGAGGAGGGAGCAAAAGTCAGTGTACAATAGTATGTAGATGGCCCATCTCAGGGCTGTTAGTAAAACAATGGGATTAGTCTCAAGTGAAACCAAAAACTCCCTCCCCCCCTTTATCGGGAGGGGCCTGTGAGGGCTTTCACACAGGAGGATATAAAAGTTCCCTACTACGATTCACAGATTGAGAATAACTCTTGAATGAGAGTGGAAATGTTTTGTTTTTCTAAAACAGAGTCCAGATGACTGCCGTGATTCATGACGTAGTCACTTATGGAGGGGATTCAGAAAGGTGTGTTTTTGACCCTCAGAGAGGAGAGGATTTTCTAACCAGAATTCATCAAACTAGCGTGAATGAAGCTAAATGCTACTCCAGGTATGTTTTTAAAGAGGAACAATGTTAGAACTGGCTAATAGCTCAAAAAAGTAAATTTTTCAATTGAGCAAAATATGTGTACTTGAAATATATAACTCCATGTTATTTTCCCACAGTTTTAACATGCCCCTCTCTGCCTGTATGGTTTGTGGGAACTGCTGGGGTCAGTATCTGCACATTGTGTTTTTATTCCTCCCTCTACTGTTCTTTTTTCCTCCTCTGCTCCCCTTTTCCTCTTTTTGCTGCCTCTGTTCCTCTTTTTTTTCTCCCTCTCCCCTTCTTTTCCTTTGCTCCTTTTCTGCTCCCTCTGCCTCTCTCCCCCTTTTCCAATCTTTTTCTTCCCTTTGTGACTCAACACCTTGCTGTATGTCTATTTGGGGCTCCATCCTTGGCGCTTCATGCTGCCAGCGCCACCTCCCCTTCTTCTCATTATCGCTGGCTCTCTACACACACACACACACACACACACAGTGTACTATTTTGCGTCCACGGCCCACCCACAAACGCTGTCTTCACACACAGAGGACTGGGGTACTGCAGTGTACCGGCATGATGTGCCGCAGCGTGTTCCTGGGGGACACATGGTTGAAAAGGAGCCCAAGGTTAGGCTACAAACACAGCCTTATGCAGTGTCACAGCAACCTCATTTCACGGCACACATGTTGTAGCACTGTGGGAGCTGGAGTTGCCTCCTCCTGCGCGTGTACGCTAAAGAAAACGGGGAATTTTTGAGCAATAATCAAAAATAAGTCATTGTATTTAAAGGACACACATTATGCATAATAGCCCTTTCGCTCGTTTAACCATGTGATAACATTGTTCCCTCATTGGCTGGTGTCCTGGTGCAGTGGTAACAACCTGGAGCCTACATCCGACTTTAATATGAAAGATCTGCAACATCTACTCCGCCTACAGAATCATTTTCATCTCCACTTTCACCCAGGGGCCTTCCCAACCATCTTGAAAGTCTGATCAAAAGAAGCATTACAATGGTTCCACTCACGCCTTCTATAGGCAGATCAAGAGTTCTGATATCAACAATGCTGAACTCTCCTGCTACATCAGTACTTCTCAATTATTTTCTGTTAACCCCCCCTAGGAAGAAGAAAACACTTTGTGCTCCCCTATTCTCCGCCAGGACTATACCACTGCCACCGTAGGGATGTCATGATATTAATTTTTGAGTCACAATTATCATGAGGAAAAAAAGTGAAACATTTATATTGTAATGTTTTAAGTTGAAACTTGCTAATATTCCTGTGAGAGGAAAATGTGGCTTTAAACAATGAATTCTATTTAAACAGCATATTCATTTAAAAACAAAATATTATGGCCACAAATGGATTTCATAATATAATTGTAAGCTTATTGGCCCCTCATTGTAGCTCTTCTAAGCATTGTATAATTTATTAGTGAGATGAGCTCCATGGTAACGGCTTGGGGATGCATAAGATAAGAAAAATCAAAATGGGTCACACGCGCCCCCAGGCATTGCACTGCGCCCCCGAAGCCCCTTCTCTCTATTTGAGAAGGTGCTACACCAACAAATCCCCCCTC
>BJKM01000778.1:0-117500 GCA_015082035.1 Chaenogobius annularis
TGGTTCAGACCTGGTTTAGACTGATTAGACCTGGTTTAGACCTGTTGAGCTGTTAGAGCTGGTTTAGACGTAGACTGGTTTAATGTAGACTGGTTTAGACGCTGTTAGACGCTGGTTTAGAGCTGGTGTAGACCTGGTTTAGATTTAGACCTGTTTAGGACTGGTTCAGACTGTTTAGAGCTTTCACTGTTGCCTTTAGACGTTACTTGTTTGACTTTAAGGGTTTAGCTGTAGACTGTTTAGAGCTAACTGGTTTAGACCTGGTTTAGACCTGGTTTAGACCTGGTTGCTGTTACGTTTAAACTGGTTAAATGGTGGAGATGACTGGTTTAGACCTTACGTTAGAACTGGTTTAGACGGGCTTTGACTGTTTAGACTGTTAGCTTTTAGACCTGGTGTAGACCTGGTTTAGACTGGTTTAGACCTGGTTTAGACCTAGTTTAGACTGGTTTAGGAGCTTGGTTCAGACCTGTTTAGACTGAATTTAGAGCTGGTTTAGAGCTCGCTTTAGACTGGTTTAGAGTGGTTCTCGTCTTTTGTTGCTGTCTGTATATTTTATAGAGTAAAAGTGGGTCGTTGTGTGACCTGCGAGAGGAGAGGTCATCACAACAAACACCTACGCCAACACACTCTGCACAAACACTACACACACACACTGACTGACACACACTCACACACACACACACATTATTCTCCAAACTACATCGTCAACACAACACTGAACACAACTCTCACACACACTGACACACGACTCGAGTGCACATCACATTCACACACGCACACTCATCGCACACACACACACACACACACACACAACACTGAACATCACACAGGCACACTCACACACTGACACACACTCACACACACAAACACACACACACACTGACACACACACACACACACTCTGACACTCACACACACACACACACACTGACACACACACACTCACCACACACACACACACTGAACCACACACACACACCACACACAATACACACACCTCACACACAGCCTCTCAACCACACAGTCAACACGCCTCACACAACACACACACACACCAACACACTGACACACACACACACACACACACACACTGAACACACACACACACACACACACTCACACACAGCCTCTCACACACCACACACACACCCTCACAACACACTCACACTCACACACACACAGCTTACAGACGCACACACACACACAGCACACACACACACTCACACACACACAGCCTCAGCCACCACACACACACACACCCTCACACACACTTACAGACGACACACACTTACACCACACACACTTACAGACGCAACACACACTCACACACACACCTCACACACACACTCACACACACACCACACACCCTCACACACACCTCAACACACACACACACACACAAACCACACACATCACAGCACGAGACGCACACACACACTCACAACACACACAGCTCACCACTACAACACACACACCCTCACACACACTACAGACGCACACACACACTCTACAGACGCACACACACTCACATACATTCACCCTCACACACACACTCACACACAACACACACACACACCCTCACACACACTCACACACACACATTGACTTACATTTGTTTCAAACTTGTCTGCTTCACTCAGTTCTTTTTTTCGATACAGAAATGTTGTGGCTGGGGCTCCCTTAGAGATAGGTGAGGAGCTCAGTCACACGGGACGGATGCGTCGGAGTAGAGCCGCAATGCCTCCTCTACATGAGAGGAGCCAGCTTGTAGGTGGCTCGGGCATCTGTTCTCGGATGGCCTCCTGGACGCCGTCCCTAGGGAGGTGTTTCGGCATGTTCCCACCGGGAGGAGGCCCCGGGGAAGACCCATGGACACGCTGGAGCGGACTATGGTCTCTCGCTGGCCTGGGAACGCCTCCGATCTCCCCCGGAGGAGTTGGAGGAAGCTGGTCTGGGAGAAAGGAAGTCTGGGAGTCCTGCTTAGACTGCTCCCCGCGACCGGCCCGGATAAAGCGAAGAAGATGGATTGAATGTGGTGGTTGTGTGTGTATATGTGTGTGTATATATATATATATATATATATATATATATATACATACATATACATACATACATACATACATACATACACACACACCAGACAAACACCAGAGCAAATTTGTCTGGTGTTTTGGCGCCCTCTGGTGGACGGACACACGCACGGGACACGCCGATGACGGGTTGCCATGGATACGGTACACACAGGACAGGACCAGAGCCGCACTTTAACGAACTTTCTCCGCAAAAAAGGACAGATATTTAGTGAGTATTAACGTAAAGAGCGCGAGCTCGAGGCGAGTTCGAACACGGACTGTTTTTAGTCAGAATCAAAGAAAAGAGCGAAAAAGAAGAGCAGAAAGTACTTGACCGACATTTCCATGAACTGTTCACGTTAGCCTCGTTAGCTTGAGGCAAAAACAGCGCACACTTAGCTGTTAACTGTTAGCCATTAGCCTTTAGCCGTTAGCCGCTAGCCATTAGCCTTTAGCCGTTAGCCATTAGCCGCTAGCTTGACAGGTTTTTATGATTTTCTAATTTAGACTTTATTTGGTGTTTTTGTACTTTTTGTAAATATAAATTATAATTTGACAACAATCGAGCAGCTTTGACGAGAAAAAGATTACACATTTGTAGAAAATGACAGGAAGTGACATCACATCAGGGACATTTCTCACTCCAGTCAAAGTTTATGCAGAATTTACACAGATAAATTAGTACTTTTTTGAAAATACTAACATGAATTCACCAAATAAAGTCGCTATCATATATTTTTATTTGTCAAATATAAATATATATATCAAACATTGACATTAGATGAGTTTTGGCCCAGTGTTTGCTGGGTAATTTCCTACTGTGATGTCATCAATTACAAACAGGAAGTGAAATTATAAACCTACAAAATGAGCTTTTCTGGCATCAAATGTTTGTACATTTTAGCTAAATGTGTAACTCCATTTTATTTCAATGAGTGTCCGACCTGTTTAATGAGCATTATTCATTTTATTTCTTTGTTCATTTTTTCTTTAACTAACCGTGTTTTTGTCCTTGTGGCGTCACGTTTATTTCAGCGCACCGGAAATCAATCAACTCCCGGTTTCAGAGGAAAACACGGCAACAGAATGTCTTTGTCGAAGTCCGGTACGTCCAAAACCGGACCGAATCTCAGAATGTCAGTAACTTTACGTGTGGAACTAAGAGGAAATGGAACCGTTAAAATTAAAGTTTTTTTATTGAGAACAAATCAACGTGAGATAAATATTGAATCCGCGACGTAAATTGTATTAATGCCGCAATATTCTACCAACAGGGGGCGCACTTACTCTTTCTCCGTATGTAATCTTTTTGGTCTGATTTTATGTAAACCTTTTAGCCTTAGTTTTCTCTCTCTTCGACAGACAATCAGGGACACGTAAGTCACAAAACAACTGCGTAAAACAGAACATGTATTTTGTATTTTTACTTTGATAAACTGTCATTTCCTCCTTTAGTCGCGCTCCACTCAATGCCACAGTCGCCGCGCAGAAAAGTCCCAGAGTGCACCTTTAACACATGTCGTTCTCCCAAAGCCCTGAAGTCGCCGAGCTCCAGGAGGTCCACGAGTCCGTTCAGAATCCCAGAGACAAACGGGCTTTTCCTGCAGGGCATCCGACAGGTGAGGGTCACATGGTTTAAAGGGGCCGGACCGGGGGCCGGACCGGGGGCCGACCGGGGGCCGGACCAGGTTCTGTTCTCCGTGCTGAAACAGATCTAATTTCTTCTCCTCCTCCTCTTCTTCTTCTTCTCCTCCTCCTTCTCCTCCTCTTCTTCTTCTTCCTCTTCCTCTTCCTCCTCCTCTTCTTCTTCTCCTCTTCTTCCTCCTCTTCTTCTTCTCCTCCTCTTCTTCCTCTTCTTCTCCTCCTCCTCTTCTTCCTCTTCTTCTTCTTCTCCTTCTTCCTCTTCTTCTCCTCCTCTTCTTCTCCTCTTCCTTCTCCTCCTCTTCCTCATCTTCTCCTCCTCTTCTTCCTTTTCTTCCTCTTCGCCTCTTCCTCTTCATCCTCTTCTCCTTCCTCTTCTTCCTCTTCTTCCTATTCGCCTCTTCTTCCTCTTCTTTTTCCTCTTCTTCCTCTTCTTCCTCTTCTCCTCCTCTTCTCCTCTTCTTCTTCTTCCCTCTCCTCTTTCTCTCTCGTCACCTCTCTCTTCTCCTCCTCCTTTCTCTCTTTCTCCTCCTCCCTCTTCTTCTTCTTCTTCTCTCCTCTTCTTCCCTTCTTCCTCTCTTCTCCCCTCTCTCTTCTCCTCTTTCCTCTCTCTTCTTCTTCTCCTCTTACTCTCCTCCTCCCTCTTCTTCTCTCCTCTCCTCTCTCCTCTTCTTCTCTCCTCTCTTCTTCCTCTTCTCTCCTCTCCTCTTCCTCTTTCTCCTTCTCTTTCCTCTTCTCTCTCCTCTCTCTCTTCCTCTCTTCTCCTCCTCTCCTCTCTCTTCTCTCCTCTCTTCTCCTCTCCTCTCTCCTTCTTCTCTCCTCTTCTCCTCTTTCTTTCTTCCTCCTCCTCCTCTCTCTTCTTCATCCTTCTCCTCCTCTTCTTCCTCTCCTCTCTTCTCCTCCTTCTCTTTCCTCTTCTCCTCTTCTCTCTTTCTCTCATCTTCTTCTCTTCTCCTTCTCTTCTCTCTTTCCTCGTCTTTCTCTCTCTCTTCTTCTCTCTTCTTTCCTTCTTTTCTTCTCTTCTCCTCTCTTCCTGCTCTTCCTCTTTCTCTCTCCTCCCTCCTCTCTCCTCCACTCTTCCTTTCTTTCTCTTACTCCTCCTCTTCTACCTCTTCTTCTTCTCCTCTTCTTCTTCCTCTCCTCCTCCTCTTCTTCTTCTTCTTCTTCTTCTTCTTCTTCTTCTTCTTCTTCTTCTCCTTCTTCCTCTTCTGCTTCTTCCTCCTCTTCTCCTTCCTCTCCTCCTCCTCCTCCTCCTCCCCCTCTTCCTCTTCCTCTTGGCCGGTCTCCGTGTGCTCAGGAAAGGCGAGGGTTTCTGGCTCCGCCCATCGGTGAACAGTCGCTCCGCTCACAAGCCAATCGGAGAGAAGAACCGCTGTCACCGACGGAAGAGGAGGACGAAGATGGAGAAAGGAGAGAAGAGCGAGGGACGACATCAAACAAACCGTCTCCGTCCAAACAAACCGCGGCCCGAAAAGAGCTCAAGAAGGTCATGATGAAGAGAGGTGAGTTCAGGTCAAACGAAGGTCAAAGGTCAAGGTTCAGGGAAAATGAGGGTTGTACTGAAGAACGTACAAAAGTAAAAGTACTTAAGTAACAACACAAGTTACTGTGGAAACTTATACTTCAGTACTTTTGAGAGCAGATGTACTTCCTACTGCGATACTTTCAGACGCGTTAATACTTCTTTAAAGGTGTACTTTTCCCGTGACTTGAGTACTTGTGTCCGCTCCTGTACTTGTACTCGTACTTACCTTGTACTCGTACTCTGTTACCATCAGACGGTTACGGTTCCATCCTGAGGCGAGGTCACAAAGTGTCCGTCCGGTTTGTCTTCTCGCGTGTCATTTGGGTTCTAAACTAAGAGCATGAGATGTTACCGTCATCAGAAGAACAAAGACAAGACCCCCTCGATCCACACACGGGGACCACCCAGCGGACAGGAACCTTCACCGCACGGTTCTCCTCCGTTTCATTCCTGTTGTGTCTGTGCAGAGAACGTGACCAGAGAAAGCAGACACGACTTCATGAACCTGGAGCGACAGAAGGCCGTGCTCGAGGTCAGTCTTCTTCTTCTTCTTCTTGTTCTTGTTCTTCTTGTTTTTGTTCTTCTTGTTTTTGTTCTTCTTCTTGTTCTTGTTCTTGTCTTGTCTGCTTGTTTTTTTGATTTTTTGTTCTTCTATGTTCTTGTTTTGTTCTTGTTTTTTTTCTGTATCTCTCCTCGTTCTTCTTCTTCTGTTTCCTTGTTCTCCTCTCCTTCCTGCGCCTTCCTCTTCCTCCTCCTGACGTGGTCTCGCCCCCCACTGTCACATTATGACCGAAGAGGCGACTGAAGAAATAATATGGACCGAGCCATCGCCAAGGAGGAGAAGGTTCTGAAGGCTCTGAGTCGCAGATCGAGGACTGACAATGGTGCTGTTCGAGAGTGTCTAAGGTGCACGAGAAGAAGACTGTGGAGGCCAGGACTTTGTAAGAAAACACTGACTGACTTTGCTCCCTCTACCTGACTTCTGCTCCTGTCTGACCTACCTTCGCTCCTCTGACCTGACCTTCTGCTCCCTCTGACGCTGACCTTACCGCTCCTCTAGACCTAACCTTCCGCTCCTCTGACCTGACCCTCTCTGCCCCTCCTCTCCCTGACCTTCTCCCCTCTGACTGACCTAACTGCCCCTCTCTGACCTGATCTCCTCTTTCTTGCCCCTTCTATCCTCTCCCTCTCTATCTCTATCCTTACTCTCTTCTCTTATCTCTACCTTCTGCTCCCTCTACTGACCTTCTGCCCTCTTACCTGACCTTCACGTCCCCTCGACCTGCCTTCCCGCGTCCCGACGCTGTACCTTCCGCTCCTCTGACCTGACCTTCTGCCCCTCTGACCTGACCTTCCGCTCCTCTGACCTGACCTTCTGCCCCTCTGACCTGACCTTAAACACAATAAATCTGACACAGAAGATCATACTCAAAAACAACCATGTCCGCCATCTTGTCCTGTCGTCTTTTTGAACAATGGTCCCAAAGGTCATGATCCTGGTGTGATCTTTGACCCTTTGACACGGCGTTATGAACTACAGTGAATTTCCTTTGACCAGTTTCGAACACGAAGCGAGGTCCAAGCAGCAGAAGACGCTCGAGATCAAGAAACTGATGGCGGAAATAGCCACGACAGAAAGGTACTTGTACTTGTACTTGTACTTGTACTGGCAGGCATGTCCAAGACGTACTGTGACATGTTCTGCAGTGACCTGGAGAAGATCGAGGAGACGCTGGTGGACTACAAGCGTTACAAAGACCTCCTGTTCAAACTGTCTCCAGTGGAATGGCAGGAGAAACATCTCACCAAAGCTACAAAGAAAGCAGGTGCGTTCTGTTCGCCACACAAATGCAACACTACGGGACATTTTATCTCCTTAGACCTCCTCATTGAAGCTCTGTGGTGGTGATGTTCTTCTGGCTGATTGTCAAAGCACAAATATGAAATACATTCAGGTGGATTCTTCTCCACATCGCTCCTGGCACGACCTTCAGACGTGTCCGTTCCCCGTTTGTTCCCTGTAATTTTTGATCATTCTGATGGAAACTGTCCAACTTCTCGACATTTTGTTCCTGACCCTTAAATCCTTCTACAGATTTGATGAAATCTGAGCCTGAAGACAAATCTCTGATGCAAGAATCCTCGACTCAAAGAGACACTGAGTAAGTCCTCATCACCTGGACCAGACTTGAGCCTGGATCCTGGTCTGGTCTGGACCCTTCTCCGGATCTAACGTTCCCCTCTGAGTTTCAGGACTAACACAAGCCTTGGGTGGGACACCTCCCAGTACGAGGTAAACTCTAAGATTTTCCTCTGTTTTCATATCAAATCTCCAAAACTAAAACCTCAAATCATTTAAATCGGTGACAGTTCCATGAGCTCCAGTTACTTTCCAGCCACAGACGCTGCAGGAGAACATACGAGATGTTCAGAGCTCCAGCTTCAGACGGGCTAAACCAAAGCCATAACACAGTTTCTTTAGCCAGTGCTCATTAGGGCTGTGGGATGGGGTTAGGGTTAGGGCTGTGGGATGGGGTTGGGTTAGGGCTGTTGGGATGGGTGTTAGGGTTAGGGGCTGTGGGATGGGGTTAGGGTTAGGGGCTGTGGGATGGGGTTAGGGGCTGTGGGATGGGTGGGTTAGGGGCTGTGGGATGGGTGGGTTAGGGTTAGGGGCTGTGGGATGGGGTTAGGGTTAGGGGCTGTGGGATGGGTGGGTTAGGGGCTGTGGGATGGGTGGGTTAGGGTTAGGGGGCTGTGGGATGGGTGGGTTAGGGTTAGAGGCTGTGGGATGGGGTTAGGGGCTGTGGGATGGGTGGGTTAAGGGGCTGTGGGATGGGTGGGTTAGGGCTGTGGGATGGGGTTAGGGTTAGGGGTGTTGGGATGGGGTTAGGGGCTGTGGGATGGGTGGGTTAGGGGCTGTGGGATGGGTGGGTTAGGGTTAGGGCTGTGGGATGGGGTTTAGGGTTAGAGGCTGTGGGATGGGGTTGTGGTTAGAGGCTGGTGGGATGGGGTTAGGGTTAGGGGCTGTGGGATGGGTGGGTTAGGGGCTGTGGGATGGGGTTAGGGTTAGAGGCTGTGGAATGGGGATTTAGGGTTAGGGGGCTGTGGGATGGGTGGGTTAGGGGCTGTGGGATGTGGGTTAGGGTTAGGGGCTGTGGATGGTGGGTTAGGGGCTGTGGGATGGGTGGGTTAGGGTTAGGGGCTGTGGGATGGGTGGGTTAGGGTTAGAGGCTGTGGGATGGGTGGGTTAGGGCTTGTGGGATGGGTGGTGGGGCTTGTGGGAAGGGGTTAGGGTTAGGGTGTGGGATGGGGTTAGGGTTAGGGGCTGTGGGATGGGTGGGTTAGGGTTAGGGGCTGGTTGGATGGATGGTGTTTTTTTTTTTTAGGGCTGTGGGATGGGGTTAGGGTTAGGGGCTGTGGGAGTGGGTGGTTTAGGGGCTGTGGGATGGTTGGGTTAAGGGGGGTTAAGGGGCTGTGGGATGGGTGGGGTTAGGGGCTGTGGGTGGGGGTTAGGGTTAGGGGCTGTGGGATGGGGTTAAGTGTGGTGAGTGGTTGGGGTGTGGGATGGGTGGGTTAGGGTGGGATGTGGGTGGGGTTAGGGGCTGTGGGATGGGTGGGTTAGGGTTAGGGCTGTGGGATGGGTGGGTTAGGGGCTGTGGGATGGGGTTAGGGTTAGGGGCTGGGGATTGGGATGGGTTTAGGGACTTGGGATGGGTGGGTTAGGGTTAGGTTCGCTTCAGCTTGACCCTAACCTAAATTTAACAAAACACCAGTTGAAACTTGGTGCTGTTGCTCTAATCCACCTTCAAGATCAGCTGACCTTAGATACAAGAGGAATGGGAGGGCATCTGACCTTTTGGTTTTTGCCTGTAGGAGGATCCAGAGCTCGTTCTTTCACAGACCCTCAGCTATGCTCCCAGGACCTTCTGACCGAACTGACCAGAGCAGATACCTGTCCCTGATCCAGAACTCTGCTCGAGTTGAGGAGAACTCTGGGGAACTGGAGCGAACATAAAGCTCCAGCCAACAAAACATGTGAGAACATCACCACAAAAAAACAGTAGACTCAGCAACAAACAAACAATCGTGAGGAACATCCAGCTCCACCACAACTGAAACACCATAAATGTGAGACATCAGCTTCCACCAAAACAAAACGTGTGAGAACATGCAGCTCCACAAAAAACATTAGTGAGAAACATCAGACTGATACTCACTCCACAAACAAAACATGTGAAGAACATTCAGCTCGCACCAACCTTTGGGCTCAGGAGGAGGGAGCAGTTCCAGCACCACAGGAGGAGGAGCCTCCACACCACAGGAGGAGGAGCCTCCACGCAAGGAGGAGGAGCTCCAAACCACAGGAGGAGGAGCTCCACACCAAGGAAGGAGGAGCTTTCCTACACCAACAGCCAGATGATTGGCTCAGAGCGAACGGCAGACTCAGGCCAAAACAAGAGGGAAAAGCAGAGAACACAAAAGAATCAATGTGTCTCAACACTCTGACTTGATTCTCGTGCTAAAAGCGCGTGTTTCCACTGATGCTAACTTATATGTGGAGCCTTAGCAACACAGAGCTAGCAAAAGCACGTTTAGCAACGTTAGCAAAGCGCGTTAGCAACAGCTGTTTCCTGTTTGTCCAAATGTGGTGTTTCCAGGTCAGAATGCGTCTGACATGATTCCATAAAGAGAGGTTCAAACGCGGCGTCGAGGCTTTTGGCACACAAGGGAAAGACATGAGGCAAAAACTGTTCCTGTGCACGCCAGCTTTAGCCACGCCCCTCACACACACACACACTGGGAGTGAGGGGCGTGGCTAAAGGTGTTTTTGTGACGCGCTCAGATCGACCTCAGGAGGATTTAGAGCAGATTTTTGAAGGACACATGAGTTCAGTTTGTGACGTCGGAGTCTCAGGACCAGGACCAGGACCAAAGATGGACCAGACCAGGACCAGGACCAGGAGCTGTAACACAGACCAGGGACAGAACCGTTCTAAAGTGCTCTAAAGTGAACCGGTCTGGGGCCAGGGCCAGTCGAAACGTGGCTAATGGGTTTATCAGTGAGTCAGGTAAAAGGTCACGATGGGACTAGAACCAGCGTTTGAGGTCGGATCACAAAGTTCTGAGTCCGAGTCGAGTTCAAGTCCACATTGTTTGAGTCCAAGTCACTTTTTAAGTCAAGTCTGAGTTTGTAGGTTCTCCCAGGGAAAGTCCAAGTCCTCCAGTCATGACAGCACGGCAGTGGAACCCTCTTGCTGTGAGGCGACAACACTGTCCACGTTAACCCTCGTGCTCTTCTTCACAGCGAGGAGGACGAGCAGCTCCTCTCGCTCCAGATCGACAACATGAAGCAGAGGATCGAGATGGAAAAGTCCAGAGGAAACAAACTGAGGCAGAAGGTCCAGCTGCACGTGTCCCTCAACACACAGGACCAGGTGAGACGCATTCCACCGTGTCCCTCAACACGCGGGACCAGGTGAGACGCAGCCCACCGTGTCCCTCAACACACAGGACCAGGTGAGACGCATTCCACCGTGTCCCTCAACACGCGGGACCAGGTGAGACGCATTCCACCGTGTCCCTCAACACAGGGACAGGTGAGACGCATTCCACCGTGTCCCTCAACACGCGGGACCAGGTGAGACGCAGCCCACCGTTCCCTCAACACACAGGACCAGGTGAGACGCATTCCACAGTGTCCCTCAACACGCGGGACCAGGTGAGACGCATTCCACTGTGTCCTCAACACACAGGACCAGGTGAGACGCAGCCCACCGTGTCCCTCAACACACGGGACCAGGTGAGACGCAGCCACCGTGTCCCTCAACACACAGGACCAGGTTGAGACCAGCACACGTGTCCCTCAACACACAGGACCAGGTGAGACGCAGCCCACCGTGTCCCTCAACACACAGGACCAGGTGAGACGCATTCCACTGTGTCCCTCAACACACAGGACCAGGTGAGACGCAGCTCGCCGTGTCCCTCAACACGCGGGACCAGGTGAGACGCATTCCACTGTGTCCTCAACACACAGGACCAGGTGAGAACGCATTCCACTGTGTCCTCAACACACAGGACCAGGTGAGACGCAGCCCACCGTGTCCCTCAACACGCGGGACCAGGTGAGACGCATTCCACTGTGTCCCTCAACACACAGGACCAGGTGAGACGCAGCCCACCGTGTCCCTCAACACACAGGACCAGGTGAGACGCATTCCACTGTGTCCTCAACACACAGGACCAGGTGAACGCAGCCCACCGTGTCCTCAAACACATAGGACCAGGTGAGACGCAGCCCACCGTGTCCTCAACACGCGGACCAGGTGAGACGCATTCCACTGTGTCCCTCAACACGCGGGACCATGTGAGACGCAGCCCACCGTGTCCCTCAACACACAGGACCATGTGAGACGCATTCCACTGTGTCCTCAACACACAGGACCATGTGAGACGCAGCCCACCGTGTCCCTCAACACGCGGGACCAGGTGAGACGCAGCCCACCGTGTCCCTCAACACACAGGACCAGGTGAGACGCATTCCACTGTGTCCCTCAACACACACAGGACCAGGTGAGACGCAGCCCACCGTGTCCCTCAACACACAGGACCAGGTGAGACGCAGCCCACCGTGTCCCTCAAACACACAGGACCAGGTGAGACGCAGCCCACCGTGTCCCTCACACAGGACTGACACTCAACACACAGGACATATGAGACAGCCACCGTGTCCCTCAACACACAGGACCAGGTGAGACGCAGCCCACCGTGTCCCTCAACACACAGGACCAGGTGAGACGCATTCCACCGTGTCCCTCAACACACACAGGACCATGTGAGACGCAGCCCACGTGTCCTCAACACACAGGACCAGGTGAGACGCAGCCCACCGTGTCCCTCAACACACAGGACCATGTGAGACGCAGCCCACCGTGTCCCTCAACACACAGGACCAGGTGAGACGCAGCCCACCGTGTCCCTCAACACACAGGACCAGGTGAGACGCATTCCACCGTGTCCCTCAACACACAGGACCAGGGGAGACGCATTCCACTGTGTCCCTCAACACACAGGACCAGGTGAGACGCAGCCCACCGTGTCCCTCAACACACAGGACCAGGTGAGACGCAGCCCGCCGTGTCCCTCAACACGCGGGACCAGGTGAGACGCATTCCACCGTGTCCCTCAACACGCGGGACCAGGTGAGACGCATTCCACCGTGTCCCTCAACAATGAAAGAAACTTGCAAAACAACGTTCTAGAATTTGATGACATCCTCTTGTCAGATGGAGGCGGGGCCTGATGTGTCTCCTGCGTCTCCTCCAGGACGTGCTGTTGGACGCTCTGGGGGACAAAGTGTCCCAGGTCCATCAGAGCTGTGTGGACGAGCGCATCTCCAACTACAGCACCTTAGAGAAGCTGACCCAGATCGAGAGCACCCTGAGCGAGCTGCTGCAGAACATCGAGTCCATCCCCGAGGAGAACCTGGAGATGATGAGGAGGGTGAAGGAGAGCGAGAAGAGAGCCAGGTACTAGACCAGGACCAGTCCTGGACCAGGACTGGACCAGGACTGGACCAGGACTGAACCAGGACCTGTTCAGTCCTGGTTCAGGTCTAAAGCAGGACTAAACCTGGTCAAAAAAGCCGGTCCAAAGCCGGTCCAAAGCCGGTCAACCGGTCCAAAGCCGGTCCAAAGCCGGTCTAAAGCCGGTCAAAGCCGGTCTCAAACCGGTCCAAAGCCGGTCTTTGTTCAGGTCTAAAGCCGGTCTAAAGCCGGTCTTTGTTCAGGTCTAAAGCCGGTCTTTGTTCAGGTCTAAAGCCGGTCTAAAGCCGGTCCTAAAGCCGGTCTAAAGCCGTCTAAAACCGGTCCCAAAGCCGGTCTAAAACCGGTCCAAAGCCGTCTTTGTTCAGGTCTAAAGCCGGTCTAAAAACCGGTCTAAAACCGGTCCAAAGCCGGTCTTTGTTCAGGTCTAAAACCGGTCTAAAAGCCGGTCTAAAGCGGTCTAAAAAGCCGGTCTAAAGCCGGTCTAAAGCCGGTCTTTGTTCAGGTCTAAAGCCGGTCTTTGTTCAGGTCTAAAGCGGTCTAAAGCCGGTCTAAAGCCGGTCTAAAAAGCCGGTCTAAAGCCGGTCTTTTGTTCAGGTCTAAAGCCGGTCTAAAGCCGGTCTTTGTTCAGGTCTAAAGCCGGTCTAAAGCCGTCTTTTAGGTCTAAAGCGGTCTAAAAGCCGGTCTTTTGTTCAGCGTCTAAAGCCGGTCTAAAGCGGTCTTTGTTCAGGTCTAAAGCCGGTCTAAAAGCCGGTCTAAAGCCGGTCTAAAGCCGGTCTAAGCAAAGCCGTCTTTGTTCAGGCAGCGTGAGGAGAAAGCTGAGGGAGCAGCAGCAGAAGCAGAAGGAGAGGATGAGGCGATACCTGGAGCGATCCATGTCTGAACCAAAGAAAGTCGTGAGTTCTCGCTGCTTTTCTCACAACTATTCAAATAAATCTGTTTTTATAAAAGAAATGTTTGGTTTCAGTTGAAGAAAAAGACGATGCCCAAGTTTGTCCCTGTGGTTCAGAAAGTCTCCGAGTCCAAAGTGGAGGAGACGTCAGAAGAGGACGAGATCCAGAAGTATCTGTTCCCCTCCGACGACTCGGACTGAACCGGGCCTGAACCGGGCCTGAACCAGGACTTAACCAGGACTTAACCAGGACTAAACCAGGACTAAACCAGAATTGTGTGGTTCAAAAGGCAGTGAAACTGAAAAGAAGGGAGGAGGTTATGTGAATTATGAAACTGTATATCAGAACATGAAGCTCAATGGAAACATAGTGAGAGTAATGTTGTGCCGGGGGTTCCTGTGCAGGCCTTACTGGCACATGACAGACGCTTGGGTCATGAGGAGGAAGTGAAGAATCCCTGGGTCAAACCTGTGCTTACGACATGGAAGGAGCTGATCACAACATACAAACCAAACAAAGAGGTTCAGGTCTTAAACTGGTCGGCTTCAGACCAAGGTTTTGGACGGACCAAATAGAACTGACCTGAGACTCAAGGTCTGGATTACAAAAGGTCTAAAGGTTTTTCACCAGATTGTAAAAGAGAATCACATGAAAAGCTCTGAGATGTTGAAAGAATCCTTTGACTTGGAGAAACAGGACTTTTATAGTTTTTACAAATAAGAAAAAGACCATCACAAAGTAATGGACCCAAACATCACCAACGATCAAGGACTGGACTGAGATAGGAACAGACATCAGACAAAAGGAACATTCAGACTGACTCTGGACTCAATGGGACTTGACTCAGTTGTACTATTGTAGTTATTTTTCATCATGACTAATATTATTCTTTTACAGTTGTTGTCCTACTCTTTGGTTCTGTTTCTTATTATTTGTATCTATTTAAAAAATAAATAAATCATGTCGTTCATGTAAAATGTAAAAAAACATGAAGAAACGGCATGATGTTTTTGTGTAAAAGATGAAAATAAAGCACTGAAGCGTTCATATCATTAGATCACTCTTATTTATGACTCAGAAGAAATGTCTTGATGTTTAACCGTGCGTACAAACCAATATTCTCCTGGAGCATGTGACAACATGAAGGTGTTTTCTTTGTTCTCCTCATTTGCAAAAGACAACAGAAAAGACCTTCCAAACCACAGGCTGAACTCCATCGTGGTCCGTGGCCCCTCACACTTCTGTACGGTGCAGTTTAGAAGAAAACACACAAGAAGACAAGGACCCAAGATGAAGAGTCACACTGAACAAAAGATGCCCCGCCCCCAGAATGAGCATCCAGAGTGGGTGGTAACGAGGGTCTTATAACTGTAAACTTGTGTACATAGAAATGCCTATTTTTATTTTTATTGTATAGTAATTTTAAATTGTTTCCTAATGCATGCCCTTTTTTGATTGAATATATGTTGTTTTATTATTACTCAGTGTTTTATGTTGCACCTTAAGGCCGAGACAAGTTCCTACGTTTTTGAATTCTGTTCATTGACAATGGCAATAAACTCTTTCTGATTCTGATAGTGTTGTAAATATAAGGTTTGGTTTGCACATCCTTTAGTTTACTCTTAGTTTGTGTCTTTATATTTCTATTGTTTTCTATGTTGGAAACCTGCTCTCCATCATCCCACCCCTCACCCACTCATCCCACTCCTCACCCTATCATCCCACTCCTCACCCAATCCATCCCACTCCTCACCCAAATCATTACCCACCTCCTCACCACCAATCCTTGCATCTCACCCACTTCATTCCCACCTTTTCCTCACGCCTATCATCCCTACTCCTCACCCAATCCGATTCCCACTTCCTCTCAATATCACCCCAATTCATCTCACCCAATCACTCCCACTCCTCCACCCTATCATCCCCTACCTCACCCCCCCCCCCCCCCCCCCCCCCCCAATCATCCCACTCCTCCACCCACTTCATCCCAATACTCCTCACCCAATCCATCCCCCCTCCTCACCCAATCATCCCACTCCCACCCTATCATCCCACTCCCTCACCCTAATTCATTATTCCCACCCCTCCCCCATCATTCATCCCACTCCTCAACCCATCATCCCACCCTCACCCAATCATCCCACTCCTCAAACCAATCGTCCTCAACCCAATCGCTCCCACCCCTCACCCAATCGTCCCACTCCTTCACCCCCAAATTTTCGGGGGGTTCCCTTCCCACCGGCGCGGTCACCAATCGTCCCACTCCTCACCCAATCATCCACTCCCATCCCAATCTTCCCACTCCTCCCCTATCGTCCCACCCCTCACCTATTCAGCCCACCCCTCACCGCCTATCATTCCCACCCCTCACCAACCATCAATCCCCACTCCTCAAACAATCGTCCGTCACCCAAGTCGTTCCCACCCCTCACCCCAACTCGTCCCACTCATCACCCAATCGTCCACCCCTCACCCAATCCATCCCCACTCTCTCACCCAATTCTCCCCACTCCTGCACCCCTATCGTCCCACCCCTCACCCTATCGTCCCACCCCTCACCAATCGTATTCCCACCCCTTCACCCAATCGTCCACGCCCTCACCCACGCGTCCCACCCCTCACCCAATCGTCCTCACCCAATCTCCCCACTCCTCACCCAATCGTCCCACCCTCACCCAATCGTCCCACCCCTCAACCCAATCGTCCCACCCCTCACCAATCGTCCCAACCCCTCCACCCAATCGTGCCCACTTCCTCACCCAATGTCCCACCCCTCAACCCCAATCGTCCCACCCTCACCCCTCACCCAATCGTCCCCACCCCTCACCCAATCGTCCTCACCCCAATCGTCCCACATCCTCACCCAATCGTCCCACCCCTCACCCAATCGTCCCACCCCTCACCCAATGTCCCACCCCTCACCCAATCGTCCTCACCCAATCGTCCCACCCTCACCCCAAAATCATCCACCCCATCCCAACGTCCCACCCCTCACCCAATCGTCCCACTCCTCACCCAATCGTCCCAGTCCTCACCCAATCCCACCCCTCATCCAATCCCAGTCCCACCTCAAACCCAATGTCCCACCCCCCACCCTCACCCAATCGTCCCACCCCTTACCAATTGTCCCACCCCTCACCCAGATCGTGCCCACCCTCACCCAATTTCCCACCCCTCACACAAATCGTCCCACCCCTCACCACAATCGTCCCACCCCTCACCAATCGTCCTCACCAATCGTCCCACCCCTCACCCAATTCGTTCCTCCACCAATCGTCCCACCCCTCACCCAATCGTTCCTCACCCCAATCGTCCCACCCCTCACCCAAATCGTCCTCACCCAATCGTTCCCACCCCTCACCCAATCGTCCTCACCAATCGTCCCACCCCTCACCCAATATCCCACCCTCACCCAATCGTCCCACCCCTCCCCAATCATCCCACTCCTCACCCAAATCTTCCCACTCCCTCACCCTATCGTCCCACCCCTCACCCAATCGTCCCACCCCTCACCCAACGTCCCAGCCCCTCAAAACCAATCGTTCCCACTCCTCACCCAAATCATCCCCCCCTCACCCCAACTCCTCATCAATCATCCCCCCCTCATCCCACTCCTCACCCAATCATCCCACTCCTCACCCAATCATCCCACTCCTCACCCAATCACCCACTCCTCACCCAAATCATCCCACTCCTCCCCAAGATCCCACTCCTCACCCAATCATCGCCACTCCTCACCCTATCATCCCACTCCTCACCCTATCAACCCAACCCCTCACCCTATCATCCCACTCGCTCACCCTATCATCCACTCCTCACCAATTCATCCCACCCTCACCCCAATCATCCCACTCCTTCAACCCAACATCCACTCCTCACCCTATCGTTCCCATCCTCACCGCAATCATCCCACTCCTCACCACATCGTCCCACTGCCTCATCCCAATCGTCCACCCCTCACCCAATCGTCCACTCCTCACCCAATCGTCCCACCTCTCACCAATCGTCCCACCCCTCACCCCTATCGTCCCACCCCTCACCCAATCGTCCCACCCCTTCACCCAATCGTCCCACCCCTCACCAAATCGTCCTCACCCAATCGTCCTCACCCAATCGTCCCACCCCTCACCCAATCAAGCCCACTCCTCACCCAATCATCCCACTCCCACCCCCCAATCATCCCACTCCCACCAATCGTCCACTCCTCACCCAATCGTCCCACCCCCCACCCAATCGTCCTCACCCAATCGTCCCACCCCTCACCCAATCGTCCTCACCCAATCGTCCCACCCCTACCCCAAATCGTCCCACCCCTCACCCAATCATCCCACTCCTCACCAAATCAATCCCACTCCCCAATCATCCCAATCAATCCCCACTCCTCACCCAAATCGTCCCACTCCTCACCCAATCGTCCCACTCCTCAACCCAATCGTCCACCCCTCACCATCTCCTCACCCAATCGTCCCACCCCTCACCCTGAAGTTCCACCCCTTGTGTTCTTGGTCCCTTTGAGAATTGGCGCCTCCGTCTGGTTTAACGGTGTCATTACGCGCCATAGCCCATATCTGCAGAGCACAGTGGAAGTGAGTAATGTTCATGTTCCTCGGGACATTATAAAATCCATTGGTCCTGATTCTATTTTTACAAGAGAAGATTAGAGTTGAGATGATCTTTGGCTTCAGAGTCGATATTTTCATCCGTGCGTAATGTGCGTGGCGTCTCGCAATTGAAGCAGTTCTTGGTTGCTAGGTAACGGAGCGGCTGCCGTGGCGCTCGGCCTGTCCCACGGCACCGGCCTTTGGGGTCCACAGAGACTGAATTGAGGGGACAGCAGATGTGGTAATGACTTTAAAGGCAGGGCATGTCAAAACTATGGCCCAGGGCCAAATGCGGCCTTCCAGACCAATTTTTTGTTTGGCCCTGCGGCTTCCTGCTGAGTTGGTCCAAACAATTGGAACAATTCAAGCACGTTGATGTCATACAAATCTTAATATTAATGTTCCAAGTCTTATTAAAGGATGTGTCATGGAAACTACATGATTCACTTGATTGTCGGTGTCCGTGGCCCCTCTGCTCTGTAGAAGTGTTAGAAGTGCAGCGCCTCCTGTGAAAGGAGTTTGGACCACTCCTGCTTTTAAAGTCTGATAAACCTGTTGTGCTGTGCCTTTAAAGGGGCTGTGGCTTCCTGCTTCCTCCTCTATTGCTGAAAACACAGAGCTGTGGGTGCAGCCTGGCTCCTCCCACTGGCTCGCTCCCCCTGGCTCACTCTCTCACTCTAAGTTTCATTTGTGAGGAAGTGACCACTCTCAGATCGCGTCTGATTCCAGCAGAGATGGCGCACAAAGCTCTGGACCATGAAGCCTTTTTCTGTCCCGTGTGTTTGGATCTTCTGAAGGATACGGTGACTAATTCCCTGTGGACACAGCTACTGCAGGAAACTGTGTCCAACTCCACTGGGACCAAAGAGGACCAGAAGCAGCTCTACAGCTGTTCCCGAGTGTCGCCAGAGCTTACAGGCCCAGGCCAGGTCCTTTCATCAAAAACATCATGTTAGCCAGGTTTAGTGGAACAGCTGAAGAAGACTGGGCTTCACAGCGCCCCCTGCTGACCGCTGCTATGCCGGACCTCAGGATGTGTCCTGTGATGTGTTGCACATGGGAGGAAGATTGAAAGCTGTCCAGTCCTGTCTTGCAGTGTGTGGCTTCATACTGTGAGCGCCACCTTCAGCCTCATTATGAATGCTCCTGCAGCGTTTCAGAAACACCAAGCTGGTGGCAGCCAACCACACAAGCTCCAGCGAAAACAATCTTGCTCTCACAGACACCACAGAGTGAATGGAGCTGTTTCTGCCGCAGCGACCAGCAGAACATGCTGCCTCTCTCTGTGTGGACCAGCACGAGGGACATCACATAGTGTCCTCTGCCTCAGAGAGGGCCCAGAGGCAGGCAGAGCTGTCAGCCAGGGAGGAACCTGCTGCTCCAGAGCCTCCAGGACAAAGAGACAGGGACCTGGAGAGGCTCAAACAGGAGGCCCAGGACATCAGGCGCTCTGCCCAGACAGCCAGCGGCGCAGCGCAGCAGGGACAGCTTTTCAGAGAGATTTGCCGTCCTTCTCCTGGAGAAAAGAGGCTCTGAAGTGCGAGCAGCAGATCCTCTCCCAGGAGCAGGACCCAACTTGAGCCGAGTCCAAGAGCTCCAGGACCAACTGCAGCAGGACCCTGACACTGAGCTGAAGAGGAGCATCTCTGAGCTGGACCACACTGTTCCCTCACTCTCCGGATCATAACCAGTTTCGTCCAGCTCTACGCTTCTCTGTCCACAGACACACACCGAGCACAGAGCCAGCCAGGACTCAGACCGGACCCCGGAAGATACTTTGAGGACGTGGACTCAGAGCTTGTGTTCAGCGCTCTCAGGGAACAACCACTCCAGCCCTCACTTGTGAGTCCAGTCCAGGTTGTTACTGTCACCACCTGAATCCCAGCTCCACGAGAGGACTTCTTTACATTTATATATACAGACATCACTCTGGAACCCAAAACACAGCTCAGACCAGCGACTGTCTCCTGTTCTGAGGGAAACAGAAGAGCAACACTTGTGAGTGAAGACCAGAGTTAATGCCTGATCATCCAGACAGGTTCAGAGACGTGTATTCAGGTCCCTGAGCAGAGAGAGTCTCTGACGGGGCCGCTGCCTATGGGAGGTGGAGTGGAGCGACGGCGCCCTTGGGCGTGGTGGGGCCACGTGGTGGAGGTGGGCTCCAATGTTGCAGGTTTCATTACCAGAGCTTGTTTCAGAGAAAAGGAAAGTCCTGAAAGTTTTGTTTGGAAGAAATACGATAAATCCTTGGCGTTAGGAGAAGATGAGAGAGTTTACTTTATCTGGTTTAACTCGGCCTCTGTGGGCTCGGGTTCCGGCTTCGGGTCCGGTCTCTGGGTCGCGTCTCCGGGTCTTGTCTCGGGTCTGTCGTCCGGGGTCCGGTCTTCGCGGTCCGGGGTCTGTTCTGGGTCCGGTCTGGTTCGTCGGTCGGGCTGGTCCGGGGTCTGGGCTGCCGGTTCGGGTGCGGTCCGGGTCGTCTCAGGGTCTCCGGTAGGTTCTCGTCCGGTCTGTCTCGGGTCGGTCGGTCTCCTGTCGGTCCGGCCGTCTTGGGCCGGTCGTCTGGTCCTCGTCGGTTCTGTGGCCGTCTCGGGCTGCTGGGTCTGGGCGTTGTCCGGGCGGTCTCGGGTTCGGTCTCGGGTCCGGTCTCGTCCGGTCTCTGGGTCCGGTCCGTCAGAATCGGTGGGTTTACACTGTAGCCTTTTACAGTTGCAGTGGCGGTGTCTGGAGTTTTACAGCGTCTCTGGAAGTGCCATGAGCCTCGTCCACAGAGTCCAGACCTCTTTCACTCAGGCCGGCGGCTCCACGCTGGAGTCACGTTTGTGATTACGATTTTTCCAGGATTCACGGCACATTTCCCATAAACTCACAGTAAAGCAGCTCTGTTCTCCACAGTCTGGATTACATTTTGGGCCTTTTATTTGGAACTAACTGGATCACATGTTTTCAGAGACTCTTTCTGAGGGTCCATAAAACCAAGAAGCTCAGAAATCAGAATTTCAGAAAGAGTTTATTGGCCATTGTCTGAATGAACAAAATTCAAAAACGTAGGAACTTTGTCTTCGGCCTTAAGGATGCAACCATAAAACACTGAGTAATAATTAAAACAACATTATATTCAATCAAAAAAGGGCATGCAGTTAGGAAACAATTTAAAATTACTATACAATAAAAATAAAAATAGGCATCGTTTCTATGTACACAAGAGTTTACAGTTATAGTTTAAATTATTATAGTGCAGAAAGTGACAACTCGAGTATGGATTTGAACTCCAAAGTCCCTCATTTGTGAACACGTTTTGACAGGACCCGCTGAAAGAAAGGAACGACTGGTGTTTTGGGCCTGAACACTTCAAAATATAGTTGTGAATTGGTGATCAAACCTTTAATCCTGTTTGTTTCAAAAACGTATTTTCAAATGTTTTTTCCTGTCACACATTTACACAACTCTTTGCTTCTGGTAAAAGTCTAAAGTGATTTTCTTATTTTAGTTTGAGTTTGAAGTTGTTTCTCTGTGCGATTTTCAGTTCACTTTCAGATTCACTTAAATGTAAATGTTTCTCAGGTCACAGTGGCGCACTGGTTTGACAGATTAAATGTCGACATCATTTCCTGTCTCAACATTCGTCTGAGTCAGACTCATGAGCAGCACGACTGACAGCGTGTGTTTCGGAGCGTTTACGCCTCCCTTGAGCCTCTGTGGAGCTTTAGTTTGGCTCAAATCAACTGCACAGGGTCAAATGTGAAGTGAAGGTCGTTTGTGGCGGTGGCGGGGGGAGGTAAAGGACACTTCCGCTCAACACAACAGTGAATTTCCGCCTTGAGCTGTTGTTTAAGCGGAGAAAGGTCCAGAGTTCAGCTGTGTGTGACCCCAAAGTCTGTGTCAGTGATAAAAGGCACAAACTCTATATTTAGACTTTGACGTTTTACACTGATAAAAGTCCCACTCGTGTCATCTGTAAAACCTCTTCTTTGAAATCAGCAATAAATTCATCAAATGATTCGTTTTTTCATGTGTTTTTTTCGGTCCCTAATTCTTCACGCCTCGTATGGCACGTGTTTGCGATAACTTGAAACGTGCTTCTGGTTTATTACATGAATAAATACATAAAAACCACGGGTTTCTTATTGACGAGCTCACACGAGTGAACGTGGACTTCCACGTGCGTCACGAGGGGGCGCCATTTCCCCGTCTCAGCGGCTGACAGAGAACCAGGAAGTGCGCCCGGGAGCGTCCTCAGACATGTAGCCCGCACCGAGCTCCACCTGCTTCGGCTCCGGGACAGCTTCTCCTCCGCGGCCAGCTCCTTTGGCACTATCCGACAATGCGATGGGAAACTGCTGGTCTTACTGCGTGGGTCTGTGCCGTAGGGAGGCCGACAGACTGCAGCGGGGAGGCGGGTAAGGGCAGAAGCGTGAGCCGCTAGCTGTTAGCACCCGGGCTACGAGCTAACAGGCTAACAGCTGCTAGCGCTCGGCTGGACACTCGCGTTTAGATGGGGAAAACAATACAAACAAATTACACGACAGGGGTTTGAACAAGGCATGTATTAGATATAGATATACACTGTGCTGAAATGTAAAGCGTGTTTAGTAAATGCGCTGTAGTGTTATAAGTTAAGAAAGAGCTTTAAATGTGGTAACTTGAGCTGTGAGCTAACAGCTGCTAACAGGCTAACAGCTGCTAGCACTCAGCCGGACACTCGTGTTTAGATGGGAAAATACTGAATAAAAAACAATAAGGCAACGGTTTAAAGAGTGCTTTTATCAGTTACACGTGCGCCGAAGTGTAGAAAGTGTTTAGTTAAGGCAAGTCACTGACTTTAATGTGTTTAAAGTGTAAAGAGGGTGTGAAATGGTAACCAGTTATTAGACAAGCGACCCCGCCCTGGTCCCAGCTGCGCCGGGGGTCAAACGTGTCGGGGTCAAACGTGTCGGGGTCTGTGTAACTGTAGGTAATGTCAGTGCAGTGACCTCACGTGTGGTCACTGTGCTGAAGGTGGAGGTGGGCACTTGAAGTTCCTCTGACTGTTTGGACTAAAACGCAGTTAAGATAAATATATTATGGCTAAAAAAAAAAAAGACATTTTATTCCAGAATAGAAATTTAGTTTAGGTTTTTATTTGACGAATACAAATATGTGAGAGTGACTTTATTTAGTTGAATTAACATTTAGAGGGTCAAAATAAGTTGTTTCTTTTGTGTAACTTCTACACAAACTTTGGAGCGAACGTGTGTCCCTGGGGTGGTACAGCGGGGTGTACAGCGGGGTGTACAGCGGGGTGTACAGCGGGGTGTGCAGCGGGGTGTGCAGCGGTACAGCGGGGTGTACGGGGTGTACAGCGGGGTGTACGGGTGTAGCGGGGTGTACAGCGGGGTGTACGGGGTGTAGAGCGGGGTGGTAGAGCGGGGTGTAGGATGCGGGTGGTGTAGAGCGGGGTGTAGAGCGGGGTGGTACAGCGGGGTGGTACAGCGGGGTGGTACAGGGCGGGTGGTACAGCGGGGTGGGTACACGGGGGCGGGGTGGTTACAGCGGGGTGGTACAGCGGGTGGTAGCACGCGGGTGTGCAGCGGGGTGTGCAGCGGGGTGTGCAGCGGTGTAGAGCGGGGTGTGCAGCGGGTGTACAGCGGGGTGTACACGGGTGTAAGCGGGGTGTGATGCGGGGTGTACAGCGGGGTGTGCAGCGGGTGGTACAGCGGGGTGTACCGGGGTGGTAAGCAGGGGTGTACAGCGGGGTGTACAGCGGGGTGTAACAGCGGGGTGTACGCGGGGGTGTAGCGGGTGTACAGCGGGGTGTACAGCGGGGTGTGCAGCGGGGTGGTACAGCGGGGTTGTGCAGCGGGGTGTGCAGCGGGGTGTGCAGCGGGGTTGTGCAGCGGGGTGTGGCAGCGGGGTGTGCAGCGGGGTGTGCAGCGGGGTGGGTACAGCGGGGTGTACAGCGGGGTGGTACAGCGGGGTGTACAGCGGGGTGATAGAGCGGTGTTTGAAGCAGCGCTGACCCTGTCGCCGTCCCACAGGTCCAAGTACTTCCGCAGCAGCGCACGGTGGGAGAACACTACACCATAGAGGTACGGGCGCGGGGCACGATCGGCACCAGCTCAGCCTTTTGGCCCGCCTCAACCCACTCTCCCTTTCACCTTTTTTGCAGTTCGAGAACTTGGTGGAGAGCGACGAGGTACGTTTTTTTGTGCGTGAGCGGTGGGACAGGACGGGGGGGTCTTCCCGTCTCTCCTGCGCCGCCCCGACTGCCACGAAGGGAAGTTTAACGGGTGAATCCGGACGTGTGATGTACTTTTGTAAATCACTGCCAAACCTTGAACTGTGGTTGTGTTTCAGGGCGCAGAGAGTCCACAGCCCTGCCCAAAGTAAGAACACACTTAACGACACATTATTGTTTTTACTTTAATCTACAGAAATATGACACTATCCAGAGTATTAGTTTAATCGATAGTCGGGATTGTTCAGGTCGCAGCTTAATCATAGGGAAACAAATGTAAGTAAACTGTTTTTATTTGGCTGTTTTTGTCAACTGTAACTTTATTTAGTCTTTGTGAACGTTCAAATCGGTAAAGCCGCTCTCAAACTGGAGGAGCGACGACACGTTACGCCACGAGAATGAAAGGAAATGGAGGATTTCACTGTTTTCTCACAATCATCGCAACGCCAGAATTTGATATTGAACACTAATTCTACTTTTGTGATGCTCAGACGCCGTTTCAGAGGTCTTTTTTTTTTCAGTTTTTTTTTTAATCTTGGACATTTGAAAACCTGCCGCCTTGTTGTTCCCATCGTCATTCCTTCCATCGCGACACCGTGCGCGGTTCTGTCTCGTGAATCCAGAGTTATGGCGGCGTTTCTCGTCCGTTTCGCGTGTTGTTGTTGTTGTTGTTGTTGTCTGTTTACAGAATGTTTTCGGTTGCAGGCCGATCAGCGAGGATGAGCTCAAACACCTGCGCGACCATCACTACTCAGCTCTGTCCGAAACGCAGCTCCAGATCGACAGGAAACTGCAGCAGGAGGTAACGCCCCGCCCGCGCCGCCGCCACTTCCTCCTCGTCTCATTTTTTGCGTCTCAGTTTTTAAGTTGCTTCTCCACAGTTTTTCATTCTTTTGCCTTTTGTGTTTGTGTTTTTGTTGTGTCGTAGTTAGAGGCACAAGAGGAGCAGTTAAGGCTAGAAGACGAGGCTAGGCATGAGGCCCAGCGGGAGCTCGCCAGGTCGGCACGAGAGCGGAAGGCCAAGGAGGTGAGAGCGCTCCCTGCTGGCCGCTCCCGGTACTGCTGAGCTGCCGTTAATCCACTCGGGCTCGCGTAAACGTCGACTTTAAACGGGACTCTGAAAACTGCTTCATTTAGATGACGTGAACGAGACGAAAACACTGCCTTCTGAGTCTAAAATATACGTGTTATTTTGATGTATAATACAGAGCAGTTTGTTGTCTTTTTAAATCCTTTTATTCTGGAGAAAATTGTCTCTAAAAGTCCATAAATATCATCAGGACCAGGAAAGTCCACATCAGTCGATCGGTTCTTTGTACTTTGTTTCTGAAATGTCTGAAAGTTCTTGTCTTAAAACACTTTGATGATCTGTCAGTAAAGACTACAGTGGAACATTTTCAGACCGCAGTGGGAGATCTGTCGGGGGGGTGAACAAAAATCGCTCCTTTCTCTTCGAAACATTACAACTTTGACAGCTTTTTTAAAACTCAAATTCAAATTCAGTTTGATATATTTTGCAAAACTCTAATTAAAGCACTGAAACGTGTGATTTGAAGTGTGGAAATGAACGGTGTTGTTGTTTAAAATGGCCCTAATCTCGACCGCAGGTTCTTTCTGGAACATAAACCATAAATCATCATAAAAGTAAACTATAAACCATGACAAAATAAAGATGTTAGAACACAGGCTCGAACCCTCTTCTCATGCTTCTGTCTACACGCACTGTTTGGTTCTTTATGGCTTGAGTTCATTTGCCTTTTCCACGGTTTGAGTGTCAGTGTCGAGTATTTGAAATGTGCGTGTTTCTGAACTGTGATGTGTTTCCTTCAGTCGGCGACTCAGAGGAGCAGAGGCCGAGCGGACGGAGCCACGGCCGACGCCACGGCCGACGCCGCGCCCGGCGCCACAGACCAAAGAAAGTCCGTCGCTCTCGGCAAGCGCTCGTTTTACTGCCGAGCGTTGGTCTCATCCTGGATTCTTTTGCCCCACAGACAAACTGAGAGAGATGAAGAGTTCAGCGCCTACCTCCAAAACGTGAAAAGCCCCAGTCTGAGGCCTTCAGGAGCAACAGTAGGTCTAAACCGGGTCTAAACTACAAACTGCTGTCTAAACCGGGTCTAAACTCTAAACTGCTGTCTAAACCGGGTCTAAACTAAACCGGGTCTAAACTGCTGTCTAAACCGGGTCTAAACTGCTGTCTAACCGCGTCTAGCTGTCTAAACCGGGTCTAAACTGCTGTCTAAACCGGGTCTAAACTGCTGTCTAAACCGGGTCTAAACTGCTGTCTAAACCGGGTCTAAACTAAACCGGGTGCTGTCTAAAAAACCGGGTCTAAACTGCTGTCTAAACCGGGTCTAAACTGCGGGTCTAAACTGACCAGTCCCTTGTGTGTCTAAACCGTGTGACGTTCCCGGTGTGTTCCAGGGCTTCCGTCTGATCCCACCGTGGTGACCCCAAACACGGAGCTGAGCTGGGACTTTCACCACCAAAGACCAGGTCCACAGAGGACGGGACCTCCCTGGACCTGGAGTGGGAGGACGAGGAAGGTCTTGTCCAAACACACAGTGACCTCATCTTTATTCTGATCAGGCTCCACAGTAAACGACCTTTTGACCTTTGACACAAACACTGTAAAATATGTAACATATAAAACGGTGAGATTTATTTCATGTTTACAATGTTCATAGTGTCATAGTCGCTGCTCAGAGCTGCTCAGCTGCTCAGCTGCTCAGCTGCTCAGAGCTGCTCAGAGCTGCTCAGAGCTGCTCAGAGCTGCTCAGAGCTGCTCAGAGCTGCTGAGCTCAGAGCTGCTGAGCTGCAGAGCTGCTCAGCTGCTCAGCGACTGCACTCTCACAACTGCTGTCGTCGTTCAGGCATAAACCGGTCTCTTCCGCCGTGGGAGCGCTCGCGCACAGAAGAGGACATCCTGCGAGCCGCTCTAAGACCCGCGATCCAAACCCACGTCAGAAGAATCCACGGCGGCTGGAGTGGGAGAAACGACTTCATCAGCTCCCAGGACCTTGGGCCGGACCACGGGCCGGACCTCGGGCTGGACCAGGACTTTGACTTGGACTCTGAGTTCGAGGGCTTCGTGAACCCGGTGCTGGACACTCCGTCTGACGCAGAGGAGCCGGACAGTGGCAGATAGTAGCCCCTGGAAGCAGACGGAGGCTAACGGACTTCAGATTAAAGCTTTTCAGTGCCTTCATTTGAACTCCTCCTCCTTAAAGGCGGAGCAAGTCCTTTTTTTGTCAAGTAAAAGTGCAGCACAGGAGCAAAACGCATAAACGATCGACTAAAATAAAAAGTATTCAAGTAAAAACATGTCAGTATGGTTAGCGCTAGAGCTCCCCCTGCAGGGCCTTTGTGGAAGCGCTCGAGCCCAGAACAGGATCGTTTTAGGGCTCGAGTTGTTTCCGGGGATTTTTGAAGCTGCTCGTCACCGCCTCTCGTTAAGTCCGACTGCGGCGCTCTCGTCCCCCCGCCACTAACCCTCACACCGGACGCCGCGGTCGATCCAGGTTTAGCCCAGTTTGAACGTCAGAAAGTGAGGGGGGAAAAAAGGGTTACCATGGATCAGTCTGTTCCCAACGCGCGCGTCGGTCATCGAAAGGCAGATGACACGCCCAGTTCACGCCCACGTCTCGCCATCACGTCACGCCTTTTCCGTTAAGATAAATCCTTTAAAATCAGACGCCATCGGCCGGTTAAATGACTCGGAGAACCGACATTTTAAATTGAAATGAGGCAGAAAAATCACAAACAAAAACGTTTTACGAATATAAAAAAAAAAAGAGCCAGGGTTTTGTGACAGCAGGGGGCGACGGCGGACACATTTAACCATCACGCCGGCGAACGACGTTTAGTGTTTCTCAGTTTAAGGGTGAAAATAAAAGATTTGTCCTGCTCGTTTTGCGTTTGTTGCCCCCCGTCTCGTCTTCAGAACTTGGTCAAAGCTCATCGTTCCAGAACACAACGAGGAGGAAGTGTCTCACGAAGCGACGTGACAATCCAGTTTGACCTTCATGATCCGGGCCATTGGCCCAGAGAATATTGTGGCTTTATTCTGATATTTAATCCTTTTATATCCAGTGTTTCCTGCAGGAGGAAACTAACGGCCCGAGCTTCTGGAAACGCCAACATTTATCTGAATATTTACACGAAAACACTGCGCTCGGCGAGAATCGTTCAAACCTTTACGGCCTGAGCCGGGCCTGAGCCGGGCCTGAGCCGGGCCTGAGCCGGGCCTGAGCCGGGCCTGAGCCGGGCCTGAGCCGGGCCTGAGCCGGGTCTGAGCCAGGTCTAAACCATCCCATAGAGGTTCAAACGTGGCGTAGGGACTTTGCAGAGAAGTCAAAGAAATGAGGCAAAACTGTTCCTGCGCACGCTAGCTTTAGCCACGCTAGATAAAAGCTGCAGTTTGAGGTTTGGACATTTCCAATCAAAGCTGAAGCTGAGTTCACGCACACAATCAGACTTGGGGACTTAAAGTTGAAGTTTGCCCGTGGTTTCTCTTCAGTTCAAGCACCAAACACTTGATGACTTGAACGTCAAAAAAAAAGATCCTTCCCATCGAAATCTGCCGCGTCGAGAGACCAAAAAAAGCCATGGAACAACCTGATGAACGCCGAGTCGCAACTGGTAATTACATTTACCGTTGCACCGAGTCAGGAACGTTATGAATGAAGGCCGAGTTTAATATCGAGGGTCTTAAAATGGATGATGATGTGTCACAGTCCAGAGCTCGAGTCCCATTATATTCCTGTTGTTTTTGGACAAACGGACTCCGATTCGTCCCAAAATGTTTGATTTAACTGGAAATAGACGTTTGACGGCTTCATGTTGATAGTATTTTACCTTCCCGAGAGCGTGATCGTTTTTATCATCAGTCGGCTGACAAAATGGAAGCCTATAATTCGATCATAACGTCTTTGGCGAATGTCTCTTCCATTGGAGTGAAAGGCTTTGTTCTCAACGTTCGACGGACGCAGACTTCCATTTCAACAGTATTTTCCCTTCGTTCCGTCGTTTTGCACATGGCATTGTCAGAAACGGTGACCAAACGTGACGAAAACTCATTTCTAACGTGACAGTCCCGTTCTCTTTCCTTTTTTTAAAAAAACCCAAAGCTTCAAAAACAAACGTCAAAAACCGCCGCTGAAACGCCGTCGAACTGAATATCCGAGCTAACTTTTGAACGCTAGCTCTACGTTTAGCTTTAGCCACATTTGAACCAGCAAATGTCTCTGCCTGAATGTCAATTTTGGATGATTATGTTTTTGTATTTACTGTCGATGAAAGCGTCTGAACGTTTCATTTGAAAACCGTCTTTGTCAAATATCACTGGCGTTTTTACTTGTCACTAGTTTAGCATCAATAATGACATGTTTCATCGATGTTTTTGCCTTTTAATTAGATCACATATTGCACTTTTGTTGTATTTTCTTATCATTAGATTTCAGTTCATTTTTCATTCTCACAAGCAGAGGGCGCTGGTCTCACACGGCACTACTGTGTGTAAATACAAAGAATGTAACTTTTTCTGTCACCAAAATAAACTTATGGTACATCGAAACTGTTTCTGTGTAGTGGATGTCGTGGAACTGTTTATCATAGTTCTCTGATCGTCACAGTTCTCAGTTCTGATCATCGCAGTTCCCTGATCGTCGCAGTTCCCTGATCGTCGCAGTTCCCTCGTCGCAGTTCTCGGTTATGATCGTCGCAGTTCCCTGATCGTCGCAGTTCTCGGTTATGATCGTCGCAGTTCCCTGATCGTTTTATTGATTAAGTTTTACATTACGTACACCAAACGGCTTCAAAACGCTCTGTTTAAAATGTGGATGAGTTGAATTAATTAATTTAGATTAAAATTATTTGTGTTACAACAGCAAAATGTGAAGATTTGGCAAATATCTTAGATTAAACTCAAGTCTTTATTATTTATTGTCCCAGGCTAGAAATGTCTGTTAGTTTGCTTTTCTATTACAAAGGATGAAAAATGATGGCCTCAACATAGTGAAACATATTTTCACTTCACAACAGTATAATTAGTGTTAAAATGTGTAATACTTCCGTGGGTAAAAGTAAAAACTATTGTGTCCACATTTCTTTGTTTGTCCAGTCAAAGTCTAAGTGTGTCATAATGTGTTAAATGTGCGGTCAAGTCTAGTGTTCAATGTGTTTAAAGCAGCTCTGATGTCACTCACATGTGTCAGCGCCCCCTGGAGGACGCTCACGTGTCTGAGGCTTTCACGGACGCGTTCTGAGCTTAATCACATTATGTTCCACTCACACTTGATGTTTTAGCTTACAGTGTGAAGTGTTCTCAGAATAGGTCCAATGTAGAGGACTAACTTCATTTTAAACCCATGAAGATCGCACATTTGTGTCTGAGTTTGTCTCCCTCTAGCGGCGGCCTCGCACTCAAGCGGTCGCACTGCGCTTCTGAGTCGGATCCAACACGCGCCGCTGCTGCTTCTCTCCTCCAGGAAACTGCTCCGTGGCGCTTTTCTAATTGGTTTGATTAAAACTCTGAATAAATTACCGATTCGGGGACCTTTGAAGCTTTTGAATAGCCCCCGCCGACAACAAAAGAGAACAATACACAAGGAACCGCTGTGCCCCAGACTCACTGGAGCCAGAGGCAACTTGTGAGACGCTCCCGAGCCGCAGCGCCGCCTCCGTAAGTAGTCCGACACGCTTTAGCAGGACAAAACTCAATCAAAATCAACACATGTCACACTTTAACGCGACATTTCCCTTTTGTACATCCAATCTGAACCACACGCACCTTTTATGAACTTGTCAACGGCGTTAAAAGTGAAACAATCACGGTTTAGACGCGTCTTGCTCGCGTTGCGTACGCACGGCAACATCCCAAAACATAATGGCTAAATTAACGAACGTGACAGCGAGTTAATGAATGTGTTTAACGTGAAGACACATGGGATTTGTGTCCGAGTTGTTGTTTTGTCGGGATAACTTAAAAGTCGTGACAATGATGGCAAAAAGGGAGGGACTAGATCGTGTGCGCGGTCGCGGCGGAGTGATACGCACCTCGCCTTTCCCAGTCTACTTGTCTGAGCAGCGGTAACGCGGTTTCGGAGCGACTGAGGGAATAAAGCTGGAAAACCGGACGCAAACTGCACCAAAACAAAGGCGAAACACGTCTCTGGGGGTCGTTCTGGACGTGCGCTGCTCTGTCGCGTAAAGGTATGTGGAATAAATGCGGGTTTTAGGGCTTTGAAAGACTGATGTTGAATGACAAACCACATCTGCGCTGCGCGGACGCAGGGCTGGGCTAGCGCTAGTTAGCACAAGTTAGCTAAAGTTGTGAGAAGTTGTAAAATTTCCTGGGAAACGTTGTGTTGACACGCAATTTGACTTCACGAGACACGAAAACGAGGCCAGAGGAGTTGTCTCCCGCCGTCGCAGCGGTTTTAAGGAAAGGACACGGGATTTGTGGCACTTTGACGGTGGATTTGTGGAGTTTGTCTAGACTTGGCTAAAGCTAGTTAGCATTAGCGAGTTCTCGAGGAAACTTCTGAAATGACACCGATTTGTGCCGAGGAAAAAGTGATTTACGGAAGAGTTTTGGGCTAAAATGAGTTTGTCTGGAGCAGATGGACTCTTTACGTCACTGTTGAATGGATCTCCGCGTTTTTCTGGTGTTGTTTGAACTGTTCTGGCTCATTTGACCAGCTTCTTCTCACATGTTTTGTTTCCTTTTCATTCCAAACACTGTCTCTTGCCAAACTAATATTACATTTGTTTCTCAGTGTCTTTTAATACATTGAACAACACTATTTAAACAAGTAAACATTAAAAGCAACAGAATAAAACCATGCAAACTGGATGATATTAAAAAACAGCTCAAGTTGATCTGGAAACAGTAGAAAAAGACCTGATAAATGTTCAGGATCATCATTTATTTGTGTAAACCAGTTTCTAAAGAAGCCAGGCTCATTTTCTCAATTTTCATTTTTGAATTGTCTCTAGAACAACATTTATCACAAAAACAGTGACGTTAGCAGATCAAACATGTCAATAATATATTCTATTCATGAATATTCTGTCTAGAACCCTTCAGTCACACATTTACATCTTTATCTGGTTAAAAATGCATATAAAATGTCTTAATTTTCAATCGAAATAATCGTTAATTGCATGTGAAAATACGGATGACTTTGCTAAAACCATGGCAACAGATTCCACCAGTGACTTTCTTGATTTGAAATGAGTCTTAATGTGTCGGCTGAGGCCTCGGTGAACAGTTCTTCTCGTTGTAGGTGACCCAGATCTCAAACGCCTTCTCCAGGTTCAGGTGAAGGTTTGGTCTTCATGAAGCTCTGAAACGTGAAGCTGAAGCGGGGCCAAAGTGTCTGAACAAAAACAAAACCTAATCGGATCCTCCAGCCCTTTTTGTCGATTAAGCGGGCGACCAAACGTTATATTGTTTTAAGTCGACTCATTATTCACAACAGGAGAAAGCGTGCCGTGAGTGGTCTTCAGATTCGGGTGTGAATTGTGAGTTTAAACTGCCGTTTGGACTGAGAAACGCACAGTTTACGAGTAGTTTTCTGTGTCAATATTTGTACTTGCAGTATTTCTGCAGCAAAAGTCATAAAACCATCAGAATTTAGAGCTGAAAACAGTTTAGTGTTGAAAATGTGTTCAGTTCTTACTTTCGCCTCTTCTGAAATATTCTGACACAGCATTTTAAAGGGTCTATAAACGTTAAAGGACAAATGTTCTTTCTTTGTGATTGTCCTTTTAAACCTGCTTTTGCACTTTTTAAAAATTAAATTATGCCTCATCTTTTAAAACAAACAACGTTTATAACAAACACAATGACATCTGGATCTCTGCTGTTTCTCCCAGGAATACCTGAGTTTTAGTTCCATCTACTGGCTGCAGAGGGAATTGCGCACACTTTTTAAGTTAAACATTTAAAGGTGGTGAGAACAGGGTTAGAAATGTCCTTTTTATGTACGTATTTAAAAACAGAGGAGCTCCATTGACATTTTGACCGATTGGACCAACTTTTACATCAATGTTGACACTGGCAGCTATCGTTTTCAGCCTCATTTGATCTGCTCTCTGAGTAACTGTCTCGTCTGGGCGTCGGCGGCGGAGTGACTAAAGCTGGGTTCTTCGGCGGTCTTTGTGGTCTTCAGAGGAGTTTGTGGCACAGCTGTGCTCTTGACGTGGGATCAGGCAGAGGGGGAGCGGACAGGAAGTGCGTTTCGTCACTTCCTGTTCCTCTGGGGTCAGACAGCTGCAGCAGACGACATGTGTGACCTGTTTCCCTTTGTCCACCTCAGAGATGGGTCTTCATGTTCTGCACAAACGTCGAACAATAAGACTTTATTTGACCTGTGGATCAAGACTGAAGGCCGAGGTTTTGACCTGCCCCAGGCCGGCCCCAGACCGACCCCAGGCCTGCCCCAGGCCTGCCCCAGACCTGCCCCAGGCCTGCCCCAGGCCTGCCCCAGGCCTGCCCCAGACCGGCCCCAGACCAAACTGTGGCCATCCAGAGGCTCATGGTGTGTGCTGGGACTGAGGTCGATGAGGCGCTGCAGAGGGTCTTTCCATCCGACTTTAAACGTTGCACCTCGGATGTAGGACTCCGGCGATGGAGATGAAGGATGGATACCTGTGGATGTACTTTTGGCTGCGCTGGAAAAGGACCTGACCGGACTGAGTGGAAAAACATTTACTCTGAACTTCCTCTGACCGTTTGAACGACTGAACCAAAACACAGTTCAGTTTTTATTATTATCATTAATATTATTATTTCACTTCCTGTTTGTAATCATCTAATGTGACAATTATTTAATTTGACTAATACAAATACATGAAAGCGACTTTATTTTGATGAATTAGTTTTAAAGAGTCAAAAAAGTGGTTTGTTTGTGTAAATTCTGCACAAACGTGTCATTTGAATATCATGATTTCACTTGTGCGTTTTAAACCAGTGAAAACATTTTATACAGTGTTGTTTACCTTTTTTTAAAATCACGTTTTAACTACATTATTGTCGGATGGTGACGTTCCGCTGTCTGTCTCTGCCGCAGAATGAAGCCGCTCTGATCGTCCCGGGTTACGCTCGCTTCTCGCTCGGAGCCTGGACTCAGTCGCTTTGGCCCGGCGCTTGGCCCGAGTCGCCCCCAGACAGAGGAGGCTCTTCCTGGGCAGCTGCGTCCTGCCTTCCCCCTCCTCCTCCTCTTCCTCCCAACTCTGCTTCCTGTCCTTGGATTCACCGCCACGCCCCCTCCACACGCCCCCTCCACACGCCTCTCCCCGCTGCGTTTCGGGACAGTCGTTGCACCTTTTTGGAACTTGGCGTCACTTTTTCTGCACGGATCATTTATCTTTTTTTCTTAACAAAACAATCACATTTTCAACGTATTTTGTTTTGATTTTTTAGTTCTTTTTTAAGTGTCTTGGAGTGGTAAACGGGATTCCGCAGCTGCTAAAACCAAGCGTAAACCGGGACTAAATTGGGTCGAAACGAGGTCAAAACTGGGGGCTCAACCCGGTCCAGTCTCCACGGCGCTGCCCTGAACCATGACCTCGATGTCCAGCCTCTTCTCCTTCACGAGTCCGGCGGTGAAGCGTCTGCTCGGGTGGAAGCAGGGCGACGAGGAGGAGAAATGGGCGGAGAAGGCGGTGGACGCGCTGGTGAAGAAGCTGAAGAAGAAGAAGGGGGCGATGGAGGACCTGGAGAAGGCCCTGAGCTGCCCCGGACAGCCCAGCAAGTGTGTGACCATCCCGCGCTCGCTCGACGGGAGGCTGCAGGTACCACACGGGCGACCGCTAGACTCGTGCTCCACAGGGGAATGTCTTAGGGCTGTAGGTCTTTAGTCGTCCTGCCTTTTTATTTATTTATTTTTTGAATACAAATAACTGCTGTTTTTGGTGTAAATAGTTTAATATATGTTTTCATTCGCTTCCGTCTTAGCATCTCGGCGTTTAAAAGAAGGGCAGAACGATCAGCTACAACAGATCATTATGTCTGTTCGTAAGGCGAGGTCATAACAGACTAAACCACAATTTTCTGTTTTTAATTCTGCGAAATGCCAAAGTCGAAGAGGAATGTTACGTTTGTCGTATTCTGAGGGTTGGATACAGACATCCTCCTTTTTTAAAGGTTAGAAAATCAGGTGTTCGGCTTTTAATCTTATTAGCTTTGTTGCTTGGATAATGTGTTTATTTTAGATCACTACAAATGTCCTGAAATTCATTAGCTTCTTGGAGGAGGAATAATAATAATAATAATAATAATAATAATAATAATAATAATAATAATAATAATAATAATAATAATATTTGTATTTTAATTTTATCATTTTTATAATTTCTTATTATTTTTGTATTTTAATCTAATTTCTTATCACTTTTAAAATGTCTTCTTCTTATTGCTCTTCTCTTTGCAGGTGTCGCACAGAAAAGGCCTTCCTCACGTGATCTACTGCAGAGTCTGGAGATGGCCCGACCTTCAGTCTCACCACGAGCTCAAACCTCTGGAGCTCTGCGAGTTTCCCTTCGGCTCCAAGCAGAAGGAAGTCTGCATCAACCCGTATCACTACAAGAGGGTGGAGAGCCCGGGAGGGGTGGAGCCCGGGGACTCTAACTTTACCACTACAAGAGGGTGAGAGCCCGGGGAATCTAACTTACCACTACAAGAGGGTGGAGAGCCCGGGAACTCTAACTTTACCATACAAGAGGTGGAGAGCCCGGGGAACTCTAACTTTACCACGTACAGAGGGTGGGAGGCCCGGGGAACTCTACTTTACCACTACAAGGGGTGGAGAGCCCGGGGAACTCTAACTTTACCACTACAAGAGGGTGGAGAGCCCGGGGAACTCTAACTTTACCACTACAAGAGGTGGAGAGCCCGGGGAACTCTAACTTTTACACTACAAGAGGGTGGAGAGAGCCCGGGGAACTCTAACTTTACCACTACAAGAGGGTGGAGAGCCCGGGGAACTCTAACTTTACCACTCAAGAGGGTGGAGAGCCCGGGAACTCTAACTTTACCACTACAAGAGGGTAGAGAGCCCGGGGAACTCTAACTTTATCACACCACTTTCAAATACAAATGTTTTTAAACCAAAAACGCACTTTTCAGGCCAGAATAAAAATGGCGCTGAACGTAGATCTGAGGTGGATCAGACAAACGTCCATCCTCCCCCTCCGTCTCACAAAATCAATATTCCTCCTCTTTATTAAATTAAACGTATCACGTCTGTGAAAGGGAGTCGTCTGGACGCTCCCAGAATCCTCCACTGTCCTTCTGAGAACATCTGCAAACATCTGCATCTGTTTGGCAAAAGAGTCCAAATAAAACCAATCGAGTGCGAAAGGCTGTGAATATGAGCTTTCGACGCGTGCTGACGTTTGACCCGGATAACGACGCTGCCTGACGACACTTTGGAGGAAATGTGCAGAATAAAATCAAGCTAAATCAAGCTAAATGAAGCCTTTCTAATCAGTCTGTCCGTACGTGTGAGAAGCATGCAAGACCTAAATTGTCAAGTTTATTTATTGTTCAGGAAGTTGGGTTTTTGAGGCACAGTCAAATTATCAGTTGAGATTAGTTCGCAGATATGAGCCTCCTTTCCTGCAGTATGGAAATGGGCCTAACGTTTTATTAGGCATAGCCCGCTAGCGTTAGCCAGCTGCCTAACGACCTGAAACAACAGCCCAGACTGTAAGGCCACTTGGTCCCCCCCCTGACCACAGGAACACAGTTTCTGGACAAACGGGGTCTTTTTGGGACGTGACAGAGAAAGCCACAGTGAACATGCGCTTTTGTCCTCCAGTGTGGCAGTGGTAGTACACATGAATTCTGCCAAAAAGTGATCAAATAAGAGCCCATTCTCTCTTCCTCTCTCTCTCATTCCTCTCTTCCTTCATTCTCCTCTCTCCTTTTCCTCTCTCTCCTCTTCCCCTCTCCTTCCTCCTCATATCTACAATTTAGACCCTCTGAAGTGAAGATATCAGTTTGTCTTGGAAACCGCTCGGTTTCCTCTCGAGGGACGTCCTTCAAGACGCACGCTCAAGCCAAAAAGTCGCTCTTCATCCAGACGTTAAAAACATCTTCCTAAAATCTATAAAATCTTGTATTATAGCAGACTTTAAAGTGTATGATACGAGCCATCGACGGTCCGTCTGTAAAATGGAAGACCAGAGCACCAAGGTCTGAGAGCCTAAAGTAGGCGCGTCCTCCGTCAGTCTTGTCAGAATTTCAAACCGCCTCTGGACCTCAGCTCTGCCCGTCCGTCTTGACACAGTGTTTAAAGTGGTTGTAACGCTCCCTGACGTATCACCAATAACTCTCCATAGAACTTCAAGGCCATCTTTACGGACCTTCACTGCTTAATAATGAAAAGAGAAGAGGAGAGAGGGTTGCAGCGACCTAACGGTAGTGCGGCGGCTAGCGTCGGCCGCCCGTCGGCGGCTGCATCGACCCGGCGTTAGCCTGTAGTTGGCTGCACCGCCCGAGCGTTAGCTGTGGTTGGCTGCATCCGCTCCCGCGTTGGCTGTGGTTGGCTGCATCACGACCGGCGTAGACTTGTGATTGGCTGCAACGCCCCGCGGCGGCCGCTGGCCTTACTACTTTAGGTTTAGTGATGGTTATATATGTGAATGTCATGAACTATTCCCGTTTTACAGTTCTTCTAATCTGTTTCTCTTCTCCTCCTCATGTGCCCCAGGTGTTTGGTTCCGCGTCACAAGCGAGTTCAACCCAGGCACAGCTCGTGGTCAGGTCCCAAACCTGAGCAACAAGAGCCGCCAAAAAAGCCCTGTATATAACGCCAACTATTTTCCCCGAGTGCTTTCAGCCTCCGCACAGCCGCCGGCAGCAATCATCTCTCCAACTCTCCCTACGGCCCGCTCAGCCGCCAGCAGTGGCACCTACCCCAACTCTCCCGCCAGCTCCGGCCCCGCCAGCCCTTCCAGCTGCCAGGTAAGTGACCCTCCCCCCCACAGCCCGCGTTAAAACTGCTCATCAACCAGCCCCTTCCATGCCTCGGAACTCCGCCTGTTTGTAAGTTTCAGTGGACCAGACGTGGTGGCGAGAAATTGGATTAAGCTCATAATGTGTCAGTTATAAAGACTTGCAGATCACGTACGTCTCCAGGGGCGCGGTGACATCGAGAGGCTAGCTTTAAACACATTAGCAGTAAAGCTGTAAGACGGTGCGTCTTGTTCAAGTTTAATTTGGTTCTGAGGCGCAGACGTGGGACTATGTGTTCATTTGTTGAGTACAATTTCGTTGTGATGATGCCTGTTTGGGGCGGCGCGCGCTGGAAGGTCGGGGTCAGAATGTGTGCAGACCTGAACCGCCCCGTGTTTGATCACACCAGAGAGTCCGGCGATGTAAAACCGGACACCGTTTTTCCTGTGAGAATAGATTGCTCATACACTTCTCTCCTCCCCCTCCTCTCCCAGCGGACACCCCTCCCCGCCTACATGCCTCCTGACGAGCAGCACGGGCAGGAGAGTCAGTCCATCGGAGCACAGCAGCAGCCTGGTGCCGCCATGTACCGAAATCGCCCGAGGGAGTAAAAGCCTCGCCGTGTCCCACAGAAAACTGACGCGAACTGGTCCCGCGCTCACCACACGGGCCACCCTCCGAGTACCATGGGACTAGAAGAGGGGGACTAGGGCCCGAAGAGCCGGCGGGGGAACTAGGGGACAGGGACTAGGGGGACGAGCCGGGCGGGGACTAGGGAACTAGGGCCGGAGCCGGGCGGGGAACTAGGGACTCGGGCCGAGAGCGGGCGGGACATGAGGACTAGGCCCGAGAGGCCGGGCGGGAAGACTAGGGCCTAGGGCCCGAAGCCCGGCGGGGAAGGGCAGGCCGGAGCCGGGCGGGGACTAGGCCGAGACCGAAGAGCGTGGCCGGGGACTAGGGGACTCAGGGGCCTAAGGGCCGAGAGCCGGCGGGGACGTAGGGACTAGGCCCTACGAGCGAGAGCCGGGGGGACTAGGGACTAGGGAAGGGCCTAAGGCCGAGAGCCGGGCGGGGATAGGGATAGGGCCGAGAGCCGGCGGGACTAGGAACAGGGACTAGGCCTAGGTCCGAGAGCCGGGCGGGGACTAGGGAACTAGGTGACTAGGGCTAGGCTAGGGACTAGGGCTAGGGCCTAGGGCCCGAGGAGCCCGGGCGGGACTAGGACCAGGCCTAAGGCTAGGCGAGGCCGGCGCGGGAATAGGGACTAGGGCCGAGAGCCGGGCCGGGATAGGGACTAGATAGGCTAGGCGAGAGCCCGGGCGGTTGACTAGACTAGGACTAGGGGCCTAGGGCTAGGGACTAGGCCCTAGCGGCTAGGGCCGAGAGCCGGGCGGGACTAGGGCATAGAGCGGGCGGACTTCACTCAAGAGAGAAACATGGCCAAAATCACAATAAAATACATAAAACCATATAAATCACTAGTAAAACGGATAGATTTAAAGGGTCAGTGTGCAGCGCCAACCAAAGGCCTCTGGAAACCGTCGAGTCTGGTGCTGACTGCGGCTGTCCCTCATCTGGTGGCCGGTGCTTTGGACGCGCGGCTGTCTCACTGTGGCCGGGCTGACCGCGGCTGTGTCACTGTGCCAGGTGCTGACCGGCGGTGTCTCACGTGTGCCGGTGCTGACCGCAGGATGTCTCCTGTGTCAGAACGTGCAGCCGTGGAGTACCGAGGAGCCGTCCTTACTGGTGCTCATCATGTACTACGAGTGAACAACCGCGTGGCGAGGCTACCACGCCTCGTCCACTTCGGTGCTTCGTGGACGGACTTCACGGACCGCGACCAACAACAAGAACGTTCTGTTTAGGTAACTTCCTGTCCAACGTCAACCGCAACTCCCACCATCGGAAACACCCGGCGCCACATAGGGAACAGGAAGCATCTGCAACGCGTCAGCGCCTTGAAAGCGGCGCGCTCTGAACGGAGCGCGGCCTCTGAACGCAACGTCTGACGTCTGCTGTAAGAGATCGAATGTCGTGCGTCATCTGGCTCCGTCCTTGTTTCGGTCGCTCAACCTTTGGCTCCGCCCAAACCGAGCAGTGCTGCGCTGTGATGACTAAACTCGGTCGTCAGGTTCACAAGCAGTTTGAATCTGAAATTGGAAAATTTGAGTTTAATCATATGTATGGGTCTGAAAGCGGCCAAATCTCAATCCCCCCCACTGTCTCTGATCCCCTTGAACTGACGCCCTTCCCTATCCTCCCACAGTACTCCTTCGGTCCCTCCGAATGGTCCTGTCTGTCTCTGATGTCCTCTGTCCCTGTACGGCAGGAGTGCACCCTGTACATACTCGGCGCGAGTTTAACGCCGTGGACTCAGCGACACAGCATTCTTCCGTTCCAAGTCGGAACTGTAACTATCACCATGGTTAACCACCCGACCCCGTTCTGTAAGATCCCGCAGCGGTTTTCCTGCAGCCTCAAATCGTCAACCAGGAGTTCGCCGTCAGAATGCTCGTCAGTACTAGTGAACCAGGGGCGGGGGGCGGGGGGGGGGGGCGGGGGGGGCGGGGGGGGGGCTTGAGGCGTCCTACGGAGCTCACCAAGATGTGCACCATCCATGAGCTTCGTACAGTGAAGGCCCCGGTTGAGGGGGGGCCCGGGTGAGGCGGACCCCGGGTGAAGGGCGGGCCCGGGTGAGGGGGCCCGGTGGGGGGCCCGGGGTGAGGGGGGCCCGGGTGAGGGGGCCCGGGTGAGGGGGGCCCGGGTGGAGGTAACAAAGTTTAAAGACGAACAACAAATAATGCAGAATATTTTTACTTTTAGAGTTCAATCATTTCATATTTTAGGAAATGGAGGCCGTGAGTTATGAAGCGTCACGCCCATCACTAACGCTCTCTCTGCTCCAGGGCTGGGGCGCAGAAGTACCATCGCCAGGAGTCTAGCACCCCCTAGCTGGGAATCGAGGTGCACTTCACCGGGCCCCTGCAGTGGCTCGACAAAGTCCTGACGCAGATGGGTTCTCCCTAAACCCCAATCCTCCGTGTCGCTAATGCGCGGCGCCCCCTGGCCACAGCCACGTCCTCTCCCCGACATTTTAATTTAAAGCCGGTCCCAGCGGCTGAACTGTTTCCGGAAAAGACTTTTTGGGACGAGGACGAGCGACGCCCACACGACGATGAACACTCAAGCTCGACCGCCGCAAGCGCCATCTTCTGTCAAGCGTCCAGTTTAACTTCCTTTTTTTAATAATTGTTTTTTTCCCCCTCAAATGATTTTATGTGTGTAGTTTTTATCGAAGCAGGACTTTCACGAAATGACCCGCCGACGCCCGTCACGACGACCGCCATTTCAGAAGGAAACGGACGAAGGAACGCCACGGACACCAACCCAAACGCACCATGCGCCCCGAAAAACGCTTCTAAAGGAGCGGCAATACTTTAGATCTGCAGAGTGTTTTGCTCCTCTTCTTCTTTTGTCTAATGGATGCGTCGTTTGGATGGTGGAGCCGCACGACGCCGCCCTGGTGGAGAACGTTCAGACACGACGGGGTTCTCAGTACAAACCTTACCGTAAAACACAGCGTAGTGTTTGTCGTGGCGGGCTTTTGCACTCGTCACTCACCGACATGAAAATCTCGCGTTCTTCCTTTTCAAAGCGACGTGCGAACAACGTTTTTTTTCCTCGCGCACATCGTGTTTTTGGAGACGACGTTCACTTTGAATCTGCCGCGAAGGAATGCGGTTTTTCTCTGCGTAAAGTTTGACCCGCGATGTCGGCGGTTTTAAACAGGATTTGTGTCATCGCAGTGAAATAAACTTTGGAAGAAAATCAAACGTGGTGGACATTTTATTTTTTTCAAAGTTCTGTTTTAGACTGGGTTCAGACCCGGTTTAGACCCGGTTTAGACCCGGTTCAGACCCGGTTTAGGCCTGTTCAGTCTCAACTTTAACATGTTGAATATTCTTCCAAATAAACATATTTAACTCAATGTTTTTTTTACAAAAAATGCTGATGACGTCATGTTCGGTCTTCTTCTGTTCTCTTTTTTTAATGGCTCAAATGAAGGATTTACTCGTTCAAACGTAACCCTCTGCTGCCCTCTTGTGGCCTTTTGTGAACGTGTCCGCGCTGATGCAGAAGACGTGTTCTGAAAGTCTGAAAATGAAATGTCAATCATTTTGAGCCTAAAACAATATATTTATTTTCCACGTTTTATAAATTCAAAGTGTTTAATGAGGAAACTCAAAAACAAGACGAAACATTTCATGACTGAAATAAACAAACCTTCAGAAGTATGTGTTTATAGAGACTGAAAATGGTGATTTCAATTCATGTTTTAAAGGGTTTAGTTTGTTTGTGTGGAACTTCCCAAAAAGGATCGGCATCTTCACCATGTATACATTTATTATTTTATTATAGCATGCTATACATCTGGATTTAATACCTTGAATCTTTATTACTAGAGTCTTTTTTGTGTAACATTGTTTTTTATTCATGCATTTTTGGGGTACATATTCAGTTTTTTCTTTTCTTTTGTAAATATTCTGTTCTTGCCTCATGAGGATAAAATAACCTGCGCACTTCTGATTGGTCCACGTTGAATTTTACCGTAATTCCCGTGGCACAAGCGACGCCTTTTTTCCTTTACGTTCACGCGTTTTTTTTCTGGCGTAACATTCGGAAATCCGTGCGTCACTTTTACGTGTCGGCCGCGCGTCCATCTCCAACAACCCGACGTTTGAAAACGAGCATCCGCGCGTCCGTTCGGTTTATGCGGCGAGGGAATGTCGCGGCGCGTTTTGTTTTTTTTACCGTAAAGCCGGAAGTGAGGTGGCCGATCCCGAGCGAGCCAAAGATAAACACGTCGCCTCTGCAAAAACCGGGGCACAAACGCTTGAGTTCCGCGCACGAGAGGACGGGTTCCGCACCATGAAGCCGACGTGACGGGTCCACAGGGTCTTCCACCGGCGTTCCCCGTGTTTTGGCGCGACGCAAAAGGAGGAGCTGCGCGTAACGGCGGGTCGGTAAGTGCAAAAGTCTGCCGTTAGCACGCGTAAGCTAGCGGCGGCTAATGACGCGCTAGCCGCTCCGACAGTGTCTTACCGTGTGTTTAACGGGTGTTTAACGGGTGTTTAACGGGTGTTCTTTGGTCAAGATGCACGTTAAAACTGCGATCTAAATACCCAAAGAGTTAACGGGGACGGTCAGGAGCCGAGGCACGGTTCATCGGCTGGAAGTTTAGCATTTGGGTGAATCTGTGTAAGAAAAGTGAAGTTCGCGGTGTGTAAATGTCCGTTAGTTTGGGGGGAAAGCACGTTAAAGTGTGTCAGTTATGTGCAGTTAAAAGTGTAAAACATCTGAGTGTTTGTCCAGTTGTAGTCCGAGTGTGAGTCATCATGTGTGTGAAATGTGCAGTGAAATCCAGTCTCAAATGTGTTTTAAAGCAAATCTCAAACCTTTGGAAACGTGACCAATGAAATATGCAAATAAGTTCTCAAATCAAACTGTAAATGTGCCCCAAATCCCCTGTATAACATGTCTGACAGCTGTTGTAGAGAATTACTTTGATTTAACATTGAACTTGGACATAAAATAGTCGCAATTATTCATTTTTCGACAAACGTAACTTATTTTGTCCCTAAAACGTGCTCTTTATTGCTCTTTGTGCTAAAAGTTCCCCAGAATTCAACTTGAAACGTGTGAAACGAAAGCACTTTTACTCTTTTGCTTTCTATTTTATTGTTAAAATAGACTTTATTCATGCCGTCGCTCACCAGACGATCTGGTTTATGCCTTAAACTCTGGTTTGTTCGTTCTGAATGTCTGGGAACATTCTTTGTCCTGTTTTTAAACTAAATATTTGTGCAAAAATAGATTCAGCCTTTAATTCCTCTAATCCAAGGAAAGGTCGGCCCGCTCCTGTGTTTTATAAAGCCTGAAAGGGTCCTGGTCCTGGTCTGGTCCTGGTCTGGTCCTGGTCCAGACCCGGTTTGTGATAAAACTCATTTCATTTGGCCCTAAACCTTTATTTCCGCTGCGTTCTGAAAGGCGTTTTGCATGTTCTGCCTGGTCACTCACGCGCTCTCTGTTCCTCTTGTGTTTCAGTGCAGGTTTTGGCAGTGTTTGGTGCAGATTGGGTGCGGTTGTCCTGGTTGTCGTCCCGGTGCAGCAGGTCCAGGATGGTTCGCTCGGCGCTGGTCACGGCCTCCAGTCTGGCTCTGACCGCGGCGGTGGTGGCTCATGCTTATCTCCTCAAGCAGCAGTTCTACCCCACTGTGGTCTACCTCACCAAGAGCAGCCCCAGCATGGCCGTAAGTCCTGCGTTAGTCCTGCGTTAGTCCTGCGTTAGTCCCGCGTTAGTCCCGCGTTAGTCCCGCGTTAGTCCAGGTTTAGCCGGCGTTAGTCCCGTTATTCCTGCGTTAGTCCCGCTGTTAGTCCGCTTTAGTCCGGCTTTAGTCCCGCTTGTATGTCCCGCTTTAGACCTGCTATTAGTCGCCGCTTTAGTCCCGCTTTAGTCCCGCTTTAAGACCCGCTTTTAGTCCCGCTTTTAGTACCGCTTAGTCCCGCTTTAGTCCGCGTTAGGTCCGCGTTATCCCGCCTTAGGCTTCTCCGCGTTAGATCCCCTGTCTAGTCCCGCGTTAGTCCCGGCGTTAGTTCCTGCGTTAGTCCCGCGTTAGCCTTAAGTCCCGCTTTAGTCCGCTTAGTCCCGCTTAGTCCCGCTTTAGTCCCGTTTAGTCCGCTTTAGTCACCGGTTTAGACGCCGCTTTAGTCCGCTTTAGTCCGGTATGCCCTGCGTTAGTCCCTGCGTTAGTCCCAGCGTTAGTCCTGCGTTAGTCCCGCGTTAGTCCCGCGTTAGTCCAGGTTAGTCCCGTGCGTTAGTCCGCGTTAGTCCGCGTTAAGTCCCGCGTTAGTCCCGCGTTTAGTCCCTTGCGTTTAGTCCGCGCTTAGTCCCGTTAGCCCGCTTTTAGACCCGTTTAGTTCCCGCGTTAGTCCCGCGTTAGTCCCTGCTTTAGTCCCGCGTTTAGTCGCCGCGTTAGTCCCGCGTTAGTCCCCGCGTTAGTCCGCGCGCTTAGTCGGCGTTAGTCCCGGTTAAGTCCGCGTTAGTCCGCGTTAGTCCCGCTTTAGTCCGCTTTAGTCCCGCTTTAGTCCCGCTTTAGTCCCGCTTTAGTCCCGCTTTAGTCCCGCTTTAGTCCCGCTTTAGCCCGCTTTAGTCCCGCTTTAGTCCCGCGTTAGTCCCGCGTTAGTCCCGCGTTAGTCCCTGCGTTAGTTCCCGCGTTAGTCCCGCGTTAGTCCCGCGTTAGTCCGGTGTCGCGTTAGTCGCGTTAGTCCCGCGTTAGCCCGCGTTAGTCCCGCGTTAGTCCCGCGTTAGTCCGGCGTTAGCCCCGCGTTAGCCCGCGTTAGACCCGCTTTAGACCCGCGTTTAGACCCGCTTTAGACCCGCTTCAAGACCGCTTCAGACCCGCCTTAGACCGCTCAAAAGACTGTAAATAAACTGCTGAGATGAAACTGGGCGTGGCCTTCAGACACTTTGACTTTGGTTATGAAAACATTAGTCACTTTTATTTTCACTTTTGTGATAAGTCCCACTACCAGTTTGGGTTTGGCTCCTCACGTGTCGTCTTCATCTTCTCTCTTCATCTTCTCCTCTTCATCTTCTCCTCTTCATCTTCTCGTCTTCCTCAGGCTGTGAGACTAAATCATGTGACTTTAGTTTATTTGTGCCGTTGTGTTTCACATGGACAAAACCAGTGGACCACAGAGATCTGACCCTGACCTCTGACCGCCTTGACCTCTGACCCTGACCTCTGACCTCTGAAATGTGATGTTGAAGTGGTTTGGACCTTGTGCGCAGGTTCTCTACATTCAAGCCTTCGTCCTGGTGTTTCTTCTGGGGAAGTTCATGAAGGAAGGTTTTCTTTGGGCAGCTCGAGCGGCGAAGATGGAGTAAAACACATAGACCTGGATTAGAACTGATTTTAAAACTGGGTTAGTCCTGGTTAGTCTGGGTTTAGTCCTGGCTCCTCCCTGGCTCCTCCCTGGCTCCCCTGGCTCCTCCCTGGCTCTCCCTGGCTCCTCCCTGGCCCTCCCTGGCCCCTCCCTGCTCCTCCCTGGCTCTCCTGGCTCCTCTCTGGCTCCTCTCTGGCTCCTCTCTTGGCTCTCCCTGGCTCCTCTGGGTCCTCTCTGGCTCCTCTCTGGCTCCTCTCTGGCTCCTCTCTGGCTCTCTCTGGCTCAGATCTGGTTCTCTCCTCAGCACTGATCGAGCGGTCCTGGTACGCCGTCACAGAGACCTGTTTGGCCTTCACCGTCTTCAGAGATGATTTCTCTCCTCGCTTCGTGGCGCTCTTCACGCTGCTGCTGTTTTCTGAAGTGTTTCATTGGCTGCAAGAGGACCGCGTCGACTTTGTGAGTTTCACTGACAAACCATCACCAACGCCATCAGAAGAGCTCTGGTGTTCAGAAGAGCTCTGTGTTCAGTAAGAGCTTGTCAGGAGCTCTGGGTTCAGAAGAGCTCTGGTGTTCAGAAGAGCTCTGATGTTCGAAGGGCTTTAGGTTCAGAAGGGCTCTGATGTTCAGAAGAGCTCTGGTGTTCAGAAGAGCTCTGATGTCAGAAGAGCTCTGATGTTCAGAAGGGCTCTGGTGTTTCAAAGAGCTCTGATGTTCAGAGGATGTCAGAAGAGCTCTGGTGTTCAGAAGGCTCTGGTGTTCAGAAGAGCTCTGATGTTCAGAAAGGGCTTGGTGTTCAGAAGAGCTCAGGGTGGTGTTCAGAAAGCAGCAGAGCTCTGATGTTCAGAGGGCTCTGGTGTTCAGAGAGCTCTGGTGTTCAGAAGAGCTCTGGTGTTCAGAAGAGCCTTGGTGTTCAGAAGAGCTCTGGTGTTCAGAAGAGCTCTGTGTTCAGAAGGGCTCTGATGTTCAGAAGAGCTCGTGAGTGTTCAGAAGAGCTCTGGTGTTCAGAAGAGCTCTGGTGTTCAGAAGGGCTCTGGTGTTCAGAAGAGCTCTGGTGTTCAGAAGAGAGCTATGGTGTTCAGAAGAGCTCTGATGTTCAGAAGAGCTCTGTGTTCAGAAGGGCTCTGGTGTTCAGAAGGGCTCTGGTGTTCAGAAGACTCTGGTGTCAGAAGAGCTCTGGTGTTCAGAAGAGCTCGGTGTTCAGAAGAGCCTCTGGTGTTCAGAAGAGCTCTGGTGTTCAGAAGGGGCTTGGTGTTCAGAAGAGCTCTGGTGTTCAGAAGAGCTCTGGTGTTCAGAAGAGCTCTGGTGTTCAGAAGGGTCTCTGGTGTTCAGAAGGCTCTGGTGTTCAGGAAGAGCTCTGGTGTTCAGAAGAGCTCTGGTGTTCAGAAGAGCTCTGGTGTTAGAAGAGCTCTGGTGTTCAGAAGGGTGGAGAGCTTTAGTGTTCAGTAGGTTAAACGTTTGAGTGCCTCTCTGTTGCAGATGGAGCGCAGTCCAACATCTCGTGGCTGTTCCACATGAGAGTTCTCTGTGAGTTCCTTTCTTGGTCCATAAACTCCATGCTCAGGTTCTCACGTTGACCTCATGTTCCTTGTGTTCCTCGTCTTTCTTCTGTTTTCTTCAGCTCTGATGCTTCTTCTGGCCGTCATGGACTTCCTGTTTGTGAATCACGCCTGTCACAGCATCATCACCAGAGGAGCTTCTGTTCAGCTCGTCTTTGGATTCGAGGTTTGATTTACACTGAACGTTCTGTGTGTTGGTGATCATCAGAAGATGTTCCATAATGACACTGAACGTTCTGTGTGTTGGTGATCATCAGAAGATGTTCCATAATGACACTGAATGTTCTGTGTGTTGACAGTACGCCATTCTCCTGACCATGGTCCTGACCACGTTCATCAAATACGTCCTTCACACGGTCGACCTTCAGAGCGAGAACCCTGGGACAACAAGGCCGTGTACATGCTGTACACAGAGCTGTTTACAGGTGGGACGGGGGGACAGGGGGGGACAGGGGGACAGGGGGGACCGGCCTCAGGGACTGACCCGCTCTGTTGTTTCAGGGTTCATAAAGGTGCTCCTGTACATCGCGTTCATGACGATCATGATCAAAGTCCACACGTTCCCTCTGTTCGCCATCAGACCCATGTATCTGTCCATGAGGTAAAACAATCATCTGACCAATCATCTGACCAATCATCTGACCAATCATCTGACCAATCATCTGACCAATCATCTGACCAGGTCAATATTTCAGCTAATTCTGTCTTTGTTTCTGTTTGAAATGTCAGGCAGTTTAAAAAAGCAGTTACAGACGCCATCATGTCCAGGAGAGCCATCCGAAACATGAACACGCTGTGAGTACCACTACTGCGCCCCCTGCTGGCACCAGCAGGAGGCCTACAGCTACTGCGCCCCCTGCAGGCACCAGCAGGAGGTCACACGTGTGTGTGTGTGTGTGTGTGTGTGTGTGTGCTCAGGTATCCAGATGCCACTCCTGAAGACCTTCAGGCTTCTGACAACGTTTGCATCATCTGCAGAGAAGAGATGGTCACAGGAGCCAAGAAACTTCCCTGCAACCACATATTCCACTCCAGGTAAAGCAAAACTACTGCTGCTGTCACCAGAGGTCAGAGGTCAGAGGTCAGACTTGTGTGTGTGTCTCCACAGTTGCCTGCGCTCCTGGTTCCAGAGGCAGCAGACCTGTCCCACTTGTCGGATGGACGTTCTCCGGGCGTCGAACCCTCAACCTGCTCCTGCCGCTGCCCCGGCTGCACCTGCCGCCCCTGCCCCTGCTCCTGCTCCTGCCAACAACAATAGTGAGTCTGAGGTGGTCTTCAGCCCGCCCCTGTCAGGTCCACATCAAACAGCTTTTGTTCTGAGACGCGGCCAGTCTGAACCCGGCTCAACTCTAATGTGTGTGGGGGGCCGGACCTTGGGGGGCCGGACCTTGGGGGCTGACGCTTGACCTTCTGTAAAGCTTTGGTAGTGACCTCTCTCCTCTCCTCTGCAGTGGCTCCAGGGATGATGCCCGCCTTTCCCCCCGGAGTCTTCCCGTTCTGGGGTCCGTTTCCCCCGGTGCCGCCTCCTGCTCCTGCTGCAGCGCCCCCTGGTGCTGAGGCTGGTCCTGGTCCTTCAGAGGCTTCACAGGCTGCAGGTACGACTCCCACATCTGTGTCTCGGCGTGTGTTCAGTCTCGGCGTGTGTTCAGTCTCGGCGTTGTCTCTGTCTCCTCAGGTTCCAGCTCCGCCTCCTCGTCCTCGGCTCCTCCTCCTGCTCCTCCAGGCTCTTCTCTTCCCGGGTTTCCCTTCTCTTTTCCTCCTCCGCCTTTTCCTTCTGCGCCTTGGCTGCCCATGCCCCCGCCACCGCCGTTTGGTAAGAGACGCCACTTCAGACACAGGACTCCAGGACTCACTGGTCGTTACTTGGATCTAAAACAAAAGTCTGTTTCTCAGCGTCAGTCCCTGGCCCATGTGACCTGTGTCACAGCGTCTTATTGGCCGTCATGAGGGCCAAAAGGGCTTAAGTGCTTCAAGTTCTGTTTGCGTGGATTTTACCGCCCCCTGGAGCTGAAATGCTCATTAGAACACACGTGAGCTGACGCTCCCTCTCCTCTTCCTCTTCTTCTTCTTCTCTGCAGTGTCGTCGATGCCGCCGGCTCCGCCCTCGCTCTCCTCGCTCTCGGATCAGGAGTTACAGGATTTAGAGGCCGAGGGCCGACGAGGCCTCGAGGCTCGGCTCCAGTGTCTGCAGAACATCCACACTCTGCTGGACGCCGCCATGTTGAACATCCACCACTACCTCAGCACCGTGGCCACGCTCACGTCAGTATAACAGGGGCGGGGCCTGCGGGGCGGGGCCTGCGGGGCGGGGCCTGCGGGGCGGGGCCTGCGGGGCGGGGCCTGCGGGGCGGGGCCTGCGGGGCGGGCCTTGGGTACATGTTGTGGTTAGACCTCTAACATCTGTTTTTTTCCCTGCTCCTCACAGTCCTCCTCGAACAGAAGGAGCCAGCGCTAATGCTACTGGAGCCTAATGCTACTGAGCTACTGGAGCTAATGCTACTGGAGCTAATGCTACTGGAGCTATGCTACTGGAGCTAACTCGCCTGAAGCAGCTGAAGGGTCAGAGGCCGGACCTGCAGAGGGCGCCACAGCAGGTGATTATTATGGAATATATTTAGTTCTATTTGGGCCCTTTTGACTTTGACTGGGGGCCCAGAGTCTGAGTCCTCTTGGGGCCCGGGGCAGGTGTGACACGCCTTTCAGAACGGAACATTCTTTTATTGAACGTCATTTTGACCAAATGAACGTCTTTAATATTTGGTTTCAAAGCCGGGATGTAACTCTTAGATGTGTCTTTCCCAGTGGACTCCTGTAGGGGGCGGCTGCACCCTTGGCTGCCGTGTTTCCAGAGCTGCAGACTCCACCTCGACCTCAAGAGAGCGGAGACAGAGACAGATCCGGCGACGCGGATCCGGACGAGGACGGAGAACCCAACCGCCGAGCTCCGGCGCCGACGACTCCGAAAACTGGAGACATCTTCAACTGCCGAGGACTTGATCACATGACAGACACCCCTGGTCACGTGACACCCCCTGGTCAGTGACACCGCCTGGTTCACGTGACACCCCGTGGTCACGTGACACCCCTGGTCACCGTGACACCCCTGGTCACGTGACACCCTGTCACGTGACACCCCTGGTCACGTGACCCTCCCTGTCACGTGACTCTGCGTCTCATGAGGACGACTCGCTGACGGACGGCAAAAACACTCATGGTGCGTCGCCCAAAAAAAACAGGCCGGGCTCTGAACCAGGTCTGAACCAGGTCTGAACCAGGTCTGAACAGGTTCTGAACCGCAGGTCTGAACCAGGTCTGAACCAGGTTCTGCATTAAAATTAAATATCATAATCATCAAAATACACTATTTTAATGGTCATTTACCATTTCTCTTCAGTCAGATTTACACGTGATTTGGTTCAAACGTCTCAGGAGAAATACTGACTTGACTGTCGAACACTGAACTGTCGTTAGGGGGGCGCTCTTGTCTCAGAAATGAGCCTGGGTGTTTTTGTAAAGGGTGTTTTTGTGAGGCTCAGAGAAAAGACTGATGAGGACCAGTCAAAGGTCAGAAAAGGTCAGGTTTGAAGAGTTTGTGACCTTTCAAGTGTCAGTGTTGTATAAAGTCTAAAAGAAGAACTTTGAGAATCAGAAACAGGTTTATTCCCATTGTCCATCAAAACAAGCGAAATCTGGTAAAATGGCTTTGCTTTAGTCCTGCTTTAGTCCTGGGTTGGTCCTGCTTTTATCCTGGGTTTGGTCCTGGTTCGGTCCTGCTTTAGTCCTGGTTGGTCCTGGTTCGGTCCTGCTTTAGTCCTGGTTCGGTCCTGCTTTAGTCCTGGGTTGGGCTGGTTCGGTCCTGGTTCAGACCTGGTTTAGTCCCTATTTGTATTTATTGATCCGTGAAATCCTGTAAACCCAAACTCGGACCCCAGTGCCACGGTTGGAGGGCTTCGCTTGCACTTTTGTGGGGGAAATTTGAGTTTTTTGTCTTTGAAATAATTTGACTTTGTTTAGTTTGTTTTTTCCGCTGTTGAAGATGTTCATGTGATTCATGTACATAATGTAAAAAGAGTTTTAATAGCATCTGTACATACGAGAATAACTTTGGCTGGAAATGGAGGACTTTTCTTTTAGGCCCGCTTTTAGGCCCAGTTTAGTCCCGCTTCAGGGCCCTGTTTAGACCTGCTTTAGGCCCAGGTTAGTCCTGCTTCAGGCCCTGTTTAGACCTGCTTTAGGCCCAGGTTAGTCCTGCTTTAGGCCCTGATTTTAGTCCCGCTTTAATCCCAGGTTGTGGCGCTTTAGGCCCAGTTTAGTCCCGCTTCAGGCCCTGTTTAGACCTGCTTTAGGCCCAGGTTAGTCCTGCTTCAGGCCTGTTTAGACCTGCTTTAGGCCCAGGTTAGTCCTGCTTTAGGCCCTGATTTTAGTCCCGCTTTAATCCCAGGTTAGTCGCGCTTGGCCCAGGTTAGTCCCGCTTTAGGCCCCAGGTTAGTCCCGCTTTAGGCCCAGGTTAGTCCCGCTTTAGGCCCAGGTTAGTCCCGCTTTAGGCCCAGGTTAGTCGCCGCTTTAGGCCCAGGTTAGTGGCGCTATGGCCCAGGTTAGTGGCGCTATGGGCCCAGGTTAGTGCGCTTTAGGCCCAGGTTTAGTGCGCTTTGGGCCAGGTTAGTGGCGCTTTTGGGCCCAGGTTAGTCGCGCTTTAGGCCCAGGTTAGTGGCGTCTTTGGGCCCAGGTTAGTCGCCTTTAGGCCAGGTTAGTCGCGCTTTAGGCCCAGGTTAGTCCCGCTTTAGGCCCAGGTTAGTCGCGCTTTAGGCCCAGGTTAGTCCCGCTTTAGGCCCAGGTTAGTCCCGCTTTGGCCCAGGTTAGTCCCGGCTTTAGGCCAGGTTAGTGGCGCTTTAGCCCAGGTTAGTGGCGCTTTAGGCCCAGGTTAGTCGCGCTTTAGGCCAGGTTAGTCCCGCTTTAGGCCCAGGTTAGTCCGGCTTTGGCCCAGGTTAGTCGCGCTTTGGCCCAGGTTAGTCGCGCTTTGGGCCCAGGTTAGTGGCGTTTGGGCCAGGTTTAGTGAGCGCTTTGGGGGCGCTTTAGGCCCAGGTTAGTCCCGCTTTAGGCCCAGGTTAGGCTCAGTAAATTCCTGGTTAAATCCCGATTCTTGACGTCAAGCTTTTTTTGCATTCAAACTTTTATTAATAGAAACGAATCAAAGTCAGTTGGGTTAAATACATAATGTGCCATAAGAAGTAATAATTCAATCATCTTTAGAAAAATATCTTTGGTTTTGGATCACAAAAATAACAATGAGGAATGTATGAATCTAACCATTTTTAGAAAAAGTTCAGCTTTTTACAGAAAATGCAGTTTTCAATCAGAAATGTTCAACTCCACAAATACTTTGACAGATAAAATAAAACATGGTGGAATTTAGTCCACGTTTAATTTGTCATAAAAAAGACTTCATTAAGTTCTAATGAACACAAAAACTAACATAACAATTCGATTCTCTATCGTCGTCGCTCAAACGTTTCATCACCAAAGACAATATTTGGCTCTCATGTGCAGAGATCCAAACTCGGACTTTATCCAGACCTAAATTAGGGCTGATCGTGGTCAATACTCTATATAGTTTTTAGCAACTTTACAATTTTAAGTGACGGTCGACACACCAAAAAAAGTACAATTCTCACAATATGATAATCATTATAACTGGGGATTTTAATGTGCACGTAGACGACCTTTCAGTTCGTTTTCAATTAAAAAAAATCTAAAAGTGGATATTACGCAACGTTTTGAATCTACCAAATAAAAACAAAATTCTAAAATCATAAAAACCTGTCGCACACATTTTAATTGGTTTATATTTCATCAGACGAGTGGGTTAAACATTTGTGACTGCAGCTGTCGGCAAAGTGCACAGCAGACGAGACGCGACATTTCAATTAGAACTAGCTAAATAAGTTATACGCGTACGTATGTTCCTTTGCCACGCGTTCAAATAAAAGTGACAGTGAGAGAGTTAGAATGCTAAAGAAGCTAACGCGATAGCTTGGTGTCAGTTTTGTTCCCTTTCGTGTCGTTTTTTAAGGTGCTGCTCATTTGAAGCTGGTTTCCTGAGAGTTTTCAGTGCAAAAGTTGGAGGTTCAAATCCCGGCGTTCTCGCGTTGCGCCGTTAGCTCGCACTGCGCCGTTAGCTCGCACTGCGCCGTTAGCTCGCGGTCCCTTTGTGAATGTGTCAGATTGTGCCTTAAAAAGTTCTATTAAACGTGTAAAAATAAAGAGAAAAAAAATTTGAAAAAACATTTGAAAAAGCGACGCACTTTTGTTTGATGCCTTCGCCCACCAACTACAGGGTCAGCGGTTCAAATCCTGAATGGCATCAGGTGTAAATAAAAGTGTCATTACAGTGACTTTGATTGAAAAAAGAGAAGCGCTCGTGAAAAAGTGGAAAATTCGGCTACTTTTCGGGCGAATCTCAGGTGTGTGCAAATGAGGAAAGTGGGTTAAGCAGTTGTCCAGCGACTAGAGGGTCAGCGGTTCAGTTCTTGCAGCGCTCGACTCCAGTGACCGTAAAGTTATTCATGAGCTCATCATGGGCTGGACCTCGGCTGAAGGAAAGTTACGCACGCGGAAATTGTGCCACATTTTAAGAGTTTTGTGTAAAATTCTTCCCTCTTCAGGCGGATGTAATGCCTCATTGGTCCAGCAGAGGTCAGAGGTAGAAAAGGTTTCAAAGGTTTTGGTAATTCTTTAAAGGAAGAAAGCCCATCTTTATAAAAGGGATTATACAAAAAAGGTGTTTTACAGTAACAATTACTGAGAACAAAGACATCTTTCATTTTCTCTCATCGTGATCGAACACGCTTCTGTCAACGTCAACTAAAAGTACTACTACAGACGCTTCTAAAACTGTCATGATTACTACAGACGCTTCTAAAACTGTCATGATTACTACAGACGCTTCTAAAACTGTCATGATTACTACGTTTCTGCTTACCCCTGAATAATCACCCCTCAGTCTACAACAGCCTCATAACGCTGTGGCAGTCGAACCTTTGGAACCTTTTCTACAGTTTCAGGTGAATCGCAGATGTTGTGACGTACGATGAAAGGGAGGCCTCTTTGGTCTGGAATCCCATAGAAGTAGTAGTAGTAGTAGTAGTAGTTGTAGTAGTACTTCATGTATTTTGAGGCGTAGAGTAGAGCGAGTGGTGCTGGTTCAGATCCGGGCGATGAGCGGCGAAAAGCAGAGGAGTCGTTTCTGAGCCGAACCAGCTGGAACAAAACACAACAGATTCAGATCCGGGCTCAGGTCTGGTCCTGGTCCCGGCTCAGACCTGGTCCCGGCTCAGACCTGGTCCCGGCCCAGACCTGGTCCCGGCTCAGACCTGGTTCAGTACCTGTTCTGTAGCAATGGTTGGGAGTCGGTTCGAGCCCACGGCACCGGCACGTCGTCGTCGTCCCCTTGTGGATCGTCGAAGAAGTACGGCCGAGGGAGAGGACTGTTGTTTACCACCACCACTCTCTGAGGAAGGTGAACGAGTGAATGTGTTTGGCGTTTGAAAGAGTGAACGTGTTTGAAAGAGTGAACGTGTTTGGTGTTTGAAAGAGTGAATGTGTTTGGTGTTTGAAAGAGTGAATGTGTTTGAAAGAGTGAACGTGTTTGAAAGAGTGAACGTGTTTGGTGTTTGAAAGAGTGAATGTGTTTGAAAGAGTGAATGTGTTTGAAAGAGTGAACGTGTTTGAAAGAGTGAACGTGTTTGAAATTTTTGGTGCTGTTTGGAGTGAACTCCTGCAGTGCTGCTGACCTCCTGTGGGGGGCGACGTATCCTGAAGATGAGCATGAGCAGACCCATGGGCAGCAGCTCCCAGATGAAGAGAATGGCCCCGAACGCCAAGAAGCCACGGTCCCCTAGCTCCCTCTGCAGGTCGGCCTGGAACACACCAATATACTGCTATATACCTACTACTACTGCTACTACTACTGACTACTACTACTACTACTACTACTTGCTACTACTATACTACTGCTGCTACTGCTACTACTACTGCTGCTACTACTACTGACTGCTGCTGCTGCAGCTACTACTACTACTACTGCTGCTGCTACTGCTGCTGCTGCTGCAGCTACTACTACTACTGCTGCTACTACTACTGCTGCTGCTGCTACTGCTACTACTACTACTACTGTATACTACTACTACTTGCTGCTACTGCTACTATTACTTACGACTACTGCTGCTGCTTACTACTATGCTGCTGCTACTACTACTACTGCTGCTGCTACTACGACTACTGCTAACGACTACTACTACTACTGCTGCTACACTACTGCTACTACTACTACGACTACTGCTGCTGCTACTATTACTAACTACTACGACTGCTGCGCTGCTGCTGCTGCTGCTTACTGCTACTGCACTACTACTACTACTTACTACTACTACTACTACTACTACTACTACTACTACTACTTACTACTACTACTACTACTACTACTACTACTACTACTTACTACACTACTACTACTGCTGCTGCTATTACTACTGCTGCTGCTGCTATTACTACTACTGCTGCTGCTACTACTACTACTTATAACCGTGTTCTGGTTCTTTATCTGTGTCCTGGTTCTTTTAACCATGTTCTGATTCTTTTAACCGTGTTCTGGTTCTTTATCTGTGTTCTGGTTCTTTTAACCGTGTTCTGGTTCTTTTAACCGTGTTCTGGTTCTTTTAACCGTGTTCTGGTTCCTTTATCTGTGCTCTGGTTCTTTTAATCGTGTTCTGGTTCTTTTAACCGTGTTCTGGTTCTTTCATCATCACCTGGTCGGAGACGTTGTACCAGTCGAAGTTGAAGTCCTCCACTCGTCTGTTCTTCAGGATCAGAGCGCTGAGGTTGTAACAGGCTCGGCTGGTGAAGAGGAGAACCACAGCGGCGCCGAGAGCGGCCGTGCGACACACGCTGGTGCCCTGGAGAACACAGAAGAACAGAGGAACACGTCGGCTTCAGAGGAACACGTCGGCTTCAGAGGAACACGTCGGCTTCAGAAGTTCGGGCCGTACCTTGCTGAGCAGATAAGGGCTGGTGCAGTGCGAGTGTCGCGTGAGCAGCATCAGCACCAACGACAGCAGCACCGCGTTTAAAATGAACAGCCCGTCGTTCACCAAGACCCGGACCAAGACCAGAGTCCAGGTCTGAGCGCTGGAGCCGTCGCGGTCCTCCAGAGTCGCACAGACCACGTTCACTGAGAAGAAGAGGAGCGAGAGGAGGAGGAAGAGCGAGCGGCCCAGACAACTGTGGACACAGACGTTACACACTGAGTCTTCCTCTTCCTCACTCATTTATCACTCAAATATTGGTGATTGACGAAGACGAAACACGTTTGGAAAAGATCTGAGGACCAAACACAGAAGAACTCACTGAGATCTTTGCACTTCCAAGTGACAAATCTCCCGAACTTTGAGAAGAACCTGCAACAGAAACATCATCAGGAGGAAACTACGCCAACGTGGGTTAGGTCTGAACCGGGTCTGAACCGGGTCTGAACCTGGTCTGAACCGGGTCTGAACCTGGTCAGAACCGGGTCTGAACCTGGTCTGAACCGGGTCTGAACCGGGTCTGAACCGGGTCAGAACCTGGTCAGAACCGGGTCAGAACCATTTCTGAACCGGGTCTAAAGTCTTACCTGGGTGAAGTAGAGGTTTATAAGGCTGAATGTGAAGAACTGCAGACAGACGGGGAAACAGTAGAACAGCCAGTACAGCGCCACCTGCAGGACATAAAAGGTCTTTAGCTCCTCCTCTGCGTCTCCTCGCTCTAGCGCCTCCTCTGCGTCTCCTCGCACTAGCCCCTCCTCCGCGTCTCCTCGCTCTAGCACCTCCTCCCGACTAGCCCTCTCTCATCTCCTGCACTAGCCTCCTCCTTCTGCGTGCTCCACGCACCTAGCACCGTCCATCTGCATCTTCCTCGCTCACTAGCTCCTACTACGTGGTCTCTTCGCTCTAACGCTCCTCCCCTGCGTCTTCCTCGCTTCGCTACGATCCTACCATAGCCGCCGTCTCCTCGCTCTAGCACCTCCTCTCGCGTCTCCTCGCACTAGCCCTCCTCTGCGTCTTCCTCGCTCTACTCTCGCTCCTCCTCTGCGTCTCCCCGCACTAGCACCTCCTCTGCGTCTCCCCGCACTAGACGACCCTCTCTCTGCTGCGTCTCCTCGGGGCTCCCGCTCACTCTTGGCCGTCGTCCTTCTGCCACCTCTCTGCGTCTCGCCCGCACTAGCACCTCCTCTGCGTCTCCCCGCACTAGCATCCTCCCTGCTCTCCCGCCTCTGCTCCTCCTCTGCTTCCTCGCTCTAGTCCTCTCTGCGCTCTAGCCCTCCTCTGTGCTCCTGCCATCAGCTTCCTCCTCTGCGTCTCCTCGCTCTAGCTCTCCTCTGCGTCTCCCTCGCACTAGCTCCTCCTCTGCGTCTTCCTCGCACTAGCTTCCTCCTTGCGTCTCCTCGCTCTAGCTCCTCCTCTGCGTCCTGCCTCGCTCTAGCTCCTCCTCTGCGTCTCCTCGCCTAGCGCCTCCTCTGCCTGTCCTCGCTCTAGCTCCTCTGCGTCTCTTGCACTAGCGCCTCCTCTGCGTCTCTCGCACTAGCTCCTCCTCTGTTCTCCCTCGCTCTAGCTCCTCCTCTGCGTCTCCTCGCACTAGCTCCTCTCTGCGTTCTCGCATGACTAGTCCTCTCTGCGTCTCCTCGCTCTAGCTCCTCCTCTGCGTCTCCTCGCTCTAGCTCCTCCTCGCGTCTCCTCGCTAGCTCTCCTCTCTCCTCAGCTCTCCTCTGCGTTCCTCGCACTAGCTCTCCTCTGCTCTCTCGGTCTAGCTCCTCCTCTGCGTCTCCTCGCACTAGCACTCCTCTGCGTCTCCTCGCACTAGCTCCTCTCTGCGTCTCCTCGCTCTAGCCCCTCTGCGTCTCCTCGCTCTAGCTCCTCCTCTGCGTCTCTCGCTCTAGCTCTCTCCTCTGCGTCTCCCGCACTAGCAACTTCTCTGCGTCTCCCCGCTCTAGCTCTCCTCTGCCTGTCCTCGCTCTAGCTCCTCTCTGCCGCTCTCCTCCCTCTCTAGCACCTCCTCTTGCGCTCTCCTCGCTCTAGCTCCTCTCTGCCTCTCCTCGCTCTAGCACCTCCTTCTGCGTCCCTCGCACTAGCTCCTCCTCTGGTCTCTCGCTCTAACACCTCCTCTGCGCTCTCCTCGCACTAGCTCTCCTCGCATCTGCGTCTCCTCGCTAGCTCCTCCTCTGCGTCTCCTCGCCTGCTCTCCTCCTCTGCGTCTCCTCGCATCTAGCTCCTCCTCTGCGTCTCCTCGCTCTAGCTCCTCCTCTGCGGTCTCTGCTCTGCTCCTCCTCTGCGTCTCTCGCTCTAGCTCCTCCTCTGCGTCTCCTCGCTCTAGCTTCCCTCCTCTGGCGTCTCCTCGCTCTAGCTCCTCCTCTGCGTCTCCTCGCACTAGCTCCTCCTCTTGCGTCTCCTCACTCTAGCTCCTCCTCTGCGTACTCCTGCTCTAGCCCTCCTCTGCGTCACCGGTCGCTCTAGCCCCCTTCTGCGTCCCCCCGCTCTAGCACCTCCTCGTTCTACATGCGTCTCCTCGCTAAGCCCTCCTCCCTCGCTCCTGGCACATCGTAGTGGAGGCGGTCTGGCCTGGACGGCGTTCCTGAAGTAGAAGCTGAAGAGGGTGGTCCTGAAGCGCCGGCCACACACGAGCAGAGGAATCAGGATAGCTGCGTCTGGAAGCTCCAGCGCTTTGTGTCTTTGCAACCAGCAGGAGCCACAGCTGCACGTACGCCGCGCAGGAAGAGGGCGCCGTAGAGCAGCGTGTACAGGACGGTGAAGGGAGAGCTGCACCGACGGAGCCACGGCCGGAGACCGCGGCAGCGGGGACGAGCCAGGGGGCGCTGTGGAGGCACAGAGGGAAGCGTCAGACGTTCACTGAAGTTCACTTTGAATCGTTTTCAAATCGGAATTTTCAGTCCGATGTCGTATTCGTCACCGATATTTGCACCGCTCCAGTTTGTGAAGCGCCACCGAGTTTGTTTGGAACGGACTCGTGAGTAACCATGGAAATAGAGAGACAATTAGGGAACTCTAACAATAGATTATCTCTATTGTTTCCTCACTTTCAAAAGGACAAACTCGCCTTTTTGTTTTATATTAAATTCCGTTTTTCAAAGCTCAAACTGTCAAACTGCAGAGAAAAAACAACCACTTGTTGTTTGCCATGGCGTTAGTGGATGGCTCGAACACACTCACACTGTGTGTGTGTGTGTTGCGTGGCGTGTGCGCGGTGTGCGTGCGTGTGCGCGCGTGTGCGTGCGTGTGCGTGCGTGCGTGCGTGCGTGTGGGTGTGTGGGTGTGTGTGCGGTGCGGTGGCGGTGCGTGCCGTGTGTTGTGCGTGCGTGCGTGCGCGTGTGCCAGCTCTCACCTGTGACCGCGAGCGCGTCCATGGCGGCGGGGCTCTACAGCGTTGTCATGCGACCCCACAAACACTCCTGGAAAACCCCAAACATGAGATTCGCTGTGAAGACAAGTGTCCAGAGAATCCTGCCGCGAATCACACTGAGAAAGGATCGTTACGCCCACGAACACGAGAGCTTCACATGTGGGTCCATTCAGACGTTAACGTTCTAAATGTTTGGTCTGTAGACTCTCCCGGACTTCTCCCCCAGACTTCTCACCCCAGGACCTTTCCCCAGGACCTTCTCCCCCAGGACCTTCCACGATGTGAGAGACGTCCTGTAACAGACCGTTTAATGTACCGAGACCGTCCATAACGAGACGTCCATAGAGACGTCCGAATGTAACGACCGTCTGAAATGTAAGAGACCGTCCCATAACGAGACCGTCCCATAACGACCGTCCGAATGTACAAGACCGTCTAAATGTAACGAGACCGTCCATACGAGACCGTCCCATAAGAGACGCCGATGTAACAAGACGTCCCCTCGAATGTTAACGAGACCGTCCTATAACGAGACCGTCCCATAACCGAGACGCGTCCGAATGTAACGGGACGTCCCGAATGTAACGAGACTGTCCGAATGTAACGGACGTCCCGAATTTAACGAGACGTCTGAATGTAACGGACGTCCTGTAACAAGACCGTCCTGAATGTAACGAGACCGTCCCATAACGAGACCTGCCCGAATGTAACAAGACCGTCCTGATGTAACGAGTACGTCCCATAACCGAGACCGTCCCATAACGAGTACCGTCCCGAATTGACGAGACCGTCCCGAATGTAACGGACCGTCCTGGAATGTAACGAGACCGTCCTGTAACAAACCGTCCTGAATGTAACGCAGACCGTCCATAACGAGACCGTCCCATAACGAGACCGTCCCGAATGTGACGAGACCGTCCCGAATGTAACGAGACCGTCCCATAACGAGACCGTCCCGAATGTAAACGAGACTCCATACGGACCGTCCCGAATGTAACAGACCGTACGACCATTAACGAGAGACGTCCCATAACGAGACCGCCGATGCAAGACACGTCCTGAATGTAACGAGACCGTCCCATAGCACACTTCGTAACGAGACCGTCCCGAATGAACGAGACGTCCCGAGTAACGAGACCGTCGAATGTAACGAGACCGTCTGTAACCAAACCTGTCCTGAATGTAACGAGACTCATAACAGACCGTCCATACGGACGTCCCGATGTACGAGACCGTCCGAATGTGAGACCCCCTAACGAGACCGTCACCAATAACGAGACCTATACGCCTCCCAAATTAGAAGTCCAAGCAGACGTCATACGGCGTCCATACGAACCTCTTCCCGAATGACGAGACCGTCCAATTCGAACTCTCTAGCCTCCCAAGACAGACCGTCCTGAATGTAAACGTACCTCTGACAAGCCGTATGTCCTCCGATAACGTCCGCCGAATGTAACAGCCGTCCCTGAATGTAACGAGACGTCAACAGGGACCGTCCCATATACGAGACCGTCCCGAATTGACAGACGTCCCGAATTAACGAGACGTCCCATAACGAACGTCCCATAACGAGACCGTCCCGAATGTAACGAGACCGTCCCATAACGAGACCGTCCCATAACGAGACCGTCCCAGATACAGTCACGAGCCCCTGAAATGTAGTAAGTGTAAGTTTGAGCTCCTTGTTTTGGTTTTGGTTTTGGAATCACGTGTTCTACCTTTCGTCTTTAATTGTTTTGTGTGCAGCGATTTACATCCTCATCATCATCATCATCATCATCCTCATCCTCATCATAGTCATCATCATCATCTTCTTCATCTTCATCATGATAATAAAGGCTTTATACCTGTGTTATGTCACTGTCATAATCAGCTGCATCACTCAAAGAGAAACTAAAAAGACAAACCACAACTGAACCAGGCGCAGAGCCGGAAACTCACAGAAACGACCGGAACAAACAACATTCCATATTTTAATGAGAATCGACCCTTGAACTTGTCCAAATCACTTGTTGTTTATAAGTCGTTCAGAACCAACTTTACATTTTGAGCTGTAAAATCGTGATTATTTATCAAAACTCACCAGGAAACACGTGTCCCGTTTCAAACCGCCGGTGCTTCCAATCCAACGCACGGTTTGGCTCGTGAACGTAAGAAAAACCTACGTTATTTTGAGGTAAACACACCGTAAACACGAGCGCTGCCTGATCCGTCTCTAATCCGCCACTTCCGCGTTGCGTCTGATGACGTCGACGCTGCGTAACGTCACTGAGTTTGGATTCCGACGGCCAATCAGCGCGTGCGGCAGCTCGCGCTCGCTTCAACTTTTGTTTTGTTTTCGTGGTTTCGTGCGCGCGCGGGTCAGCGACGTTACGCACGGCGAGTTGAACGTTACGGGAGACGTTTAGTCGGTTTAACGGCGCGTTGTTTTGACGTTTGAACGAGTTGTGGGCCTCGGAACGTGACGCAGCCGCGGTCTCGCGCGCGGTCTCGCCCCGCGGCAGGTCTCGTGTAACCGCTGCATTCATTATTCAAAGACACGGAAGATGCCGATGGTTCTGCGCCCGCGGAAGTCCCGCCGCGTCCCGGGAAACGACGGCTCGGACTCGGGTTCAGACGAGGTCCCGCGGTCCGCTTTGCCCCGGCAGAGGTCCACGCGTTTGCACGGGAGCCGCGCGGGGAAGTACGAGGTGAGCGTGAGTTTCCTCCTCCTCCTCTCTTCCTCCTCTTCCTCCTCTTCCTCCTCCTGCTTCACACTGAACTCTCGCTCGGCCACGTCGCAGCCGCCGCCGCAGTTCCACCGCCGCAGTTCCGCCGCCGCAGTTCCGCCGCTTTGAAGCTCGGTTGTGTTCCTTTCCCACGGTAAATGACGCGCGCGTCGCGTTCACACGTCGGTGTTTGGACGCGTTAAACGGGATGGTAAGTTCCGCTCACTTCCGCCAGTCCCACCGTTACTACTGTTGTTGTTGTTATTGTTGTTGTTGTTGTTATTACACGGTTACACTTCCGGTCGCGCGCGCAGGCTCCACGTGTTCTCAGGAGAAACACTGCCGCGTGGAAAGTGATTGATTGGTTGATGGGCTGATGGTTGATTGGCTGATGGTTGATGGGCTGATTGTCTGATGGTTGATGGGCTGATTGGTTGATGGTCTGATTGGTTGATGGTCTGATTGGTTGATGGTCTGATTGGTTGATGGTCTGATTGGTTGATGGTCTGATGGTTGATGGTCTGATTGGTTGATGGTTGATGGTCTGATTGGTTGATGGTTGATGGTCTGATTGGTTGATGGTCTGATGGTTGATGGTCTGATTGGTTGATGGTCTGATTGGTTGATGGTTGATGGTCGATTGGTAATGTTGCTGATTGGTTTGATGTTTGTCTGATGCCATGTTGATGGTCTGGTGGTCTGTGTGATCCTGAGGTTGTTAAGTCGATTGGTGATTTTCGTGGTTGAGGTATCTTGCCGAGACGGGGAGGATCGGACTGACCCTGGACAGACCCTGGAGCCTCAGAAGGCTTCAAGCACCAGGAGCTGCAGGGAGGAGGAGGACATGGTAAAGTGGCCTCTTTGTTTTGGAGCAGGTTTTGTGTGTGACGTTGACGGCAAAGGAAACGCCGGTAAAACCCCGGCGGAAGTGTCCTAATCTCCAACAAAAGACATGATTGTATGTTTAGACTTGCCCCCTGAAAGCCCCCTGAAGCCCCGCTGAGCTCACAAAACTACTCAGGAATCAAACTCAAAGAGCAGAATGTTAAAAGTGTTTCTGACGTCTTTAAGACCCCTTTCAAATGTTCTAAAGTCTTTCTTCTTTTCAGAGATTTGCTGAAATCAGATGTGAATGTTAAGGTTTAGTTTTATTTATGTGTGTTTCACTTTTAAACCCAAAAAGAGTCCAAAGTGTGATTAAAGAGTAAATATAAAGGGTCTGAATCCAACATGGCCAAATTAGACGTGTGTAAAAAAACTGAATATTGTGCATGAGATGAAAGAGTTTCAGCTCAATAATATTTCATTTTTAAATTCCTAAATCCCAAAGACGCTCAAAATGCTGAAGCGTTGGAGAAACGTTCAAATGTGTGTCGAGGATAAACAGATGCGCATATTTAAGAGGATTTATTTGGTCTTATAATTCACACTACTACGTCGGGCGGAGTCTTAGGGCGGAGTCTTACTCAGCGTGTAGCAAGTTTTTAATCATTTAACCATGTGCTGAAACGATGACGAGGCCAATTCTTCTGCATTCTCCTGCCTCATTGCTTCCACGTCCTCCGCGCCATCCGCGCCGTCCTGCCCCCGCCTGCGCTCGCCGCTAGCTGCCCATCCGTATGGTCGCTATACACGCTCTAATCCTGCCTAATCCCATAGCAGTATCTAAAACCAACACACTGCCTCCCAGACAACTGGCTGCCCGGGTCCGCAAGTACAAAGATTTGCTCGTGCTCCTCTGGCTGTTTCCTACCTCATGCCCGAGCTCGTCTCGCCGAGCGACTGGCTAGCCCATGAGCCAGCAATATGTTTCCCAGGAATCCTGACCTGCCATCCTCGAAATTTTCATACGCTCACAAAACGCGCGCTCGCCGCTGCTTGCCCCATAGGATGTCCGCTTCACAATGCTCTGTCTTCGCGCCGCGGTCCCACTTCCCCAGTCTTCCGTCTTTCCAAGGCACTGATAAGAGCTCTCTGCTCCAGGAGCGAGGACTGCGCTCTGTCCGCTTGTCTCACGTGCCATCCGCCGTGGACTCGCCGCCTGCCATCCGCGACAGAGGCGAATCCTGATAACTGGAGGGGCGTCTCGCCAGCGCCTGCGCGCGATCGCGCGCTCCGCCGCCATGCCCATCCGCGCGCTTCGGCCGCCCACGTTTTTAAACACATTTTGAATCTAAATTAATAGAAGTCCTATTACTGAATGATGAAGCGTGACCAGGATAACGGGTGACCACAGGAGAGGCATCCCCGTAAAGAAATCGTCTTTAACGAGTAGAGTGATGATCCAGGTGTTTTTACTTATTAATTAATGTCACGGACCTAATTCTGATTCTGAATTTACGTTGTACATACCCGTTATATAGTTGATTGTTTCTGCATACATACAGGCGAGAATACACACCCAGATATATAAATAAAGATCTATAAAACCACCATCCGACACCATTATCAACTACACACTATAAACACAGACATATCATTTTATAATACATAAGAATATACACACAACACAAAATACACATGATAATCCTAACACTACTATACACATCACAGCCCAATTACACGATATATAATACGCAAAGCTTATTATGAACAACAATGAACACATATAATTTACCATCACCACCTTATTAATAATGAACAGCATACACATTACTTTGAATGACGAAACTAATAGAAAGCACAAACATACACATGTGATAAGAGACACTATTAAAAGACACTATCATACACATATAGATATTATTACCCACGACTAATAATTACAAGAGAAAGCGACACGATACACATTATAAATACACGAACACTATAAACACCACATAACACATTAGAATACAAGCGATCCTACATCTTATAAACCTAGCTATCTATAACAAACATAGCTACTAGAATACACACTAAAAAACACACATACACATTTAAACACACTATATAAAACACACCATACACAATATGAGATGAACACACTCAATTAAAGAGCCACACCACGAGGTAACAAAATATAGTTAACACAATAGCTAAGAGACACACATATTTCACACAATTGACATATGGTAACACAAGCTATAAGATAAACTCGCACATACACATGTATTTAAGTAAAACACACCTAGTGTGAGATTAGACAATCACCATGATCACAATACCTATGATAATACACTACTCACTAAAAATACAACCAACATCTATTATCTATATATTCAACTTACCACGACAAACTATAAAGCACGACACTAAACACATTAATAACTGTTACATGATTGAAGAATAGGATACCTGACTATAAAACACACAGCCTAATGCCACGTTTTTATCAACTTACACATCTCCACATGAATCATCACTCAGTAATTCACACATATGTTATTGGATATTACAAACCTAATTAAATGAGCAACATTCCAGAAATAACCCCACTTCCTTGACAAATCCCTACACTAGGAAAACATCCTAATACACATTTAGATCACGTTCTTATGTCATGAGCAGCATTCACTATTTATACAAACACTTTTCTACACATCTTTACCTACAATGGATAGCACATCTATATATAAAAACCGACACATTAAACATTATAATACACACCGTATGACAAACAGCATACAACATATAAATACCACGCACACTCATTAGTGATCACATCTACTGCAGCATCTCACCATATTGACGAAAGCATGTTTTAATTTGACACACTATAAAACATATATGTGGATATACACATATTTGATTATTAAATCTAGTCGAATTTACTAAATAAAACACTGCGATGAACCATAGTATAATACACACACTATTAAAACATGTCAACTAAAAATCACTATAATACAAAAGGATATTTAAATATACACCTCCTGGATTTATCACTTTTGCTATTGAGGTTCTAGTAATCCATCAGTAAGCAGACCAGCGCTAGTTCCCGTATAATCCGCTAGGTTATTAGTGACCTGGTTTTGTCACTGGGATTTAGTCCCTGTTTATCACTGGATGTGTAAAGCGAAGTAAAGTTTTCCTGGTTTAGCTGCGCCTGGGTTTAGTCCCTGTGGGTATTATTCTTAAACAAATTGGTTAGGCGCCTGTTTTAATAGCGCTGGTTTTATTCCTCGCAGTTCAAAGCGCGAGTCTGCTTCGTACAATTACAGAAGTCCTAGTCTTCTCAGAATCAACCCTGAGTTATTGAACTATAGGTGAATTATCCATGAGTTTGAGATGTCTAGTTTTAGCTTTGGTTAGTCACTATGTTTGATTCGCTGGTTTTTATCCTGTCTGTAGTCACGATGCACTTATTCATTCCCTCAAGCTTTCTCCTGGTTTAGTCCTGGTAATAGTCGCTGTATTCTTATCCTCTTAGTGCTGCGATTCTTCAGATCCTCATGTTTAAGATACGCTGGCTTAGCTCCCTTCGCGTAAGTCCTCGTGCTTACGTCCATGTGGAGTCATAATACCGTCTTACTTAGATCCTACTGGGTTGTACAAGTGCCATGGGAGGTCGGTAGTAGTCAGTCCTGTGTCTTTAGTCGCTTAGTTTAGTCCGGGTTTAGCTGAGTCTGTTTTGAGAGTACCTAGGTTTCAGCTTCCTGTACTAGAGATCACTCGCACGCATGAAGCCACCAATGATTGCGTGGTCAGCTGTCGCGTTGATCTTCCTCCTTTTTCTGGAACCAGTTCCAGATTCACTCAAACGTAAGCACAGCCTGAAGAGACACTCGTCCCGAAATCAGTATATTACACACAACAAGGGTACACCTGATAAACCACAGGAGTGTACTAAGACAACGGAGGGCTGAAGAGCCATAGGTCTAAACCAGGTCTAAACCATGTCTAAAACGAGAGTCCATATAGACTTCTAGTGGAGCTAAACCTCTAGCTCTAAAACCATTCTGTCCGGTAGAACCTAGGGACTAATCACCCTCACGAGCTGGGAAGACCATGGTCTAAATCCAGCTCTAAACGCATGTCTAAAGCCGAGACTTCCAAAACCAATGGCGTCTAGAACCAGTCTTAACATCCAGGGGACGTGAGCACTAACCTGACGGATCTAAAACAGCCTCTTCGTACTTCACCAGTTGACCTAAACTCTAAGGAGTCTTAAACGACAGGTCGACACCCAACAAGAGTACCCCAAGGATCTACGGACCAGGACTATATGAACACGAGCTCTAAACTCTATGAGAGGTAAACCAGGTTACCTATTACGCATGTCTCAAAGCCGGTCTAAACAGGCACAAGAACCTTAGGTCTAAAACAAGAGATCTCAACCAGTCTAAACCAGGAGCTATACCTGGACCAATGCACTACAACTAGGATCTAAATCCAGGTCTATAAACCGCAGTCTTAGGAACCAGGACTTATAACCTGCGTACTAAACCAGGTCGTGAAGACAGCGTCCAAACACTGTTGGTACCACCTCGAATCCACGTGATCCTCTCAAATCCAGGACTTTAACCTGAATCTGAACAGAAAACTTCGCACCGAACCAAGTGACTTTCTTCCGAACCCAGGACTTCCCGACCACGTGATGAGGACTCCGATAAGATATAGGAAACACCCAGTCATATCTCCAGGTCGAGAACGCATTGTTCTCATCTAACAGGTCACCAAATTCAGAGGGCCGTAAACCAAAAGCTGCCGATGTGAACCCAGAGACCTGAACCTAAGGCACCATGCTCCACGACTACCCAGTACCCACCCCCTGAACAGAGGGTCCGAACCAGGTCCGAACCAGGACCGAACCAGGACCGAACCAGGACCGAACCGGTCCGAACCAGGTCCGAACCAGGTCAACTAGGACTAAAGGACTGAACCAGGTCTGAACCAGGTCTGTCCCTGAACCAGAAACCAGGGCTAAACCAGGAGCTAAACCAGGTCTAAAACCAGGACCTAAAAACTAGGTCTAAACCAGGTCTAAACCAGGACTAAACCAGGACTAGGTCTAAACCAGGTCTAAACCAGGTCTAAACCAGGTCTAAACCAGGTCTAAACCAGGTCTAAACCAGGACTAAACCAGGACTAGGTCTAAACCAGGTCTAAACCAGGAGCAAAAGTGTGGGGGGAAAATGCACTACCAGCACCAGAACTGAGGCGTTGTGAGCGCCACCTAAAGGAGAGCCGCTGGTTTAGTCGATGAAACAAACTGACCACATTTTAAATTAGCCACTGGCAAATAAACCAAACTGTTTCTTTAGATGATGAGTATTCTGGGATGGTTTAGCTGAAGATCTGAATGTTTTCTTCATAAAGAGCTTCTAATGGTTTCTCCTCCATCTTCATGTCCGTTCTCACACAAAAACATTACAAAATGGATTTTTCATTTACTCTTAAACTAAACTAAATTTGACCTAAAAATGTTTGTAAAAATGTCAAATTTTGCCTAATTTTTGGGCATTAAAACTTTTATCATCAGGTTTATTTTTCTGTGGGAGAATAATCTTTAGGTTTACACAGTGAAACCTGAGCGTGTTCCTGGTTATTATGGTCTGTGTGTCTCCGTGGCGACATGTTAAACAGCATCATTTGAATAGGAGCGGCTTCAGAGTCGTTGTGTTCAAACAGTGGACCAACACGAGGATTCAGGAGGACGTTTGGACCTGTTTGAACGTGGTCTGCTCCAGAGGTTCCACAGCTAATGAAGGAAACATCTGATCCTGGTTTAGGCTTGGATCTACTGAACATCAGGACCTTCTGAAAGTGTAAATACCATTGACTGTAGGTGAATACTTGCTGTCGTGACATATTCATTCTGCGGATGGAAACTCGCTCTAGTCGATCCATGTGTTTGTGGTCATGTGACTTGTCGGTGGTCACATGATGCAGACGTCACGCGTGGCGTTGGATAGTCCTGTAAAACATCTGAACCTACAATACAACACAGTTGGAAATGAGGCTCCTTGAAACTGTTTGCAGTAGGTGTTTATTAGAATAGCCGCTAGCATTAGCCAGATGCTAACGACCTGAGACGGCTCCGCCTCAGTCTGGAGTGACCTCTGTAAGTCCACTGGACCCTCCTGACAGCAGGACCACACTTCTGGACAAACGGGGTCTTTGGGGAAACAGCCCACAGGGAACATTCAGCCTTTGTCCTGCAGGTGGCAGTAGAGTTCAGACACATGAATCTGCTGCATCTGTTTTTGTGAGCGCGATGTCGCTGCACTTTGACTAAACTTAAACGTGTTCAGAACTGTGCCTGAAATATCCAGTCATCGTTTTCCTCATTGTCGCTTTTGAAGGCTTTAAGATGAAATAAAAGCACGACCGTTACCATGGAAATCCGCCACGTTTGAAGAAGAAGGTCCTTTAAGAATCATGAGCCCAAACGATGTTGAAGTGAACAAGAGTCGGCCGTAAATACTTCTCTGACACACTGTCAGAGTACGTTTTATTGATCGCCAACTTCAGTGTTCACCTCCTGAGAACCTCCTCTGGTTCCACTTAGAACCTCCTCTGGTTCAACTGAGAACCTCCTTTGGTTTCACTGAGAACCTCCTCTGGTTCAACTGAGAACCTCCTCTGGTTTCACTGAGAACCTCCTCTGGTTCCACTGAGAACCTCCTCTGGTTCCACTGAGAACCTCCTCTGGTTCCACTGAGAACCTCCTTTGGTTCCACTGAGAACCTCCTCTGGTTCCACTGAGAACCTCCTTTGGTTCCACTGAGAACCTCTTTTGGTTCAGAGGATTTGATTTCAAAGCATCAGAAAAGTCTTAAAACGTGTCTTTTGAATCACAAAAAGTGCAGAAATATCTCCTTCCACTTTTATTATTGTTATTTAAAGTTCACAACGTCACTTTCATGTTTTTAATCCGTTGTTTTTGTTGAATTTTGTTTACTATAAATTAAATCTATGTTACAATTTTCTTTTCTTTTTCCCCCTTTTAAAAAAAAGAACCCATAAAACAAGAACAAACAAAAGAAACGTCTTGCTTTTTACACTTTTGCAGATTTAAATCTGAATAAAAAGTACTCAAAGTACTAAAACCAGGACTAAACGTCGGCCGGATATTTGTGTCGACTAAAAATGTGGACATTTTAAATTAAATAATAAAATTGAGTCGATTCGAGTTCCACATTTTCAGTTCCAGAACCTCAAACTCGACGTCCAAGAAGCACATGAACCAGGAACAAACCACACGTGAGAGCTCTAAGTGTGAGAGCTCTAAGCGTGCGTAGGAGCCCCTCTCAGGCCCGTGAGAGCTCTAAGCGTGCGTAGGAGCCCCTCTCAGGCCCGTGAGAGCTCTAAGCGTGCGTAGGAGCCCCTCTCAGGCCCGTGAGAGCTCTAAGCGTGCGTAGTAGCCCCTCTCAGGCCCGTGAGAGCTCCTAAGCGTGCGTAGGAGCCCCTCTCAGGCCCGTGAGAGCTCTAAGCGTGCGTAGGAGCCACTCTCAGGGGTCCGTGAGAGCTCTAAGCGTGCGTAGGAGCCACTCTCAGGTCGTGAGAGCTTCTAAGCGTGCGTAGGAGCCACTCTCAGGCCCGTGAGAGCTCTAAGCGTGCGTAGGAGCCACTCTCAGGCCCGTGAGAGCTCTAAGCGTGCGTAGGAGCCACTCACAGGCCGTGAGAGCTCTAAGTCGTGCGTAGGAGCCCCTCTAATCCCCGTGAGAGCTCTAAGCGTGCGTAGGAGCCCCTCTAAGCCCCCGTGAGAGCTCGAAGCGTGCGTAGGAGCCCCTCTCAGGCCCGTGAGAGCTCTAAGCGTGCGTAGGAGCCACTCTCAGGCCCGTGAGAGCTCTAAGCGTGCGTAGGAGCCACTCTCAGGCCCCTCTCAGCCGTGAGAGCTCTAAGCGTGCGTAGGAGCCCCTCTAGCCCCGTGAGAGCTCTAAGCGTGCGTAGGAGCCCCCTCTAAGCCCCGTTGAGAAGCTCTAAGCGTGCGTAGGAGGCCCCTCTCCTAGGCCCGCCGAGAGCTCTAAGCGTGCGTAGGAGCCCCTCTAAGCCCCGTGAGAGCTCTAAGCGTGCGTAGCGAGCCCTAGCTAGGCCCCGTGCGTAGAGCTCTAGGCCGTGAGCTCTAAGCGTGCGTAGGAGCCACTCTCAGGCCCGTGAGAGCTCTAAGCGTGCGTAGGAGCCCCTCTCAGGCCCGTGAAGAGCTCTAAATCCAAGAGCTCTAAATCTCTCTAATTTCAGTATGTCCTGTTTTCCAGCACATCCAGAGCTGCAGCATTTTACTGAACCGCCTGGAATCCGACCGGGACGAGATGAACCGGCGAAGCGGCATCCCCAAACCCACGTCGCGCATTCCCACGTTCCACAAGAAGGCGGCGCCGCCGGCAGAAGCGGCCCGGCCCAAAAGTGCCGAGGTCAAAGAGCGCTTCCTGCCCGCGCCCTCCGTCCGCTCGCCTTTCCCCGGCGCCGACGAAACCGCACCGAGGACCGCCGCGCCGAGGACCTTTCCCGAGTCGTATTTGACGGCGAGTCCCAGACCGGCGCTGAGACCGGACCGGGGACCTAACCAGCGGCTCCCGGACCAGAGCAGGACCAGGACCTGGACCGGGTCAGAGCCAGAAGAAGAAGAAGAAGAAGAGGAAAAGGAAGCAGAAGCAGGAGAGAGTCATGTTTACACAGAAGAAGAGGGAACGCAGAGAGAAGAAGAAGGAGAAGAAGAAGAAGAGAGCGATGGAGAAGGCGAGAGAACGTGTGAAGCGTCTGAAGCTGAAGGCATCACAGAAGAACCACCGCCGTGGGAGAACAAGACGCTGGAGCAAGAGGCCAAAGAGGTAAATGATCTGCTCATTTTGACTATTGAAGTCATCAATATGATGATCGTTCTCTGGACTAAACAGACTCCGGCACCTTCTTGTCTTTGTTCTGGAGGTCTCCTTTAACAGCCCCCATGACGTTCTCCTCACGATGGTTCAGAAACCTCATTATCAGGCCTTGTGGTTTATCAGCTTCTTGTCTTGGTTGGCCCAGACATTGGGCTCTTTCTATTGGACCAAAGTTTAGAGATTAACCTCTCGAGAAAGCCCTCAGCCTCGTCCCCCTCGTCCCCCTCTGGGACTCCCACGAGTCTGAGCTTGTTTCTGAGTTTGTTTCCTGACCTCAGCTCTGACCTCATCCTGACCTCATCCCTGACCTCATCCCTGACCTCAGCTCCTGACCTCATCCCTGACCTCAGCTCTGACCTCATCCTCCCTGACCTCAGCCTGACCCTTTCGGCCTGACCTCATCCCTGACCTAAGCTCTGACCTCATCCCTGACCTCATCCTGACCTCATCCCTGACCTCATCCCTGACCTCATCCCCTGACCTCAGCCTCTGACCTCGGCCCTGACCTGACATCCCTGACCTCATCCCTGACCTCAGCTCTGACCTCATCCCTGACCTCAGCTCTGACCTCGCTCTGACCTCATCCTGACCTCATCCCTGACCTCATCCCTGACCTCAGTCACCATGTCACGCTGTATTTCACGCAACATGAGGGCCACCTGTTGTAAAGTTATCTCCTCTCGTCCTTCCGACAGGGACAGGCCTGGGGAGTCCACACAGGGGGCGGGGCTCGTCTGTGGGGGTGTCCTCTCTGGCGCCGCGCTGGTCATGCTAGCCATGTTAGCCTCGTTAGCCTCATTAGCTTGTGAGTGTTTTTCGCTGAGGTCATGGTCCGTCAGGATTGGATTGTAGCTCCTGAAGCATCACCAGCCTCGTGTTCTCTGGTGGTCCGGGTCCTGGTCCGGGTCCTGGTCCGGGTCCTGGTCCTGGTCCTGGTCCTGGTCCTGTCGGCAGAAGCGTTGTGTGTGTCTCGACCAGAGCCACGACCGGAAGTCTTTTCTAAAAGTTTAAGGGCAATAAAAACAAAAAAAAAAACATGCTTTCTATTTTCTGGCCAAAAGGTTACGTACTGGGGCTTTAAAGACCCTTTAGTAAAATAAACCAACAGAACAGAGGTCTTTTCTCTGAGGTGAATAGTTTAATCCGGTGTCATCGCGGCCCCCTCGCTGGTCCGAGCGGCGTCACACATGACCTCCACCACTCGGACACAGAAGCCAAAAGGAGCTGGCACACGAGCCGTCTGTGATGCCACGTGAGATGAAGACCAGATGATACTAGACCAGTACTTGCTTTGCTTTGTCTCTGTCACTTTTTTGGTTTTCGTTAGTTTCAGAGTTCTTCGACGGAGAACGAGTCGCAGTCAGAGGGCGAGTCTGAGGGCCCCAAAATCCAGTCTCTAAAACCAGACCAGAGACGGGAGACCGAAGAACCCGCTCCGTCTGAGACCAAAGCCGCTCCGTCTGAGACCAAAGCCGCTCCGTCTGAGACCAAAGCCGCTCCGTCTGAGACCAAAGCCGCTCCGTCGAGACCAAAGCCCGCTCCGTCTGAGACCAAAGCCGCTCCGTCTGAGACCAAAGCAGACCAAAAGCCGCTCCGTCTGAGACCGAAGCCTCCGCGTGCAGACCAATACCTGCCACTCCGTTCGAGCACCAAAGTCAACCGCTCACGTCCGTGAAAGACCCAATAACTGCGCTCCGTGAGACCCAAAAGGCCCGCTCCGCCCGCCCTGAGCACCAAGCCGCCCGTCTATGACAAAAGCCCCTCGGTCCTGAGCCAAATAGCTCGCTCGTCTGAGGACCAAGCGGCAGCGCATTAAGAAGCTGTTTAGACCTTTTTTTTTGTCCTCGCTGGAAGTATCCTTCTTTAGTCCTGGTTTGGGTCTTCCTTTCAGACCAGTTCTAGCCCCTGGTCCAGAAGTCCTTGCCTCTGGAGACAGATATTGAGAGACATTTCACAGGAAGCATCATGTTAGTGTTTGCTGCGCCGCACCCTGAAGGAGAAGCTTCACTCTGTCTTCTTAGGTCTGTATCGTGAAACTGATCATCGCGACTGCCAGGACTTGAACCCGGTCGAACCCGGTCTGAACCAGGCTGAACCCGGTCTGAACCGGACGGACTGAACCCGAAGTAGAGCTGTAACTAACAACCCTATGGTTGAAGTTGTTGGACCGTGAAAGGCCTGTCCTCTTGCATGAGCAGGTCTTCTGATAGAGGCTTCTTGATGAGCAGGTCTTCTTGATGAGCAGCTCTTCTTTGATGAGCAGGTCTTCTTGCTGTGCTGATGGAGAATCCGATCAAAAACCTGAATGTTTCCCATGTCGTCGTTAGGTGTCTTCTCTCTACCTTCTGCTTCCTCCTCCTACCCTCCTTTCCTCCTCCTCTTCGTCCCCTCCTCCTCCGTCTCCTCCTCCTCCTCCTCCTCTCTCTCCTCCTCCTCTCTGGACAAATGCACGTTTAAAACTTGACTAAACGAGGTCCCAATTATCGCCTCTCTATGTTCCCTGTTCTCTCTCCAGAGCTGTCCTGCGTGGCAGACCTGCTCCTCCGCTGCCTTCGTGTCCCTGCTCCTGCTCCTTCTTTGTTGGGGTTCTACGCGTTAGTCACTGTGTAGCTCTACGGGCTCCTGCGCTCTGTGGCCCAAGCTCTGCTGGCTTCAGCTTTCCACCGTAGCACCAACTGGCTCAGGGGATCGTCCCCGAGAGACGTGCCCTGCTCCAGTCCGCCTGTCCGGTGAGTCCAACCCTGTTAACCCCTAACCACCCTACCCTTAACCCCTTAAACCCCTTAACCCCTAACCCCTTTAACCCAACCCCTAACCCTCTAACCCTTTAACCCGCTCCTCCTCTAACCCCTTAACCCCAACCCTAACCCCGTAACCTAACCCCTAACCCCTAACCATTGCTCCAAGCGCTGTCGGTGAGGTCCAAACCCTGACAACCACCTTCCTTAACCCCTACCCCACCCTATACCCAGCTCACCGCTAGCGTACGTGAGTCCACCCTGACACCCACCACTAACCCTTAACCCTACCCCTTCACCCCTACACCATGCTCCAGCTGTCGGTGGGTCCAACCTGACCCAATGACCCTTTAACCCCATTACCTAAACCTTTCTGACCCCTAACCCCTTAACCCCTTAACCCCTAACCCCTTGCTCCAGCCGCTGTCCGGTGACCCCTGACCCCTAACCCCTAACCATAACCCATAACCATGCTCCAGCTTCTGTCAGACCCCTAACCCCTAACCCTTAACCCTAACCCGAACCCCTTAACCCCTAACCATGTCCAGCTTCTGTCAGTGAGTCCCAACCCTGACCCCTAACCCCCAACCTTAACCCAGAGTTATTCAACTTTTCGTGAGGGCCAGATCTCTCAGGGGGCCGTGGCCTCTGGGCCGGATAGGCTACTAACCAGGTCGGACTAACCCAGAATCAAACCAGGTCTAAACCAGGTCCAAAACGGGTCTAAAGCAGAATTAAATTAGGACTAAACCAGAAAAAACAGTAAACCAGGTTGAAACTTGTACAAACCAGGGATTAAACCAGAAAACCAAAATCTATAATAATAACTTTTGGACCCTAACCCTAAAATGGCACGCGGGCCGGATCAGATCGTTTGGCGGGCCTGATCTGGCTCCCGGGCCTTAAATTGAATAGCCCTGCCCTAACCCCCTAACCCCCTAACCCAACCCCTAACGCTAACCCTGTTTCCAACCATTTCTAATGTCAGGTCTGCATTCTGGTTAATGACCACCAGAGGGTGCTCAAAGTCAGTTAGAGAATTGAGCAAAATGAAAGCGCAACAAGGAAAACAAACATGGAGGCTCCCATGGCAGTTTTTAGACCACATTTGTTGTTAAAGACCCAAGAAAATGAGGGCAGAGAAGAGTTTGTTCGAGTCACTTTTTAAAAGCTGCCCCTAGTGGTCAGGTTATGTACAGCTCTGTTTCATTCATGAGCAAAAACAGACAAAACGACGCAGAGGACGGACGAGCGTGAATGCTCCTTTAGTCGTAGATGTGCTGACGCTAAACCCGGCGTGTTGCTGTTCCTCTGGGCTCCTCAGGGTGTCGCTGGTGGAGAGTATCCCGGTCGGCCTTTACCCATCAGCCCCTGCTCCTCTTGAGTCCATCGCTCAGAGCTGGCTGCGTCTGCTGGACCGGGCCAACCACTCTGTCGACGTCGCCGCCTTCTACGTGACCCTGAGGAGCGCCGACCACGACCCCACCGACACACAGGTGAGGGAGGGGCATGTGACGCGCAGGTGAGGGAGGGGCATGTGACGCGCAGGTGAGGGAAGGGCATGTGACGCACAGGTGACGGAGGGGCATGTGACGCACAGGTGAGTGAGGGGCAGGTGACGCACAGGTGAGGGGGGCCACAGGTGAGTGAGGGGCTAGGTGACGCGAGGTGAGTGGGGGCAGGTGACGCAACAGTGTGAGTGGGGCAGGTGACGCGACAGGTGAGAGAGGGGCAACAGGTGAGGGAAAGGGGCATGTGACGCCGCAGGTGGGGAGGGGGCACAGGTGAGGAGGGGCAGGTGACCAGCAGGTGAGGGAGGGGCAAGGTGACGCACAGGTGTAGTGGAGGGGCAAGGTAGGGAGTGGGCAGGTGACGCACAGGTGAGAGAGGGGCATGTGACGCCGAGTGGTGAGGGAGGGGCATGGTTGAACCAGGGTGTAGGGAGGGGCAAGGTGAGGCGCAGTTTTTGGTGTCCGCAGGAGCCACGTAAGGCTTGATCGTTATGTGGTTTTAATCTCGTCTTGCTTGGATGGCAGGGGCATCTGACTGAGCTGAAGTGTTTGTGTTTCAGGGCGGCAAGGTGTTTGAGAAATGAAGAGTCTTAAGTCCAAGAGGAGTGAGTCTGCGAATGGGGGGTTTTTTCCCAGTGACGCACCACAGCTCAGAAACGGACCGACACCGAGGAGCTGAAGGACGCAGGTACAGGAGGGCGAGGAAGGGAGGGAGGACGAGGAGGAGGAGGAGGAGGAGGAGGAGGAGGAGGAGGCCAAGGAGGAGGAGGGCTGGAGGGGAGGGGGACGAGGAAGGAGGAGTGTGGAGGGGAGGAGGAGGCGAGAGGAGGAGGAGGGCCGAGGAGGAGGAGGCGAGAGGAGGAGGGAGGGCAAGGAGGAGGAGGAGGAGGGGAGAGGAGGAGGGCCGCGAGGAGGAGAGGGGGACGAACGAGGAGGAGGTGGTTGGAGGGGAGGAGAAGGTCAATGAGGAGAGGGGGACGAGGAGGAGGTGAATTGAGGGGAGGAGGAGGGAGGGCCAATGAGGAGAGGGCCGAGGAGGAAGGGGAGGAAGGAGGGGGAGGGGAAGGAGTTGGGAGGGGAGGAGCTGGGAGAGGGAGTGAGCAGGGCAAAGGAGCAGGGAAGAGGAGGGCACAAAAACGAATCCGTGTGTGTTCAGGTGCAGAGGGGTGAAGGAGCGTGAACCTGTCGAGGCGCTCTGACCGGAGGAATCATCCCAAAAGCTCTGGGCCGTGGACGCAGAGGGCATCTGTATGTGGGCAGTGGCCAAACATGACTGGCGCTCGGCTAACGACAAGGTACAACTCGGAACATTAGAGAATGTAAAACGTGTTAGTCGCCTTTTTTGTCCTGAGGCGATTACTCTCCTCAAACTGCTCTGAGCACACTGGACGGCCCTAAAGGCCGACTTAGATGACCTATAAGGCGACTTAGACCTTAAAGGCACTTAGACCTAAAGGCGATTAGACCTAAAGGCGACTTAGACCTAAAGGCGACTGGGGCCCTAAAGGCGACTTAGACCTATAAGGCGACTTAGGACCTAAAGCGACTGGGCCCTAAAAAGGCGACTGGGCCCTAAAATAGGCGACTTATTGACCTAAAAAGGCGACTGGGCCCTAAGAAGCGCGACTGGGAAACAAAGACTCAGCAGTAATGGATTTGGAGACCTAAGACGGCGACTTGCTCTAAAGGCGCAGACTAGGCGCTAGGCGCGGAACCTAAAGACGCTGCTGGGGGTGGGTCGCTCATATAAGGCGTACTGGCCACGTTAAAGGCGACTTAGACTAAAGGCGACTGGGCCTAAAGGCGACTGGGAAATAGGCGACTGGGCCCTAAGGCTTAGACTTAAAGCGACTGGGCCTAAAGGCGACTGGGAAACAAGAGACGGGCCCTAAAGGCGACTTAGACCTAAAGGCGACTGGGCCCTAAAGGCGAACTGGGACGCCATAAAGTGACTGTGCCCTAAAACGGCGACTTAGACCTAAAGGGCGACTTAGACCTAAAGCGACTGGGCCCTAAAGGCCACTGGGAAACAAAGGCGACTGGGAAACAAAGGCGACTGGGCCCTAAAGGCGACTGGGCCCTAAAGGTGACTGGGCCCTAAAGGCGACTTAGACCTAAAGGCGACTGAGACCTAAAGGCGACCGGGCCCTAAAGGCGACCGGGCCCTAAAGGCGACCGGGCCCTAAAGGCGACCGGGCCCTAAAGGCGACCGGGCCCTAAAGGCGACTGGGCCCTAAATGCGACTGGGCCCTAAAAGCGACTGGGAAACAAAGGCGACTGGGAAACAAAGGCGACTGGGAAACAAACTGGGAACAAAGGCGACTGGGAAACAAAGGTTGACCGGGCCCTAAAGGCAACTGGATTTCCTGCATTCTGTGGGCATTTAACAGCACATTATGGCACTTTGCATTTTGGGGGATTTTTAGGGACAACGGCGGGGCCCGTTTGACCCGTTCTCCGAATGTGTGGCCCACTGGAATAAAGCCAGCCCAGTGAACCCATGTGATCTCCTTGTTGCGCTCTTCTCTGAGCGTCCGACGCTCTTGTGGTTTGTCTCTGTAAGAGAGTCATCAGACACGGCGCTGGAGTCTCATTATGTGGGGTCAGGAACGGGGCAAATGCAGTTGTGATTCTGCTACAAAAGTCAGTTCTTTCCACAGAGCTTCAGCTAAAGGGTTTCCATGGAAATAAAGCTCTTCCTGAACTCTGTCTCAGGTGAAGGAAGTCGGGCTCGCGGTTGAAGACTGCAGTTGCCTCGCTCAGGACGTGTCTCGTGTATTTGAGGTTTACTGGACTGTAGGGGGCGCTAACGGCTCCCTGCCTCCCTATTGGCCGGCACGTCTCTCCGCCCTCTCCAGCGCCCAGAATCCTTTGCACCTCGAGTTCAACGGCGTCCCAGCGCGAGTCTATCTCTCTGTGAGTATTTACCCTGGAATCTAAACTAGATCTAATCCGACTCTAAACCGGCTCTAAACTGGGTCTAAACTGGGTCTAAACTAGATCTAAACCGGCTCTAAACTGGGTCTAAACTGGGTCTAAACTAGATCTAAACCGGCTCTAAACTAGATCTAATCCGACTCTAAACCGGCTCTAAACTGGGTCTAAACTAGATCTAAACCGGCTCTAAACTGGGTCTAAAGTAGGTCTAAACTGGGTCTAAACCGGCTCCAAACTAGGTCTAATCCAGCTCTAAACCGGCTCTAAACTATGTCTAATCCATGTCTAATCCGGGTCGAAACCGGGTCGAAACTAGGTCTAAACCGGGTCTATACTCAAGTCCCGGTTTAGACTTGGTGTAGACCTGGTGTAGACCTGGTGTAGACCTGGTGTAGACTTGGTGTAGACCTGGTGTAGACCTGGTGTAGACCTGGTGTAGACCTGGTGTAGACCTGGTGTAGACTTGGTGTAGACCTGGTGTAGACCTGGTGTAGACTTGGTGTAGACCTTGGTGTAGACTTGGTGTGTAGACCTGGTGTAGACCTGGTGTAGACCTGGTGTAGACTTGGTGTAGACCTGGTGTAGACCTGGTGTAGACCTGGTGTAGAGACTTGGTGTAGACTTGGTGTAGACTGAGACCTGGTGTAGACCTGGTGTAGACCTAGACTGGTGTAGACTTGGTGTAGACTGGTGTAGACTGGTGTAGACTGACCTGGTGTAGACCTGGTGTAGACCTGGTGTAGACTTGGTGTAGACCTGGTAGACCTGGTGTAGACCTGGTGTAGACTTGGTGTAGACCTGGTGTAGACCTGGTGTAGACTTGGTGTGTAAGACCTGGTGTAGACCTGGGTGTAGACTTGGTGTAGACTTGGGTGTAGGACCTGGTGTAGACCTGGTGTAGACCTGGTGTGTAGACTTGGTGTAGATTGGTGTAGACCTGGTGTAGAACCTGGTGTAGGACCTGGTGATTAGACTTGGTAGACCTGTGTAGACCTGGTGTAGACTTGGTGTTAGACCTGGTGTAGACCTGGTGGTAGACTTGGTGTAGACCCTTGGTGTAGACCTGGTGGTAGACTTGTCTAGAACTTGTGTAGACCTAGGTGTAGACTTGTATAGAGCCTTGTGAAGACCTGGTGTAGACTTGTGAGACTTGTGTATTACCTGGTGTAGACCTGGTGTAGACCTGCGTGCAGACTTGGTGTAGACTTGGTGTAGACCTGTGTAGTAGACCTGGTGTAGACTTGGTTGTAGACTTGGTGTAGACCTGGTGTAACCTGGTGTAGACCGGTGTAGACTTGGTGAGACCTGGTGTTAGACCTGGGTGTAGACCCTGGTGTAGACTTGGAATGTAGACTTGGTGTAACCTGTGTAGACCTGGTGTAGACCTGGTGTAGACCTGCTGTAGCCTGTGGTAGAACTTGAGGTGTAGACTTTGTGTAGACCTGGTGTATAGACCTGTGTAGACCTGTGTAGACTTGGTGTAGACTTGTGCTAGACTTGTGTAGACCTGGTGTAGACCTTGTGTAGACCGGTGTAAGACTTGGTGATAGACCTGGTGTTAGACCTTGGTGTAGACCTGGGTGTAGACCTGGTGTTAGACCTGGTGTAGACTTTGGTGTAGACTTGGTGTAGAGACCTGGTGTAGACGCTGGTGTAGACTAGACTGGTGTAGACCTGGTAGACCTTGTAGACCTGGTGTAGACCTGGTGTAGACCTTGGTGTAGACCTGGTTAGACTGGTGTAGACTGGTGTGACTGGTTGACTCATAGAAGACCTTGTGCTCTTGGACTTAATTCTTTATTAGACTCAATGTGTGAAAGGAGGAGATGATATTCATAGATGTGATGATGACACTAAAATCTCCTGAGGAGGTCTGTCCTAGGTCTGGTCCCAGGATCTGTCTGGTCTGGTCTAGGTCTGGTCTAGGTCTGGACTAGGCTGGTTCTAGGTCTGGTCTAGGTCTGGTCTGGTCGCTGGGTCTGGTCTAGGTTCTGGACTTAGGTCTGGACTAGGTCTGGTCTGGGTCTGGGACTAGGTCTGGTCTGGGTCTGGACTAGGTCTGGACTAGGTCTGGACTAGGTCTGTCTAGGTCTGGGTCTGGTCTGGGTCTGGGTCGGACTAGGTCTGGTCTGAACCTGTCGCATTGTTGTCCAGAGCGCTCCTCCTCAGCTCTCGACTCGCGGACGCACGACGACCTGGAGGCCATTTTGTCTGTGATCAGACGACGCTCAGCAGTTCATACCACGTTCTCCGTCATGGACTTCATCCCAGAGGCAGCGTTCTCCAAACCTCCCAGGTAAAACACTTCTGACCCCTGGACCTTCTGACCCTCTGACCCCCTACTCCTCTGACCCTCTGACCCTCTGACCTGCTCCTCTGACCTTCTGGTCCTTCTGGTCTCCAGGTTCTGGCCTCCTCTGGACTCGGCTCTCCGCTCCGGCCTCCTGCTCCAGAGGGTTGAAGGTCCGCCTCCTCGTCAGCTGTTGGGCACTCACTCTCCGTCGGCCATGTTTGTTTACCTCCAGTCGCTCCTGGGTGCTGACCCGACCTCCGCCTCAACTGTGACCTCCACGTGGTAAAGGACACGAGTTCTGACGGAGCCTCACCACAACCGCACGCTTCACCGCACAAAACGCCACACACTATACACACACCACACACACACTGACACACACACACTTAACATACATACACCACACACACACCCACGAGCACACGCACACACTGACACACACACCACACAGCACTGACACACACACACACTGACACACACACACACACACACACACTACACACACCACACACACTGAGACACACACACAACTTACACACACACACAGCACACACACAACTGACACACCACACACTGACAACACACTGGCACAACACACAGCACTGACACGACATGCGCAACAACACTGACACAGCACTGACACACAACACACACACACACTGGCACACACACAGCACTGACACACACACAACAACACACAAACTGACACACAACACACTGGCACACACACACACACACTGGCACACTGGACACACACACACAACACACACACTGACACACACACATGCACACACACACAGCACTGACACAACACTGGACACACCACACAACACCACACACACCACACACACTGACACACACTGACACACACACAGACTGCACACACACACTGACACACACACAGCACACACACAGCACACCACACACTGCACACACACACACACACTGACACACCACACACACTGACACACACACACTTACACACCAACACTGACACACACTGGCACACACACACACTGACACACACACTGACACACACACACACACACTCACTGACACACACACACTGACATACACTGGCACAGCACTGAACAGCACTGACCACACACACTGCGCACACACACAGCACTACACACACAGCAACTGACAACACACACACTGGCACACACACACACTGACACACACACTGACACACACAGCACTGACACACCACACACTGACACACACACACACTGACTCACTGACACACACACACTGAAATACACACTACACATGGCACACACACAGCACACCGCACATGACACACACACAGCACTGACACACACACTGGCACACACACACACACTGGCACACACACACACTGACACTTGCACAACACACACACACACACACACACACACAGACACACACACACTGGCACACACACAGCACTGACACACACACACACTGGCACACACTGCACACACACACTGACACTGACACACACACTGGCACACACACAGCACTGACACACACACACACACTGGCACACACACAGCACTGACACACACACACACACACACACACACACACCACAACTGGCACACACACACACACACACACACACACACACACACTGACACACACACACTGACACACACATCACACACACTGACACACACACAGCACACACACACACACTGGCACACACACAGCACACACACACACACACTGGCACTGCACACACACAGCACTGACACCACACACACTGGCACACACACACACACACACACACACTGGCACACACTGGCACACACACAACTGCACACACACCACACACTGACACACACACACACACACACACAGCACACACACAGACACACACACACTGGACACACACACACAGACACACACACTGGCACACACACACACACACACTGACACACACACACTGACACACACACTGCACACACACACACACAGCACTGACACACACTGCACACACACAGCACTGACACACACTGACACACACACACACTGACACACACTGCACACACACACACCACACACACACTGGCACACACACAGTGACACACACACACACTGCACACACACACACAGCACTGACACACACACACACACACACACAACACACTGGCACACACACACAACACACACACACACACACACACACACACTGGCACAACACACACACACTGGCACACACACACACACAGCACTGCACACACACACACTGACACACACAGCACTGACACACACACACACTGACACACACACACTGACACACACACACTGACACACACACACACACACACACTGGCACACACACACACACACACTCACACACACACAGCACTGACACACACACACTGACACACACACACACTGACACAACACAACACACACACTGCACACACACACACACACACACACACACACACTGACACACACACACTGACACTGACACACACACACACACACACAGAACACACACTGACACACACACACACTGACAACACACACACACACACACACACTGCACTGAACACACACACACACACACACCACACACACACACACTGACACACACACACAACACACACACACAGTCACACACACACACACACACACACACACACTGACACACACACACTGAACACACACACACACACACTGACACGCACAACACACTGACACACACACACTGACACACACACAGCACACACACTGACACACACTGCACACACACTGACACACGCACACACACTGACACACACACACACACTGGCACACACAGGAAAGTGACGCAGTGCCCTTTACGCGCGCCCACAGAAAGTGTTCTCCGTGCCCTCGACGCCGGAGCAGATGAAGATCCCGTTCGCTCGTGTGAATCACGCCAAGTTCATGGTGACGGACCGCGTTCTTTACGTGGGTGAGTTACTCCCTGACACCAGGGGGCGACGTCAGTTAGTTTGTCTGGCGTTTTCCTCGACTCACATGGGGCCTTTCTTCTCAAACGGGGTCTTTTCCAGGGACTTCCAACTGGTCCGGGGACTACTTCACGCAGACGGCCGGAGTCGGTCTCGTCGTGAACCAGACCGGGTCCGAGCCGGGACTCGAGACGCTCCGGACCCAGGCGGACCGGGTCTTCCTCCGAGACTGGACCTCGAAGTATTCCACAGACCTGAGCGTAGACCAGACCAACCCCTGTCCCCTGGTCCAGACCTAGACCAGGACTGCACCAGGACCAGGACTAGACCAGAACTAGACCAGACCGACTCCTGCCCCCTGGTCCGGACTAAGACCGAGTCTAAACTGGGTCTAAACCGGGTCTAAAGCAGGACTGGTGAGACTGGGTTCAGAGTCTGAGTTTACAGTTCACAAAATGCTTTAAACTCTTTGCACTAAAACGTCTGTAAATATTTAAAATCATTTGTTGAAAAGCATCACAACGTCAAACCGGGTCTAAACCGGGTCTAAACCGGGTCTAAAGCTGGTCTATACTGGGACTGAACCGGGTCTAAAGCGGGTCTGAAACGGGTCTGAAGCGGGACTAAACCGGGACTAAACCAGGTCTAAAGCTGGTCTATACTGGGACTGAACCGGGTCTAAACCGGGTCTAAAGCGGGTCTGAAACGGGTCTGAAGCGGGACTAAACCGGGACTAAACCAGGTCTAAACCAGGTCTAAACCGGGACTATACCGGGACTAAACAAGGATTAAACCGGGACTGAACCGGGACTAAAACTGGTCTATACCGGGACTAAACAAGGATTAAACCAGGACTGAACCAGGTCTATACCGGGACAAAACTGGGTCTGAACCGGGACTGGACCGGGTCTAAACCGGGACTGGACCGGGACTAAACCGGGACTAAACCAGAACTAAACCAGGATTGAACCGGGACTACACCTGGTCTAAACCGAGACCAAAGCTGGTCTATGCCGGGACTGAACCGGGACTAAACCAGAACTAAACCAGTATTGAACTGGGACTAAACCAGGTATAAACCGGGACTAAACTGGGACTAAACCAGTACTGAATCGGGACTTAAGTTGGTCTATACCGGGGACTGAACCGGGACTAAACCAGGACCAAAGCATGTATTCATATTTAAACTTTTGACTAAAGTAGGACCAAATCTGGACTAAATAAAGACCAGACTTAGACCAAAACCAGGTCTAGGACTAAGTTTAGACCTCAGACCCACAGAATCATCGTTCTTTTACGTTTGGCTGAAGTGTTTTTGTGTTTTGGGAAAAAGTTTGACAAACATAAAGCGTTTAAACTGAACTTTGTGGCTTCTTTTTCCTTTCCTTTTCCAGTCAAAGTTTCAAAGTCAGAAACGTTCTTAAAAAAGTTCTTTTTAGGAGAATCACAATTTGATTTCTCATTTCAAGTGAGAAAATGTTTGTTCCATTGGTTTGAATCAGACTGTGACCAAAGCAGGGGCCACAGGGGGCGCCAGAGGGAACACTGTCCGGTACAGCACTTTGAGTGTTCTGATCGGCCCGCACCACCAGAGGGGGCGCTCTTCCTCCTTTATTACACTGAGGCCAAAGCCACCGTGCCATGACTAAAGCGGGTCTGAACCAGGACTAAACCGGGTCTGAACCAGGACTAAACCGGGACTAAACCGGGACTAAATGACAAAGAACTCATCAACCAAAGAATAAACATGAATTCTTTATTTTCACATTTTATTATTCACAATCTGAAATATAATTAAGACTTCATTTTCACCACAAACTAAACATTGCACTTTTTATTTTAGAACTCAAAATCTCCAAAAGGAAGAAACGTTTGACACTGAAAGCTCTAAAATGGTCCAGTCCGTTTGACCCAAAAACAGAATGAAGTGGTTTATTCCATGGAGAGCTGAACACTGTCCGTTTGGTTGTTCTGCTGCTGATCGTATTTCCGCGCTGAAAAACAAAACACACAGTTAAGAACCAAAGCTATGAACTCTCAGCATTACACCTGAGCATCAGATGAACTCTCAGCAGCTCCACCTGAGCATCAAATGAACTCAGCATTACACCTAAGCATCAGATGAACTCTCAGCATTACACCTAAGCATCAGATGAACTCTCAGCATTACACCTGAGCATCAAATGAACTCTCAGCATTACACCTGAGCATCAAATGAACTCTCAGGCATTACAACCGAGCCATCAAAATTGAATGAACTCTCAGCATTACACCTGAGCATCAGAATGAACTCTCAGCAGCTCCACCTGAGCATCAAATGAACTCAGCATTACACCTAAGCATCAGATGAACTCTCAGCATTACACCTAAGCATCAGATGAACTCTCAGCATTACAACCTGAGCATCAAATGAACTCTCAGCACTACACCTGAGCATCAAATGAACTCTCAGCATACCTGAGCATCAAATGAACTCTCAGCATTACACCTGAAGCATCAGATGAACTCTCAGCATTACCCTGAGCATCATGATTGAACTCTCAGCATTACACCTGAGCATCAGATGAACTCTCAGATTACACCTGAGCATCATATGAACTCTCAGCATTACGCCTGGCATCAGATGAACTCTCAGCATTACGCCTGAGCATCAGATGAACTCTCAGCATTACACCTGAGCATCAGATGAACTCTCAGCATTACACCTGAGCATCAGATGACTCTCAGCATTACACCTGAGCATCAGATGAACTCTCCAGCATTACACCTGAGCATCAGATGTCTCTCAGCATTACACCTGAGCATCAGATGAACTCTCAGCATTACACCTGAGCATCAGATGTACTCTCAGCATTACACCTGAGCATCAGATGAACTCTCAGCTATTAACTGAGCATCAATGACTCTCAGCATTACGCTGAGCATCAGATGAACTCTCAGCATTACGCCTGAGCATCAGATAAAGACTCTCATCAGCAACCATTACAGACCTGAGCAATCAGTATCTCAGCATGACACTCGAGCATCATCTGAACTCTCGGCATTCTACCGGCGGCGTGATGAGCATGAAACTCTCCAGATATAAAGCACTCATGGACAGTCATTCAGCTTATACAGAACTCTCAGCATTACACTGAGCTAGATGAACTCTCAGCATTCACACCTGAGCATTCAGAGTGTACTCTCAGCATTACACACCTGAGCATCCTATGAAACTCTCAGAAGCTAGACACGACCTCGGACCCAGACTGTGACTCTCAGCATACAAGGCCTGAGCATCAGATATGACTCTACAGCATTACAACTGAGCGAGTCATGAAATCTCGCTCACAGGCAATACAGCAGAACATTACAAAATATGTCTCCACTCCTGAGCATCAGATGAACTCCTCAGCACTTACACCTGAGATGAACTCAATACAGAGCATTACAGGTTGCAAGCAATTCAGAATGAACTCTCAAATGCATTTACACACTGAGCATCAAATGAACTCTCAGCATCTCACCTGAGCACTGCAAAATGATGAACTCTCAGCTTACTGTCAATTCAGCACTTTCATGAGATCGTACTCTCAGCATCTATCCTTGCGACATCAGATGAACTCCTAGCCATTACACCTGAGCATCAGCAATGAACTTCTCAGCATTACACCTGAGCATCAAATAACTCTCAGCATTACACCTGGCACAGATGAACTCTCAGCATTACACCTGAGCATCAAATGAACTCTCAGCATTACACCTGAGCACAATGAACTCTCAGCATTACGCCTCAGCATCAGATGAACTCTCAGCATTACACCTGAGCATCAGATGAACTCTCAGCATTACACCTGAGCATCAGATGAACTCTCAGCATTACACCTGAGCATCAGATGAACACTCAGCAGCTCCACCTGAGAATTGCAGAATCAAATGAACTCTCAGCAGATAAAACAGGTTTGTGCCTTCTTAAGTCATTTAGTAGATTATTTTCTTTAGACTTTGACCGCAGCAGAAAGGAGAAGTATCATGAGATTAAAGTCCGTCTGAAGGTTCTGCTGTTTCTCTAATCCTGACTCAGTTTGGTGGGAGGGCATCTGTGCTAAATATTTACTATAGTTTTACTTCCGTGAAGTCTAAAATGACAGAAGTAGATCTGAGTCCGTCTGTGAGCTCCATCCATCTTCTTCCTCTTTATCCGGGGCCGGGTCGCGGGGGCAGCAGTCCAAGCAGGGACTCCCAGACTTCCTTTTCCCCAGACACTTCCTCCAACTCCGATCCCGAGGCGTTCCCAGGCCAGCCGAGAGACATAGTCCCTCCAGCATGTCCTGGGTCTTCCCTCCGGTCCCCCTTCTTGAACAGAGGGACCACCACCCCAGTCTGCCAGTCCAGAGGCACCGTCCCCGACCGCCACGCGATGTTGCAGAGGCGTGTCAACCAAGACAGTCCCAGAATTTCTTTGGGGCCGACCGATAGTCCTCCTCCAGGGCCCCCCCGAACTCCTCCCAGACCTGGGTTTTTGCCTCTGCGACAGCACGAGCTGCGGCCTGCCCGGCCCCCCGATACCCGTCAACGGCCTCAGGAGTCCCACAAGCCAAAGAGGCCTGATAGGCCTCATTCTTCCGCCTGACGGCATCCCTTACTTCCGGTGTCCACCACCGGGTTCGGGGGTCGCCGCCGCGACAGGCGCATATGATGTCATCAATTATAAAGTTTACAAAAGATTCAGAATCAGAAGAGTTTATTTCCATTGTCAATGAACAAACTTCACAAACAGGAACTTGTCTCTGCTTTAAAGTGCAACACAAAACACTGAGTGATAATAAAACAACATATATTCAACCCAAATGGCATTAAGAAACTATTTAAAATGACTATAGTATAAAATAAAAATAGGCATTTCTATGTACACAAGTTTACAGTTAAGTTTACAGTTGTAGTGCAGAAAGTGACAGTGAGTGATGAAGAGTGTAGTTAAAGTGACAGGTGTTTTGAAGTGTTCATGAGTCCAACGGCAGAGGGAAAGAAACTGTTCTTGTGGCGGGAGGTTCTGGTCCGGATGGACCGTAGTCTCCTGCCTGAGGGGAGTGACCTCCTGCCTGAGGGGAGTGGCCTCCTGCCTGAGGGGAGTGGCCGCAGCTGTGATCCGACCTGCTCGTCCCAGAGCCCTGGAGACGTGCAGAGATGGAAGTCTGCAGCCGATCACCTTCTCAGCAGAGGGCGCTGTAGTCTCTGTTTGTCCCTGGCTGTGGCTCCAGATGGACTCACTGATGGCCGTGTAGAACTGCACCATCATCTGCCGCAGGAAGTACATCCTCTGCCAGGAAAGTACATCCCTCTGCTGGCCTTCTTGATGAGGGTCTGATGGGGGGGCTCCCACTTGAGGTCCTGGGTGATGGTGGTGCCCAGGAAGAGGAAGGAGTCTGTCATGATGAGGGGGGGCTGGGGGCTGTGACTTTCCTGAAGTCCACGATCATCTCCACTGTCTTCTGGGCGTTGAACTCCAGGTTGTTGCCGCTGCACCAGGACACCAGCCGGACCACCTCCCTCCTGTAGACAGACTCATCCCCGTCCGAGATGAGCCCGATGAGGGTGGTCTCGGCGTGGCTGGAGGTGCAGCAGTTTGTGTACTGGGAGAAGAGCAGAGGGAAAGTACACAGCCCTGTGGAGCTCCTGTGCTGGTGGTCCCAGTGTCTGAGACATTCTTCCCAGCCACACACACTGCCTCCGATCCATCGGGAAGTCAGAGCGCCCCCTGCAGGTGAGTGAGGCATGTTGAGCTGGGAGAGCTTGTCCTGGAGCAGAGCAGGGAGGATGGTGTTGATGAAGAGCTGAAGTCCACAAACAGGATCCTGGCGTAGGTTCCCGGGGAGTCCAGATGCTGCAGGATGAAGTGGAGTGCCAGGTTGATGGGTCGTCTACAGACCTGTTGGCTCTGTAGGCGAACTGCAGGGGGTCCAGCAGGGGGTCCAGCAGGGGTCCAGCAGGGAGAGGTGAAGGACTTGAGGTGGGGCAAGACCAGGCGTTCAAATGACTTCATGACTACAGACGTCAGCACCCACAGGCCTGTAGTCATTAAGTCCAGTGGTCCGGGGCTTCTTGGGACAGGGACAATGATGGACGACTTGAAGCAGGCTGGGACATGGCATGACCCCAGGGAGTGCTAAACATGCTCAAACTGGAAGACAAATGTGTGTCTAAACCTGTCAGGTCCAAACCAGGACTAAACCAGGACTAAACCAGGACTAAACCAGGGACTAAACCAGGACTAACCAGGACTAAACCAGGTTCAGAGAAGTGTTCTTACCGAGTGAGTACATCTCCAGCTGCTGCCGGAGCCTCACTTTCTGCAGAGAGTCGTAGAAGTTTGGCTCCGAGTTGGAGCCGGCGTTCGGAGGCAAAGTGAAGATCCGCATGATCTTCCTCTTGTTTCTACGACAAACGACAGCGTCATCACCAGAGTTCCACCAGAGGGCGATAAACACGTCAGAGCGTCACTTCATTCACACGTGACAAATGACGTCTCCACAGCTCAGACATGTAAACACTAATGTAAACACTCATGTAAACACTCAGATGTAAACACTCAGACGTAAACACTCATGTAAACACTCATGTAAACATTCATGTAAATACTCGTGTAAACACTCAGATGTAAACACTCAGACGTAAACACTCAGACGTAAACCTCAGACGTAAACACTCATGTAAACACTCATGTAAACATTCATGTAAACACTCGTGTAAACACTCAGATGTAAACACTCAGACGTAAACACTCATGTAAACACTCAGATGTAAACACTCATGTAAACACTCATGTAAACATTCATGTAAACACTCGTGTAAACACTCAGATGCTAAACACTCAGATGTAAACACTCAGATTGTAAACACTCATGTAAACACTCATGTAAACACTCAGATGTAAACACTCATGTAAACACTCATGTAAACACTCATACGTAAACACTCATACGTAAACACTCATGTAAACACTCAGATGTAAACACTCAGATGTAAACACTCAGATGTAAACACTCAGATGTAAAACACTCATGTAAACAACTCAGATGTAAACACCCATGTAAACACCCATGTAACACCCATGTAAACACTCAGATGTAACACTCATGTAAACACTCATACGTAAACACTCATACGTAAACACTCATACGTAAACACTCAGATGTAAACACTCTGATGTAAACCTCTGATGTAAACACTCATAACATCGTAAAACATCAGTACAAACACTCAGATGTAAACACTCAGATGTAAACACTCAGATGTAAACACTCAGAATGTAAACACTCAGATGTAAACCACTCAGAATGTAAACACCCATGTAAACACTCAGATGTAACACTCAGATGTAAACAACTCAGATGTAAACACTCAGATGTAAACACTCATGTAAACACTCATATCGTTAAACACTCATACGTAAAAAACACTCATACGTAAACACTCATAGTAAACACTCAGATGTAAACACTCAGATGTGAAACCACAACTCATGTTAAACACTCATGTAAAACACTCATGTAAAACACTTCATGTAAAACACTCAGTAAACACGTCAGATGTAAACACTCAATGTAAACACTCAGATGTAAACACTCATGTAAAACACCTCATGTAAACACTCAGATTTAAACACTCAGTTAAACACTCATGTAACACACTCAGATGTAAACACTCAGATGTAAACACCCATGTAAACACTCATCGTAAACACTCAGATGTAAACACTCATGTAAACACTCAGATGTAAAACACTCATGTAAAAACACTCATTGGTAAACACTCATGTAAACACTCAGATGCATGTAAACACTTCATGTAAACACTCGATGTAAACACTCAGATGTAACACACACTCATGGTAACACCATGTTAAACACTCATGTAAACACTCAATGTAACACTCAGATGTAAACACTCATGATGTAAAACACCTCATGTAAAACACTCATGTAAACACTCAATGTAAAACACTCATGTAAACCACTCATGTAAACACTCATGATAAACACTCAATGTAAACACTCATGTAAACACTCAGAGTAAACACTCATGTAACACCCATGTAAACCACTCATGTAAACACTCATGTAAACACTCAGATGTAAACACTCAGATGTAAACACTTCATGTAAACACTCATGTAAACACTCAGATGTAAACACTCAGATGTAAACACTCAAGATAACACTCAATGTAAACACTCATGTAAACACTGATGTAAACACTCAGATGTAAACACTCAGATGAAAACACTCAGATGTAAATCAACTCATGTAAAACACTCATAGTAAACACTCAGATGTAAACACTCAGATGATAAACACTCATGTAAACACTCATGTAAAACACGACTCACTATGTAAACACTCAGATGTAAACACTCAGATGTAAACACTCAGATGTAAACACTCAGATGTAAACACTCATGTAAACACTCATGTAAACACTCAGATGTAAACACTCATACGTAAACACTCAGACGTAAACACTCATGTAAACACTCATGTAAACACTCATGTAAACACTCATGTAAACACCCGGACGTAAACACTCAGACGTAAACACTCATGTAAACACTCATGTAAACACCCGGACGTAGCGGGGTCAACACTGACTTCTTGGCGTACAGCAGCAGTCCGAAGCTGACCAGGATGACCAGCAGATACACGTTCGTCGCCTCGTTCCAAGCTTCGTGCACAGAATAATCCAGAGGCTCCTGCGGCTCGTTCCCCAGCAGCGCGTGGCCGCCCATCGGACTAACGGACGGACCGGGCAGTGTAAACGCGCGTGTGTGCGGGAAACTGGCGCAATGTACCGGAATGTACCGGAATGTGTGACGGTGTCAAGAGGGGAAAGCAGAGTTCAGCTGAGGCGGCGCGTTAGCTTCGTCTGTTAGCTTCGTCTGCTAGCTTCAGAGGAGTAAACACAGACACTTCCGGTCTGCTTATGGCGCTAAATGAACTGTTCGTAGCGTGCTGCCCTCTGCTGGACACCGGGGGCACTGCCAGGCGTGAGTTATTATAATAGATCCATGGTTCGACCCAAAGAAAGGAAAATACATCCGGAGTGCGTCTTCAAAAGGGGCTTATGAGTGAACTTCTGCTACTAAACTGTCAAATATTACATTATATATATATTTTTTGACTGGTGTGTTTTATTTTATATCATGATATTCGTCTACATATAATTAAACGTACACATTTTCCAAAGTTAGCGGTGTTCCCAACATGACCTTTTACCTGAACCCTTTCCTAAATTTAACCTTTAACCTAAACTTCATATAAACTTTGAACGACCTCCGGTCCTGACACTAGTATGAATGGTTTTCTTGTTTTTACGTCACCTCAGTTGAATTTCCTGTTAGCCAATGGAGATCTCCAGATGTTTCATATTAACCCATTCATTCGTGTTTACCAGCTGTGACGCAGAGGTTTACTGTCCCGGTGGGCGGGGCTTAGGCAGAGGATCAATAGTTCTCAGACTATGATACTACGATGGAACACTACTGGACGAATGAGGGATTACACCGACATACTGTGGAAGATTACAGCCAGAGACCACACATTTCCATGGAAACAAGCAGGAGTACGAGTCAGGTTTGTGGAGAGGCAGCTGCTCGCAGTAAAAACACAGTGCGATTAAACAAGCCTAAATTACAAAAAGAAATGACTTTCATGTTTGTCTTTTTTGTCTAAAAAGTGACATACTGGGGCTTTAAAGGAGAGGATCTGATGATCTGATTTCAAAACCTTTAAGATTGAGTTTAAAATGTCTCACAAAAACTTCACAAATACAATGTTTTACCCCAATTTATTTGTGTGGATACATGATATTTACAAAGTCCATTTGAACACAATCTCGTCTCATCATTTCAATAGTAACGTGAACAAAAGGAGGATTCAGAAGACAAAACGCTGAAGAACAAAGCGGTGAACGAGAATGAAAACATTTTGGAAGTCGCTTAAATTAAACCGGGAAAAACATTCATTTTTCTAATATTTACACATTTTCTCACCAAAGTAAATCCCCAAAACATTTATTTACAAAACACAAAGCTTTAGTTTAGAATAATTAGCAGGAGGATTGAGTGAGAAGAACATGCAGCTGTTCAGTGCTCCCTCTACGCCTTCGGAGGAAAGAGATTGAAAGAAGCAGCAAACATGAAGATGACTTGAACCGTCGAAAGCCACGCCCGTTTCCTTACATTACCCACAATGCACAGCTGAAGCGCGCTGGTTTAGTGAGGTCCTTCAGCGGCTGTGTGTCAGATGCCCTTCCGTAGTGTTTGACTGAGATGAGGCGGGGCGAAGCTTTTTGGACACGCCCCCTGCTGTCTCTGAGTGGAAAAACAGTCTTAAACACGACGTGGACCTGAAGACAAACTCTCCTGAGAAACCCTGGCTCTTTTTTATATTTGGCTGAATTAAATGTTTTCGTCTGCGATTTCTCGACTCATTTTGATGCGTCTGTTTTCTGACAATGTATTTTCACAAGAGAGCTGCAGGGGGAGCTCTATGGCCAGGGCTAAAGTCACATGTTTAACCGCCGTCGCAGCTCAAACGCTACAGAACGCTTCCCTCTGACACACCGCGGCCTGGCGGGGCATCTGGGCGTGTCGCGGGCCTAGCGGGAGCACTGATCGGTTCACGTTGGTCACATGAGTATGTCGAGGTCGTCTGCGCGGTCGTCCTCCTCGGTTACCCGTAGCGACAGCACCTCCTCGTTCAGGAAGAGGCCGCTGAGCCGCTCTTTCCTGGCCTGACGCTGCTCCTTCAGCTGACGCTTCCTCAGAGCTTTCTGCTGCAGCTTCCTCTGCTTCGAGCGCTTCTGTGGGAGGGCATCCGGGTTACAAATACAACCGGCTCAGAGAGACTGTACACTGACGGGAAATACAAGCAGCACGCGGGAAATCCAAGTGTTCATACAACATATATTTTAGAAACTTAAGTTAAATGTATTTACAGAATGGATTGTTTCTAAGATGTTTTAGTATTTCACTAACATCAGAAACATGTATTTAAAGCGGCTCTGACCTCAGAGTCTCTGTTTAGAGCGTCTCTGACCCTGGAGTCTCTGTTTAGAGCGTCTCTGACCCTGGAGTCTCTGTTTAGAGCGTCTCTGACCCTGGAGTCTCTGTTTAGAGCTTCTCTGACCCTGGAGTCTCTGTTTAGAGCTTCTCTGACCCTGGAGTCTCTGTTTAGAGCGTCTCTGACCCTGGAGTCTCTGTTTAGAGCGTCTCTGACCCTGGAGTCTCTGTTTAGAGCGTCTCTGACCCTGTCTCGTGACCCTGGAGTCTCGTTTAGAGCGTCTACTGACCCTGGAGTCTCTGTTTAGAGCGTCTCTGACCCTGGAGTCTCTGTTTAGAGCGTCTCTGACCTCTAGGAGTCTCTGTTTAGAGCGTCTCTGACCCTGGAGTCTCTGTTTAGAGCGTCTCTGACCCTAGACTCTCTGTTTAGAGCGTCTCTGACCCCTAGGAGCTCTGTTTAGAGCGTCTCTGACCCGATGTCTCTGTTTAGAGCGTCCTGCCCTGGAGTCTCTGTTTAGAGCGTCTCTGACCTGGAGTCTGTTTAGGCGCTTCTGCCCTGGAGTCTCTTTTAGAGTTCGTCTCTTGACCTAGAGTCTCTGTTTAGAGCGTCTCTGACCCTAGAGTCTCTGTTTGAGCGTCTCTGACCCTAGAGTCTCTGTTTAGAGCGTCTCTGACCCTGGAGTCTCTGTTTTAAGAGCGGGCTCTGACCCTAGAGTCTCCGTTTAGAAGCGTCTCTGACCCTAGAGTCTCTGTTTAGAGCGTCTCTGACCCTAGAGTCTCTGTTTAGAGCGTCTCTGGACCCTAAGTCTCTGTTTAGAGCGTCTTCTGACCCTAGGTCTCTGTTTAGAGCAGAGTCTTCTGATCCTGCAGAGTCTCTGACTTGACTGAGCTCTGCGTGCTGCACTCGACAGGTTTCCATGCTGTGGGGCGCGGCTGATGTTGGTCACCACTGCTGCTGCGTGCAGGCCGACGCTGGCCTCCTGAACACACACACTCTGAGTGCTGCAGAACACCACTGTGCCTGAGGCTGGCCCCGACACAACTTGTACATCACCTGAAGGGCACACTCAACTGTTACAAGTCCCTACAGGACACACTCAACTTGTACAGTCACCTACAGGACACACTCAACTTGTACAGTCAACCTAAAAGGACTCACACTCAACGTTTACAGTCACCTAAGGACAAACTCAACTTTACGCCCTAAAGACATCAACGTTTACAGTCACCTAAAGGACAACTCAACTTGTACAGTCACCTAAAGGCACACTCATTTTACAGTCACCTACAGGGCACACTCAACTTTACAGTCACCTTACAGGGCACACTCACTTTATACGCATTTTCCTATACAGGCACACTCAACTTTACAGTCACCTACAGGGACACTCACGTTTACAGTCACCTACAGGGCACACTCAACTTTTACCAGTCACCTACAGGGCACTCAAAGTTTTACAGTCACCTACAGGGCACACTCAACTTTACAGTCACCTACAGGGCACATCATTTACAGTCACGACAGGCAACTCAACTTTTACAGTCACTACAGGGCACACTCAACTTTACGCACTCGGACCGTACAGCCCACTAGCACTCAACGTTTACAGTCACCTACAGGGCAAGCATGGCACACTCAACGTTTACAGTACCTAAAGGACAAACTCATTTACAGTCACTAAAGGACAAACTCAACGTTCACAGTCACCTAAAGGACAAACTCAACGTTCACAGTCACCTAAAGGAAAACTCAACGTTCAGTCACCTAAAGGAAAACTCAGTACATCACTAAGGACAAACTCAACGTTCACAGTCACCTAAAGGACAACTCAACGTTTCACAATCACCTAAAGGACAAACTCAACTTTTACAGTCACCTAAAGGACACACTCAACTTTTATAGTCACCTAAAGACAAACTCAACTTTTACAGTCACCTAAAGGACACACTCAACTTTTACAGTCACCTAAAGGACACACTCAACTTTTACAGTCACCTAAAGGACAAACTCAACGTTCACAGTCACCTAAAGGACAAACTCAACGTTCACAGTCACCTAAAGGACGAACAACGTTTACAGTCACCTAAAGACGAACTCAACTTTTACAGTCACCTAAAGGACACACTCAACTTTTACAATCACCTAAAGGACGAACTCAACTTTTACAGTCACCTAAAGACGAACTCAACTTTTACAGTCACCTAAAGACGAACTCAACGTTTACAGTCACCTACAGGACACACTCAACGTTTACAGTCACCTACAGGACACACTCAACTTTTACAGTCACCTAAAGGACACACTCAACTTTTACAGTCACCTAAAGACGAACTCAACTTTTACAGTCACCTAAGGACAAACTGGCAGAGCTGATGGTGCTGGCGTTGCAGCTCGTGTGTGTACATGTGTGTATACGTGTTGTGTGGTGTGTGTAATATATCTGTATGCATGTGTGCATTGCCGTACCTGTGACCGAGTTGGACGCTGTAGACCCTGCAGATGAACTGGCAGAGCTGATGATGCTGGCGTTGCTGGCGTTGCTGCTCCCCGCCCCGGTGCTGTGGGAGCTGTGGCTGCTCCTCTTCCAGCCGTCTCTGGTGCTGCTCGCTCGCTGCCGAGGGCCGTGCTCGCGGATGTAACTGCGCACCTGCACGCCAACATTCAAGCTCTCACGTCCCTTCATAACCACGCTGACTCTACGACGGGCCACTCTTGGACCAATGAGGCCGAATCCTAAACTCGTTTCTTTGTACGATTGTAAATGTGGTGGTTTGTTATGGATCTGAAAGAGCTGATTGGATGTTGCCTCTGTTGTTCTGTCACTTTGGATCAACACTTACGACACGTTTACCTGGGCAGAGGGGGGTAATAATCATGTTTTCTGTTTGGATGGCTCGTTCCACGCTCCACACTGGGATCACACGAGGGTTTTGGAGGGGAATGGATCATATTATATCCAGAGACACTGTGAAGGCCCCGAACCTTTACTTTGTGCAACTGTTGAACACGATGAACCGAGGCTGCGGCTTGTCGTGACTCTGCTGTCTGTGTGCATTTATTAGCTCAGAAAAGGACTAATGTTTTGCATTATTATTTGATTGTCCTCAGCCTTTAAACATGCTCTAAAGTACCATATTTTCTGTACTATAAAGCGCACTGAAAAGCCTTTAATTTTCCCAAAAACAGCAGTGCGCCCTTTATATAGAAGCACTCTTTTGACGTGTTATTAACGTTTGTTTTAGCGTTTTACCAGACACGTTGTATTGTACGTGTTGCCACTGACCAAGGTCGGGAGTTATTGTGAATACGCTCGTGAACGTTTGAACAACGTTGAGCTGAATGAGTCGAACGCGTTTAATAAAGTTTAACTGGCTGACCTGCTAACTGCACCTTATAGTCCGGTGCGCTCAATATATGAAACATGATCGGAAATAAGAGCGTCGCGGGAGTGTGTGTGGAAAAAAAAAAAAAGAGTATATTTGTATATTTATAAACATCTGTGTCTGCCGTTTCCCACGGCACTGACCCATTTTCTGCTCCATCTACTGGCTGCAGAGGGAATTACACGCAGTTTAAAGCTCACAGTCGTCCTGATGGTGATGAGACAGAACGAGTCTGGAGATGATTTGTGGAGGTGAAAACAGCAGAAGATTCTCAAGAGTGATGTCGCAGGTAGAATATGACATCACACATCGGGGAGATTCAGAACGGAGTGTTTCTGAGGCTCGGAGGGGAGAGGACTTTCATCAAACTGTGAAGCTAAATGCGCTCCAGCGGAGTTTGTGACGAGGAACAGTGTGAGAACAGGGTTAAAAGAGAGAGGAAGGACATTCAGCAGAATGTGTGTCTTCTAAAGCCAAGGCAATGAAAACGATATATTTTTGTCCCCAGCTCTTAATACTAATACTAACACTAATAATAGATCACCCACGTTACTGACTGGTCTCACCTGCTTGAGCTTGTCGTCGGTCAGACAGTTCAGCTCGATGATAAACTCGCTGTCGGTGGGCGAGATCTGGGCGCTGGGGTCGATGATCTTGATGATGTCGAGCTGTTCCCTCAGACCCATCTCTGTGCTCACTTTACGACTCAGGTACTCGATGTACTCCACCTGAAACGCAACAAGCCCACGTTCTAACCGTCTTGAGGATAGCAACCGCCAAGTGTGTCACGTGATCAAGGTCTGGACGAGGAAGAGGAGGACACTGGATCAGAGTTTGGAGATGAGAACCTTATAACGGCTCTTTTCGTGTGCCGGTTGGATCTAAATTTAACCATGATTATATATTTTTTATGGTCGATTAGTCACAATGAGTGGATTCCTGGAGGCAGCTTTAACGAACAGTGACATTTCTTTTGGTCTACGACGTGTGGGAGGGCATCTGACCTGCTCGTCGTTGGTCATGGCGCTCCACGGCAGCTCGTCCAGGTTACGGTGGGCCTGAGATTTGGGTTTGCGCTTGGAGAAGAGACACGGCGAACTGGGCACGCTCGGGATGATGTCGGAAAGAACGTCACTGCCACTCGCGATGTCACTGCCCGGGAGCTGGAGGAGAACACGCAAATACAGCTCAGGTCAGGAGGAGAACACGCAAATACAGCTCAGGTCAGGAGGAGAACACGCAAATACAGCTCAGGTCAGGAGGAGAACACGCAAATACAGCTGTCAGAGGACAAACACTGCAAAAATACAGCTCAGGTCAGGAGGAGAACATGCAAATACAGCTCAGGTCAGGAGGAGAACATGCAAATACAGCTCAGGTCAGGAGGAGAACATGCAAATACAGCTCAGGTCAGGAGGAGAACACGCAAATACAGCTCAGGTCAGGAGGAGAACATGCAAATACAGCTCAGGTCAGGAGAAGCAGGTGGTTTCGTTTGAGTTTGGGCTGAAGTTCAGGTTCTCGCTCCGATCGTCTCGTCTCGTTTATGTTCATGAAAAGAATCTTGAAAGTCATTTATCTGTTTTAAATGGGACTAAATGAAATGATGTCTCCAGAAGAGGAGAAGAAGAGTTCTGACCCACATCACAAGCAGCGTCAGGACCTTTGGAGATGTCTTCATAAATGCAGAAGGATGAGAACGAAACACATTCTTACACTTTAGTTTTAACCAAATAAAGTCTACGAAAATCTGAAATGGTTTTTCTTTTTGTGTTTCGTCCAGACAAACGCAACCAACACCATGACGACCGGATCTGAGGCAGAAGAACCTGAACGGTCTGAAGCACAGCGCTAAAGGAGAGGAAAGTACTATAGTACATGTACATGGAGTACTATAGTACATGTAGTACTATAGTACATGGAGTACCATAGTACATGGAGTACTATAGTACATGTACATGGAGTAACATAGTACATGTAGTACTATAGAGTACCATAGTACATGTAGTACTATAGTATTATAGAGTACTATAGTACACGTACATACAGAGTACCCGGGTGCAGTACCTGCCACTCAAACTCGCTGTCGGACCAGTCCCAGTAGGTGGAGATGGAGGAGGACACGTCGCTGCAGACGCTTCCTTCAGGAAACAGGTCCAGAGACGCCAGCTCCTGATCGTCCAGAAGAGAGAAGCAGTCCTCCTGGTCGCCCACGGAAACCGAGGAAAACAACTCCTCACTGCACTCGGACGAGGCCACGCTGGTGCCACACGACGTCAGGTTCCACCTACGGCACCAGAACCTTTAGTTCAGAGAGATACAGGCTTCTAGAGAACCTACAGCACCAGAACCTTTGGTTCAGAGAGATGAAATATATAAAATAGTCCTTTTCTTTTTCTTACATTATGATTCAATAAAGTTTCTGTTTTTGGTGTAAAAAGTCTTTTTGAGTCGGTTTCATCCAGACAAACACTTCAAAACAACTTCAAACATTCACATCAGAACGGCCACACAACCTGGACCAAACCAGGCCTAAACCAGGCCTAAACCAGGCCTAAACCAGGACCTAACCAGGACCTAACCTGGACCAAACCAGGCCTAAACCTGGACCAAACCAGGCCTAAACCAGGACCTAACCAGGACCTAACCTGGACCTAACCTGGATTAAACCTGGATTAAACCTGGATTAAACCTGGACCAAACCAGGCCTAAACCTGGATTAAACCAGGACTAAACCAGGACCCAACCTGGCCACACAACCTGGACCAAACCAGGCCTAAACCTGGACCAAACCAGGCCTAAACCAGGACCTAACCAGGACCTAACCTGGACCTAACCTGGATTAAACCTGGATCAAACCAGGCCTAAACCAGGACTAAACCAGGACTAAACCTGGACTAGATTAGAACTAAACCTGGACTAGATCAAGTCCAAATCAAGACTAAAATGGGCTCAATTTTGGACCAAACTAACGTCACATGTGAATAATGAAATAATCTACGTTTTCCTTCAGAACCAGCACGTGTGTGTCAGAAGGAGGAGCTTGGTGTCATTCCACCCTTTTGCGACGTGTGGCGGGGCATCTGGCTCACCGGTTGTGCAGCCGGTGCAGCGGGTCGGTGCGGTGGCAGGACGACAGCTGGCAGCCGAAGTCGCTCCCGTCCAGAGTCCCCACATCGCTGAGGTTCGTCCTCTGGGACAGCAGCGGGAACGGGTCCTCGGGGGCCAGGAACTTCTCATACAGCGAGTCCGACATCATGGCAGCGCCGGCGACGCACGAACCAGCGGCGACGACGCACAAAGCAGGGCCAACGACACGCCAACCTGCGCCGACGACACACAACCATAGACGTGAGGAATGAGCAGAACTAACCACTTTAGTATTAGACTGTATAATGAGACTTCAACCATTTACAGTCCTCAGAGTGCAAAGAAAAGGAAAACACAAACAAAATCAAGCCCAAAACTGTTGTTACATCTTTATTTTTTGAACAATAAGTCGATTCTTTATCTGATCAAACTGAGAGTCAATTCTTTTAAACGCAGAGTTCCACAGCTAAAACCAGACTGGACTTTAGTTCATTCAATCGACGAGAGCTGCAGCGATGAATCAACAAACGCAGTGACATTATTACATCCAAATGTCAAAAAAGAATAACTATTTCAGATTTTCGTCACACTTTATTCAGAAATATTCTCTCTAGAAGCTTCAGTCACAGATCTACACCTTTATTTGGTTAAAAATATGTTTGAAAAGTCTCATTTCTGTTGTTAGTTGCAGCTCTTGTCTTTATCATTAATATTAGTCCATCTTTAATATATTCTCGGACTGAACTGCCCTTTTGTGCACTGAAAATGGATATTACAGTAGTTATTTTGACATATGCTCAATATCCTAATGTTTTAAATCGTCGCTAACGCAAACTATTACGAAAAGGAGTCAGAAAGTCTAGTGTAATCTCCAAAACAAGAGCAGAAAGTGATATTTCTGCTCTTTTCTGGTTAATTTTATGCTCCATTTAAGTTTCCCTCAACACATTTACGATCATTTTGATGCTTTTTCTGAACATTATTATCAAGATAAAGCAATAAAAATAGAGATAATCATGTCTATAAGCAGATATTCGTAGTAACAGAGCTGTAACATCAAAATAACACAATCTAATCCCTAATGGAGAAACTACAACATGGAGTTCAAAAATGAACCAGAACATTTTGCTGTGATTTATTTGATGACGTTAAAATAAAGACCCGTTTCTAACTCGTCGTTTACGTCATTCAGTGGCAGAGCAGTCGAGTGTAAAAGGTGACAGAAAAGCACGACATTTGAGGTGTTTGTGTGTTAAAAAAGTGCACGTTGTAAATGGCGTGAGAACAGAAGCTAACGCCGAGCTAACGCTGAGCTAGCGCCGTTAGCTGTTGACGTCGACGTAATGTTCGCCGCGACAAAAACACGGCCTCGCGCCACGTTTCCCGCGGCGAAATCACGCCGAACGCCGCGCGGACACGCTGAACTTCTGCCCGAAACGGCGGCTCGCACGCGGGGACTGACCTGCGGCGCGTTAAAACGGGGTCTTTGTCGCCATTCCCACTCGTAAATCCGATCTTTTTTCTCCACTTTGGATCCGCAGGAAGCAGACGTCTGTCACGCTCCGCGCTGATTGGCTCACGGCGCGTTCAGCAACAGATGACGTACGGATTACGTAAGAAGTGAATCCTCGAATGGCATTAAAATACATAAAGATCAATATAAATATGCAATGAATACGAAGAGACGGCAAAGAAAGAAAGAAAGAAGGCATAAATTAAGATCATGGATGCTGATTAATATACATAAAACTATAATCCAACAGACGTTAACAATAATATAAATATACAATAAATACGAAATAATAAGAATACATGATGGACAAAATTAGTGGACATGACAATTGTAGGACTTGACGGTAGAAAGCTATTTAGGGAAATGTCTTGCATAGTTGATTATCAAATAAATTTCCAAAATGTAATTAACAAAAGACTTTGGAGGTGACATTTTATTGTTTTGTTTGTGGCATAAAAAATTTAAACTGATGTACAAATAGTATAAGAAGGATTAAAAAGAAATTAAACACATTTTCCGGACGGATATTGTTCTGAAATGTGATTGGTTAAACGCGCTCCGTCACATGACAAACACGGAAGTCATCGAAAGCTACTGTTTAGCCTCAAATATCTCTTGCTTTTGGTGCGTTTCTTCTTTTTTTTGGCATGATTTTTCCTCCATGAATCGGGGTTATTTCGCGGCTCAACATGTCTACGAGTCACACGAAAGAGCAGAGTTTTCTCGGGGCCAAAATTCCTCCTGAAATCGAGTCGATGTCCAAGAATCTGAAGGATCTGGACCAGGACACGTTCAGAAAGTTGTTGAAAGGTAAACACGGCGTTTATATCTGCAGCTTTGACCCAATTACAGAGTTTTGATCCTCGTTACATTGACAAACTGATTTTTTTTATTTTTTACGTAAAATGCAACAAAAACATTTGCTTTTTGGTTTGTATGACTGAGGCTTTTCACGTGTTTCTTGTGCAATTTAACAGTTTTATTTTTTTTACCTTAGTTAGTCCTGCTTTAGTCTCTTTTTAGTCTTAGTTTAAATCATTTTTTGTGCCTGATATTGACCTGATTCTGTCCTAGATTAGACCTGGTTCAGTTCTAATTTATCTTGATTTTGGGCTCTGCAGTTTAATTGATTTTTAGAATATATATATTTACAGAAGTTTACTGAACTTTAAACACGTTTGTCGAGGCTTAACTTCAGCGTTAAAACGTTCACACAGAATAAAACCTGGTGAAGACTTTGCAGGTTTACTTCTCACCGATTCTAACCGTGTTGTTTGTGCTTAGCGGTGGTGGCGGCGCTGGAGGGCAAAGACAGCAGAGACTCGCTCAGATCCGTGTCGGAAAACTGTGCCGTTCCTCCAGAAAAACTCAGCCACGTCGTTGCAGGAATGTACCGAGTTTTGTCTGAGGCCGTACGGATCCCCACGACGACGCTCAAGCAGGAGGTGAGGACCGGAGCGAGGACTGGGACTGAGGCGAGGACCGGGACTGAGGCGAGGACCGGGACTGAGGCGAGGACCGGGACTGAGGCGAGGACCGAGGACTGATTGGACTAAGACTGGAGCACGGTTTGAGCCCGGTTTGAGCCCTGATGTAGACTTGGTTTTGTCTGGTTCTAGTCTCAGTTTAGTTTTGGTTTCGTCGTAAATTAGAAAACATTTTGACGCAGTGATTGTGAAAGTGTTAGCGCGGACTAAGCGCGGACTAAGCGCGGACTAAGCGCGGACTAAGCGCGGACTAAGCGCGGACTAAGCGCGGACTAAGCGCGGACTAAGCGCGGACTAAGCGCGGACTAAGCGCGGACTAAGCGCGGACTAACGCGGATATGAACACTTGTTCTTTTCCGTTTCAGGCTTTTAAAGACGACCTGCGTGATTTGAAGTAAGTTCTGTTTCATTCCTACAGACCACCAGAGGCGATACAGCGCGCCGTCAGGGTCATACTTTCATTGCGTAAGCACACGTTTCTAAGAGAGACACTCACTAGAACCATGTTTGTTATGTTGTCAGAGTTCCCGAGGACTTCATCTCTGATTTCTCCAGCGTGGTCTTTTGAACCCGGTGAGTCGCTGTTTGTGTTCCAGTGCTTTTTACGGACCCTTTAAAGCGCCACCAGAATGTTCCACACTGGGGGCAAAACCACCAGAACACACTTTCCATTTATTTACCCGACATCAAGTCTTCAGAACAATAAAAATAAGCAACAATTTAGATTTTCCATGGTCAAAACGTCTGCAAACGTTCTTTTCTGTTTCACGGAGGGCGGGAAACACCGTGTCTGAGCTCCACAGTGCGGTTTGTGGTGAAATATGTGGAACAACAACTTTGGTCCAGTTTAAGAAAAATATCTGGATTTTTCCTTCCTCAAAATGAGTCCGTGTGTTCATGTGTTCATTGTGTTCATGTGTGTTCATGTGTGTTCATGTGTGTTGTTTGTGTGTTTGTTGTGTGTTCCTGTGTGTTTCCTGTGTGTTCCTGTGTGTTCAAGTGTGTTCATGTGTGTTCATGTGTGTTCATGTGTGTTGTTGTGTTTGTTGTGTGTTCATGTGTGTTCATGTGTGTTCATGTGTGTTCATGTGTGTTGTTGTGTGTTGTTGTGTGTTCATGTGTGTTCATGTGTTCATGTGTGTTCATGTGTGTTCATGTGTGTTCATGTGTGTTCCTGTGTGTTCCTGTTGTTCAAGTGTGTTCAAGTGTGTTCAGTGTGTTCAGTGTGTTCGCTGTGTGTTCGTGTGTGTTCGTGTGTGTTCGTGTGTGTTCGTGTGTGTTCGTGTGTTCCTGTGTGTTCCTGTGTGTTCCTGTGTGTTCCTGTGTGTCCTGTGTGTCATGTGTGTTGTTGTGTGTTCAGTGTGTTGTTGTGTGTTCATGTGTTGTTGTGTGTTGTTGTGTGTTCCTGTGTGTTGTTGTGTGTTCCTGTGTGTTCCTGTGTGTGTTGTGTGTTGTTGTGGTTGTGTGTGTTCCGTGTGTTCCTGTGTGTTGTTGTGTGTGTTGTGTGTTGTTTGTGTTCCTGTGTGTTCCTGTGTGTTCATGTGTGTTCTGTGTGTTCATGTGTTGTTGTGTGTTCATGTGTGTTGTTGTGTGTTCCTGTGTGTGTGCGTGTTATGTGTTCTCATGTGTGTGTGTGTGTGTTGCAGCCGCGCGGCCCTGGCGTGTGCGTCTGCTCAGTGTGACCCTCACCTGCTCAGGCTGGAGCTGCTGCGTTGGAGAGTGGACGTGACCATCTCCACAGGGTTCGTCTCCTTCACTTCACACAGATGTAAAACATACAAATATAGACACATGACATGTTGTATGTTATTCTATTATTCACCATTAGTGATAAAGTCATAAAAAACTACAATATATTCAGGTGTGTTCTGAGTGAACATCGCTTTTTTCTTTTTTCTTTTTATGATTTTTGGTCTCATTTTTGTTCTGTTTTGTCTCGTCTGCAAAGATGTTGAGACGTGTTATGGTCGTTGCCTGCAGTAGTGTGTGTTTGCTTTGTCGCATGCGCAGACTGTGTTGTGTCTGCGAGACTGTTGTTGTCTGCGCAGACGTGTGTTGTGTCTTGCGCAGACGTGTGTTCGCGAGACTGTGTTGGCGACGTGTGTTGTGTCTGCGCAGACGTGTGTTGTGTCTGCGCAGACGTGTGTTGAGCGGCGTGTGTTGAGCGACGTGTGTTGTGCTGCGCGGACGTGTGTTGTGCGCGACGTGTGTTGAGCGGACGTGTGTTGTGTCTGCGCGGAGCGTGTGTTGTGTCTGCGCGGACGTGTGTTGTGTCTGAGCGGACGTGTGTTGTGTCTGCGCGGACGTGTGTGTTCTGAGCGGACGTGTGTTGTGTCTGAGCGGACGTGTGGTCTGACGAGTGTGTTGTGTCTGAGCGGACGTGTGTTGTGTCTGAGCGGACGTGTGTTGTGTCTGAGCGGACGTGTGTTGTGTCTGAGCGGACGTTGTTGTGTCTGAGCGCCGTGTGTTGGTGTCGAGCGGACGTGTTGTTGTGTCTGAGCGGACGTGTGTTGTGTCTGCGCGGACGTGTGTTGTGTCTGCGCGGACGTGGTGTTTGGTTGTCTGCCGGACGGTGTGGTTGAGCGGACGTGTGTTGTGTCTGAGCGGACGTGTGTTGAGCGGACGTTGTGTTGAGCGGACGTTTGTGTCTGAGCGTGTTGTGAGCGCGGAGTGTTGAGGACGTGTGTTGAAGCGACGTGTGTGTCTGAGCGGACGTCTGTTGACGACGTGTGTTGTGTCTGAGCGGACCGTGTGTTGTGTCTGAGCGGACGTGTGTTGAGCGGACGTGTGTTGAGCGGACGTTGTTGTGTTGCGCGGACGTGTGTTGAGCGGACGTGTGTTGAGCGGACGTGTGTTGTGTCTGAGCGGACGTGTGTTGAGCGGACGTGTGTTGAGCGGACGTGTGTTGTTCTGAGCGGAACGTGTGTTGTGTCTGAGCGGACGTTGTGTGAGCGGACGTGTGTTGAGCGCGGTACGTGTGTGTGTCTGAGCGGACGTCTGTTGAGCGGACGTGTGTTGTGTCGAGCGGACGTGTGTTGTGTCCGACGCGGAACGTGTGTTGAGCGACGTGTGTTGAGCGACGTGTGTTGTGTCTGGCGGACGTGTGTGAGCGGACTGTGTGTTGAGCGGAACGTGGTGTTTGTGTCTGAGCGGACGTGTGTTGGCGAGGTGTTGTTGTCTGAGCGGACGTTGTGTTGACGCGTGTGTAGCACTGTGTTTGTCTGAGCGACGTGTGTTGAGCGGACGTGTGTTGAGCGGACGTGTTTGGCTGTGTGTGCTGAGCGGACGTGTGTTGAGCGGACGTGTGTTGAGCAGACGTGTGTTGTGTCTGGCGCAGGTACGTTGTCCCGAGCGCTGCAGCCGTCGGTGCTGATGCAGCTGAAGCTGTCAGACGGATCCTACAAACAGTTTGGAGGTGAATCTGACGCTGGAGATTCAGGCTCGATATCGAGGTGGTTTTTGTGTGTTTAATTTAGTTTGACAATTTAAAACACAGAACAAGACACAAGTAGCACGTAGCATCTAAAAACACATCTCTAATGTTTACTTCAGATGTATCCACCGACGGTTTCCATGGAAGGAGTTCTGAGGCCCAAGTACATAGTTCTGAAATCGTGTCTCAAATGTTTTTGTTTGTGCAGGTCGCGTTTAACAAAGACAATTTGGCCTACAATATAAGGATTAGTTTTGCTGCAATGTCCCACCTTAATCCTGTGAGTGACGTAATGTCCAGGAGGTGCGCTCTTCCCCCGCATACATAAAGCTCGGGAGCGGTGGGACAGCGCCCCCTAAAGACACTCTACAAACGGGTGTCATTTTCAGCTCAAAATAACTTCAGACTAAAATGTTTAAGGGAACGAGAGACTTCAAGAGTCCAGGACTGAACCGGGACTCAAAGCAGCAGGTTAAAGCCAGGTCTAAAGCAGGTCTAAAGCAGGTCTAAAGCAGGTCTAAAGCAGGTCTAAAGCAGGTCTAAAGCAGGTCTAAAGCAGGTCTAAAGCAGGTCTAAAGCAGGTCTAAAGCAGGTCTAAACCATGGTCCTGTTCTTTGTCTTTCAGGTTCCTGTGTCTAAGTTCCAGGAGCTGAGGTACAACGTGGCTCTGATTCTCAAAGAAATGAACGATTTGGAAAAAAGAAACATCCTCAAAATCCAGGACTGAGACCAAACCTCTGGACTTTTCATGAAACATTATATTAAACTGTGTGTGTGAATGTAAGTCTGCCCATTGTGTGTTTGTTTTTCAAATCCATACGTCTGTTTTAAGGACATTTTCTACCTTTTCATTTCATCCAAACGAGCTAAACGAACATGCTGTGAATGAATGCAAATCTAATGTATATCCTGGGGTTTAGGCCTTGCACTAGATTCAAGAGAGTCAAACGTGCCTTAAACAGCTGTCAGACCAGAACTAAACCAACCCAGACCAACCCAGACCAACCCAGACCAACCCAGACCAACCCAGACCAACGGGGCTAAAGAGGGTCAAAAAAAGACTAAACTAGGACCAAACAAGTAGATTATATGGATCTAAACCAGGACTATAGTAAAACAAACCAGGACTAAACTAGGACTAACCCAGTGCAAAACCAGGACCTAAAAGGACTGAAATGTATTTTAAGTTTTACTATTTGACTTAACAAATATTTATAGTATTATTATTGTAATATTAATAATATGGTGACTGAGAATATTAATGAAATAAAGTGTTCTCACATTTTGAATAATGTTACTGTCTTTAAATGTCTTGACATTAGAGGTTTGTAATCATTATAAAAGTATGACAAACGAAGGAATGACGTCACACGGTTTGACCCGTGTCTGGGTCTATTACGACCTGAACCAGACTCTAACCGGGCCACAGACTTCGGTCGGACCAGATCTCTGCCCCACATTAGGACTCGTCTCTGTGGGTTTACGTAACCGTCTCCTGCCCCGGCCCCGGATCCCCCTGGACCTGATCCTGGTCTGGACCCTGGACCGGATTGAGTTCACAGACCAGACCGTGCGACCTACATTAGCCGGCTGTTAGCATGGATCTATTATAATGGCCGTTAGCCGTTAGCCGTTAGCCGTTAGCCGTTAGCCTCCCGCGCTATCTGAAGCTAACGCTAATCTCGTCTCGCAGTTACGTTCCCATGTCATATTTGAATGGATCCATGGTTGTAAATAAAAGATGATTTTGAGCAGGAAGCTCATTTCCGCCAGTGAATTCAAAATAAAAGCACCACAGGAAGTCATATTTTAGATTACTTTTAAACTTGACATAATGACTTAAGAGTTAAACCCAAAAACGTATATCCATATTCCATACATAACTATGTACACATATTTACTCGCACACACACATTTTAACTACACGATTCAGTCTATACATTCTATATCTAATGTGTACAAACCCTATATTTTCATGGTAAAACACATATAGAATATTGGGACATAGCAACAGACTATAAAACAAAAATAATAATACATAGGTTACATTTGTCTCCGGGGGCCGGTAGTAGATGCCCCCCCTCGGCCCGTTGGTTGGTCTAAATTGTTTTGTCTTTTAAAGTTTCATCCCACAGAAGTATGGTTGTAGTATTAGTGTCTCCTGAACCTGTGATCGATTATTCCAGGGGCCGATTCTAGCTCCAGAGGCTCCGGGCACAGCTCACAGGAGGAGGCATGACTTCAGGGCCTCGCGTGGTATGGGTGGATCCCTCACTATCATACAGGGGGAGGGGCCTGGACACAACCCCCTCTGCTGTTCAAAAGTAGAATTCATTATTAGAAATATTATTGTTGTATATCATAGTATTTGTATGTGTAGTTTGAGTTGAGCTGAAATGGCCCAGGGTCATGTGACATCTTCAGAGTTGTTTTGGTTTAATAATGTAATAAACATATGATTTTGACCAAAATCAGCCCAAATCTGTGCCAAATCACTGCATTTTCTGTTATTCTCAAATGAGTTCCATCGTAAATGTATTTGTAGAACACAGTTTGTACAAAAGGCAATTCAAAATACTTTACAGACATGAAAGTACTTTCAAATCTCAATAGAAATGCAGTAGAATGACGATGCAATAATGACAAAATATATCCATCATTCATTCTTTTAAAATGAATTCAAAACAGAAAATACATTTCTCAAACAAAGGTGAGTTTTCTTGTGATAGTTTTACTTGAATTGGCCGTTGTTTCTGAAGTACTTCCTCCTGCGTTCGGCTCTGGCGATGGAAAAGTTCCAGATGAATGCTTTAGAATGTAACGTTATGTCACAGTTACTTAAGCTCTTTACACAAACACAGTGATTCATCTGAGCGTTTCATAAGAAGCACATTCTGGACCAGGTCTGGACCAGGTCTGAACCAGGACTAGACCAGGTCTGGACCAGGTCTGGACCAGGTCTGAACCAGGACTAGACCAGGTCTGGACCAGGTCTGGACCAGGTCTGAACCAGGACTAGACCAGGACTGAAACAGGACTAAACCAGGACTAAACCAGGACTGAACCAGGACTAAACCAGGACTAAACCAGGACTGAACCAGGACTAGACCAGGTCAGGACTGAACCAGGACTAAACCAGGACTAAACCAGGACTAACCAGGACTAGACCAGGTCTGAACCAGGACTAAACCAGGACTAGACCAGGACTAGACCAGGTCTGAACCAGGACTAAACCAGGACTAAACCAGGACTAGACCAGGACTAGACCAGGTCTGAACCAGGACTAAACCAGGACTAGACCAGGACTAGACCAGGTCTGAACCAGGACTAAACCAGGACTAAACCAGGACTAGACCTGTCTGAACTCAGGACTAAGACAGGGCTAGACCAGGTCTGGACCAGGACTAGACCAGAGGTCTGACCAGGACTAGACCAGGACTGAAGACCAGGTCTGAACCAGGACTAAGGACTAGACAGGATCCAGGACTAGACCAGGACTGAACCAGGTCTGAACGCAGGACTAGACCAGGACTAGACCAGGTCTGACAGTCTGAACCAGGTCTGACCAGGACTCCGACCAGGACTAGACCAGGACTAGACGACACCAGGACTAGACCAGGACTTAAGACCAGGATAGACCGAAACCAGGACTAGACCAGGATACTAGGACAGTCCAGTTTGAACCAGGACTAGAACCAGGACTAGACAGGACAAGATCCAAGTGAAACCAGGACTAAACCAGGACTAGACCAGATCTGAACCAGGACTGACCAGGTCTACCAGGACTACACCAGGACAGACCAGATTCTGAACCAGGACTAGACCAGGTCTAAACCCAGGACTAGACATCGAACCGGACTAGAAGATAAACCAGGGTCTGACCAGGACTAACCGACAACGACTAAAGGACTAGACCAGGACTCTAACCAGATAGACCAGGTTCTGACCAGGACAGACCAGACTACCAGTGAAACCAGGATACCGGATAGACCACTGACGTACCATCTGACAGGCCTAGACAGCTAAGGAACCAGGACTAAACCAGGACTAGACAGATCTGAACCACGACAGACGGTCTGATCAGGATAGACAGGCTAGACCAGGACTAACCAGGACTGCCAGACAATCTGAACCAGGCACTTACACCAGGACGTAGACAGATCTGAACCAGGACTAAACCAGGGACTAAACCAGACTGAAACATGACAATCCAGGACTAAACAGGACTAGACCAGGACTAGACCAGATCTGAATCCAGGACTAAACCAGACTAGACCAGGACAGGGAAACACAGATCTGACACAGGACTAAACGCAGGACTAGACCAAGGACTAGACCAAGTCTGAACCAAGGACTACACCAGGACTAGACCAGATCTGAAACAGATAGACCAGACTAGACCAGCACAGACCAGGCTTGAACCAGGACTAGACCAGTCTGAACCAAGGTCTGAACCCAGGACTAAACCAGGACTAACCAGGATTAGACCAGGAACTAGACCAGGTCTACACGGGTCTAAACCAGGTCTAAAACCAGGTCTAAAACCAGTTTCTAAACCAGTGAAATACCAGGTCTTCAACCAGTCTTAAACCGCGTCTGAAAACCGGGCTCTAAAGCAAGAGTCTAACGGTTCTAAACCGGGTCTAACCGGGGTCTAAACCGGTCTAAACCAGGTCTAAACCAGTCTAAACCAGGTCAGGTCTAAACCGGTCTAACCGGGTCTAAACCGGGTCTAAAGGTCTAAACGGGTCTAAACCGGTCTAAACCGGGTCTAACCGGGTCTAAACAAGTTCTAAACAAGTCTAAACCGGGTCTAAACCGGGTCTAAACCAGGTCTAAAACAGGTCTAAACCGTCTAAACCAGGTCTAAACCACAGTTCTTAACACACAGGCTCTAAAACAGGTCTAAACCAGGTCTAAACGCAGGTCTAAACCGGGTCTACTAAACCGGGTCTAAACCGCGTCTAAACTAAACCAGGTCTAAACCAGGTCTAAACCAGGTCTAAAACAAGTCTAAACCGAGTCTAAACCAGGTCTAAACCGGCGTCTAAACCGGGTCTAAAAACCAGTCTAACTTCTAAAGCAGGTCTAAACCGAGGCTCTAAACCGGGTCTACCTTAGAACTGGTCTAAAAACCGGGTCTAAAGCAGGGTTCTAAACCGGGTCTAAACCGGGTCTAAAGCAGGTCTAAACCGGGTCTAAACAGGTCTAAACCAGGGTCTAAACCGGTCTAAACAGGGTCTAAACCGGGTCTAAACCGGTCTAAAGCAAACCAGGTCTAAACCGGGTCTAAAGGGTCTAAGGTCTAAAGGTCCGGGTCTAAAGCAGGTCTAACAGCTAAAGTCTTAATAAACGCGGGTCTAAATGGGTCAAACCGTCGTCTAAAGCAGGTCTAAACCGGTCTAAGCAGGTCTAGAACCGGTGCTAAACCAGGTCTAAACTGGGTCCTAAACCGGGCTCTAAACCAGGTTCTAAACCGTCTAACCAGTGTTAACCGGGTCTAAAGCATCAACGGTCCTAAAGCGGGTCTAACAGCAGTTCTAAACCGGGCAAGGCGACTAGACCAGGACTAGACCAGGACTAAACCAGGACTAGACCAGATCTGAAACCAGGACTACGACCAGGTTTCGAACCAGAACTAGACCAGCACTAAACCAGTCTGAACAGGACTAAACCCAGGACTGGACGCAGATCTGAACCAGGACTAAGACCAGGTCTGAACCAGGACTAGACCAGACACTAAACCAGGTCTGAACAGGACTAAACCAGGACTAAACCAGGACTAGACAGGACTAGACCAGATCTTGAACCAGGACTAAACCAGACAACCAGACTAGACCAGGACTACCAGATACCAGAAACAGATCAGACCAGGACTGAACTGAACAGACTAAACCAGGACTAGACCAGGACTAGACCAGGTCTGAACCAGGACTCACACCAGGAACTAGACCAGGTCTGAACCAGGAACCAGGACTGAACCAGGACTAAACAGGACTAGACCAGGACTAGACCAGGCATTAGACCAGGACTAGACCAGCTCTAAACCGGGTCTAAACCAGGTCTAAACCCACGGTTCTAAACCAGGTTCTAAACCAGTTCTAAACCAGGTCGGAAACCAGTTCTAAAGCGGGTCTAAACGGGTCTAAACCGGGTCTAAACCGGGTCTAAAAGCAGGTCTAAACTGGGTCTAAACCGGGTCTTAAACCGGAGTCTAAACCGGGTTCTAAAACCAAGTTCTAAACCAAGTTACAAACCGGGTCTAAACCAGGTCTAAACCAGGTCGTAAACCAAGTCTAAACCAGGTCTAAACCAGTCTTAAACCGGGTCTAAACCGAGGTCTAAACCGGGTCTAAACCAGGTCTAAACCAGGTCTAAACCAGGTCTAAAACCAGGTCTAAACCAGTCTAAAAACCAAGTCTAAACCGGTTAAAGTCTAAACGTCTAAACCGGGTCTAAACCGGGTCAACTTAAACCCGGGTCTAACATCAACCGGTAAGGTCAACCGTGTGGTCTAACGGTTAACGCAAGTCTTAAACCGGGCAGTCTAAACAGAACGGTCTAAGGTCAACCGGTCTAAAGCAGGTCTAAACCGGGTTAAGCAGGTCTAAACCGGTCTAAACGGTCAACGCGGTCTAACGGTCTAAACCGTGTCAAGCGTCTTAAAGCGGTCTAAACCAGCTAAAGGTCTCAGTGTAACCGGACGTAAACCGGTTAAACCAGGTCAACGGTCTTAAACTCTGGGCTAAACCAGGTCTAAACCGGTCTAAAGTGAAACGGTCTAAACCAGGTCTAAACCGTACTAAAGCAGGTCTAACCGGGTCTAAACCAGTCTAAAACCGGGTCTAAAGCAGGTCTAAACCGGGCTCTAAACCAGGTCTAAACCGGGTCTAAACCAGGTCTAACTCTAAACCGGGTCTAAAAGCAGGTCTAAACCGGGTCTAAACCAGGTCTAAACCGGGTCTAAAGCAGTCTAAACCGGTCTAAACCAGGTCTAAACCGTCTAAACCAGGTCTAAAACCGGGTCTAAACAGGTCTAAACCGGGTCTAAACCAGGTCTAAACCGGGTCTAAAGCAGGTCTAAACCGGGTCTAAACCAGTCTAAACCAGGTCTAAACCGGGTCTAAACCAGGTCTAAAACAAGTCTAAACCAGGTCTAAACTGGGTCTAAACCGGGTCTAAAGCAGGGGTCAGATAAGGACAGCGCAGGGACTTTTTCTGGAAGAACTTTTCAGAGGAAATGAAGGCGCGGCCGAGACGAGGAGGATGTTTTTCATTTTATTGCACATTTAAAGACAGATTTTCTGCTTTGGGAGGAAAAATGCGCGCGCATTTAATGCCACATATTTCTTTCCTGTTTGAGGTTCTGTTCCAGTGCTGAAGGTACGTGTTTGTGCCACAGCGATATGAGCACGTTAGCGCAGGGAGGTACGGCGAGATAAGGTGCTGCATCCGCCACGCCCATTTCATCATTTATAGTGACAGAAGAAATGTGTTTGTGTTTTTTGCAGTTGGCACTTTGTGTTCACATTCGTGCACAATTACTCCATTATATACACAAAAATAGCCAATAACAGCAAATGTTCTTTTTCTCTATTTTCTTTCAATTATTTATTTTTAACATTTTTTCAAATGTTAAAACATAAACACATTCCATCCAAACATTGCCGGTTGTTTTCTGAGCTTCCAAGCTTATCATTTTGTGAATTTTGAACCGCTTTCATGATCTTTGTTTGATGAAGAGCATTTCTTTTATTATTTCCTGTGAGTCCAGGTCGTTCATCTCACGCCTCGTCTTTTTAATGACCTTTAACCTTTGAGGATCCTTCTTTTCAGCATGTTCAGCTTCAACAGCTTTAGTTTGTTCTGTTCTGTAAATCCTAAAATGTATTCTGCATTTGTTTCTTTTTGTCAGCGGCGACAGCAATGACGCCGCCCCTCCAAACGGCCTTAGCTGCAGCCCAGAGAACAGGGTGGAGAAACTTCACGTTGTGGTTTTCCTCTTCAAACGTCTCAATGTCCTTTGTCTTCATTTGTACAAATTGTGGCTCATCGAGTCGACGAGCATTAAATGTCCAAAGTGTGTTTTGTGTTCCTGTTCCAGATCTACAGTGATGTCATCAGGACCCATGAGAACTTAGATCTATTGGACCTGCGTCGGACCTAGAACCGAGAATCAGTTCCAGTCTCCTCCACAAGGGTTCCTCAGAGTGGTTTGTATCAGATCCACAACGTCAGTATAGGAAGTGAGGTCGCCCCCTGGTGGAGCATATACATTTATCA